>OZ038478.1:144688056-144808056 GCA_964036315.1 Acanthosepion esculentum | reverse complement strand
ATATATATATATATATATATATATATATATATATATATATATATATATATATATATATATATATATATAGATAGATAGAGAGAGAGAGAGAGAGAGAGATATATAGATATAGATAGATAGATAGATAGATATTCGACAGAATGCTTTTAGGAATTCGCATGTTGGAAAATATTATGTACTAAGTATTTTGTATATGAATCCTGGGATAATTTTTTCATCAACGCATTTCAGCAAGAAACCTTTTTGGTTTCTAAATGAGTTGGCCGATGTTAAGAGATTTTTTTAATTCTTTAATAATTTGGTGGTTTTTCCCTGTCAACAGTATGATATTAGATAATTATATATATATCAAGAACAGTATTTAGCAAATTGTTATAAAAATGGCAAGTTTGTTTCTGACGGATTTCATCCGTTAGGATTCCTTCGGACTGGTGTTGTTGACGTTTTTGTCACTTCAAATGTACATGAATGAGAGACGGTGGTAGTTTCAATTTGTTTTTTAAAAAATGTTTAAATATCCCGCATTGTGATAACGGAAAATCTACCAAGAATGGTGATACTTTGTAAGAACCTGCATGCAATTTACTATAGCTGAATTAGCGATTAAACCAATTTTGTAGACATTTTCGTCCTCACTAATTATCTCTCTATTAATTAGAGTCGCACTTTTTATGTAAACAATGTGTTCATTTTCGTTACATTTTTCTTTTTATATAGTCTTTTGCTTAAAATCCTTTAGCTTTTTCCAATATATTCTTTCTGGCAATACTTGCAGTTGATAGAGTAAATTCCTCCTTCAAGTTTGGACATGATGTTTTGTTTTGTATTGATTAAATATTTTATTGTTTTAAATATAGTTTTCACAAATTCTGTGCTGAGTTTAGAAAAAATCGTTTCAGTTATACTTCTGGTAGTGGATAGAATAATATAATTTTTTTTGATTCGTTGGATTTGTCAGGAAGTACAGCTTTTCTATTGTGGAATATTTTATGTGAATTTTGAATATGAAATAGGATAATTAAGGGATTTAAAGGATTTTGTCAATATATTTCTCCTCTTCGTGTAAATATTGAGGGCTGCAAATTCTGAGTGCTCTGAAGTGGGATCCAATGGTTAATACGGATTTTATTACTATGATGAGAATATACGTTTATTAAGTCATTTTATTAGCTGATTTTCGGTGAACACTTAGTTTTAGGCTGGTGTCAACTCGGTGTAACAGGAACTCTAAAAATGTAAAGTATTGTTTTCTTTCATTTCGTATGTAAATTATATTATATGTTCGACTTTGTTTGGTTTATCCACAAGATCCAGTACGTTAGTATTAATAGAGCATTATCAATATATCGGAAGTCAGTTGATTGTTTAGGTAAAATATTTTGATAAATTCTATAAAGATACAATCTATCTCTTCCTGAGAGAAGTTTTCTTTTGTTTATAAAAATTGTTATTAAATTTGAAATGACATTGATAGGTGATGTGACGCAGATGTTTATTATTTTAGCTATTGGTAGACAGAGATTTATCTGTGTTTTTTTAGATGCTTTATGTATTACGGTAAAATGATTTATAAAAATATTTTTATTATTTTAAAAATATTAGAATTGTAAATGTACAAACGTCTAGGCAGTTTTAATAGACTGTTAACTACTATTATATCAAGGCAGAATCATACCACAAAGTCATCACTACAGAAATATGTAAATTCTATAAAGAAAAGCACATCACAACTGGAAAAAAAGCTATAAACCATGATGTCAAAGCTCTAACGACTGAAATTAAAATAGACGATAGAATCACAAAACTATACAAGCAACAGGCTTTCGTCACGATTAAAATCCACAGAGAGAATTTTCTAAATAATCCCAATACCGACTGCTCAACTCATCCTAAAACAAAATTATCAGGAAAACCATTATGGAAAGAGCGTGTAAGTGTACTAAAAAAAGACGAATGCATATTTTTACAGGTCGATATCTGCGGCTTCTACTCATCCAGCACGGAAGATCTGCTGACGGCCGCTATTAAGTTAGCAAAGAGCTACTGCCATATCTCCGACCAAGGAGCAAATAACATGAGAGAGGCACGGGAACCGATTTTATACCACGACGGAACACTATAGACTTAGAAAGATAACCAATAGATATGCGTTGTCATGGGAGCACATGATTCTGCGGGGCCCTGTGAACTTGTTGGGATATTGTTAATATGGAGACAGACTTATCTCTGATATAAAATAAAAACAGTATATACAAATCGATGTTATAAACCTCCTTCGTAAACTAAGACCAAGGCAAGCAGATCGGATGAGGAAGGACTTAACTAAATTCTTTAAGGAGCATAAACTAAACGTTTTCACCAACGCGAAAGTGATTATTTTCCTAGACGTTACATTTGACTTGTGGAAAGGCATGTACAACTATAAACTAAGGATTCATACAACGACAGGTGCGTCGACAGAAGGTCAAACAAGCATAATAAAGAATACTTGACAATTTGAATAAATCGGTACAATATAGATTATTGACCAACTCCAGTAACAAAGAAATATTCGACGATAATAAAGCTAGATATAACAAAGCGTTAGAACGCAGCAACGATAATGTGAAATTGGAGTATGTAGAAAGAAATAACAACAAAAATAAACGTATGCTAAAACAACGCAAGCGTAACATTAAATGGTTCAACCAGCCATAGCACAGCAATGCCAAACCAATCTAGGTCGGATTTAACTGAATTAAATTCACAAGTACTTTAGTTATTCTCAACACTAAAATAGACGTTCGACAAAAAGTAATATTAAGGTAAGCTATAGTACAAAACAAAACATAGATAATTATATATCCCAACATAACAATAATGTATTATGCAAGTATTCAAACAAAACATTAAATAATAACTAAAAGACAATGCAACTGCCATAAAAACGTAACCTGCTCATTAAACGGCAAGTATATGACTGACGGTATAATCTACAGAGCTAGGAACAGTCCAGACAATGTTAAATATTACATTGGATCCACCGAGAACAGCTGGAATCGCGTTTTTGCCACCACAAAATGACACTGAGCAATATCAAATACAAACACATCACAAAACTTTTAAAGTATGTTTGGCGGTTAAAAAACAACTATGAGAACCCACCCATTACCTGGGAGACAATCGTGAAAGCTAAAGCATACAATGGAAAGGGAGACAGATGTAACTTGTGTTTGTTGGAGAAGCTTATTATATGAAAACACTTAAATGACCTTATTTGATGAACACGAGATCAGAATTGATGTCCGCATGCATCCATATGACCAAGCACCTGCTCAAACACAATGACAACGATTGAAAGAGATTACAAAATAGATTTTACAAATATTAATATACTATGCAACGACCACTAAGATACATAGAACGCATCATTAATAGCATTTCTTAAATACCTATACACACATATATTCCCATATTACTGTACTCGATTAATTTATATATTTTCATATTATAAGTACAAGACTTGGTTCCAAACATATTAGATATATAGTCACGACCTATTATATTTATATTTACACACTTATAATTATAACCTGAATATTAGTTTATCTTGTTATAACAATTTCTTTATACAAAAAGAGAGTTATCTCCCTTGACAGCTTGTTTAATTAACTTTAAATTTAAATATGATTTGTTTTTTAATTCCACGCCTTTCCAATTTAAGGATTTAAATGATGTAAATTATAAATAATTAATTCTAATATTTTAGGCAATAATATTTAAATAAACAACCTAACTCTTAACATAATTTTGAATCATCACGGCGAGAACTCGAAATCTATAACGGTCAGAATATGCCTCGCACCTGAAGATTGCAAGATTGAATGAAACTCCGAGTGGTGCTAACGGTGTTGGATATTATGTATATTCACTAATATATATATATATATATATATATATATATATATATATATATATATATATATATATATATATATATAGGTGCAAACACGCTGACACAAACACAAATATGTGTGTATGTGTCTATGTGTGCGTGTCTATTTTTATGGATATATATTTGTGTATATATATATGATTACGCATACATTGTGTGGTAAATAAATAAACACACACACGCATGTATATATAGATATATCATGTCACACATTCTAGTAAGAAATTGATGACTGATTCTAAATCATTGTTAAAATTTGTGTAGAATAATAATGCATTTCATTATTACTTAATGATCTAGTCAATGTGACCTCCATTCACCTTCTACATATAGGAGTCATTCCCTTATTCAAATTTAAATTTAATTTAAATCAAAGAGAAATATGGTCAAAATGAAATATGCTTATCCAAGCATTCTAGGTAATGTAGTTTCGAAATATATATGGTTATGTGGGTCTATCTGCCAAACTCTAGGATGAGTTCGATAACAAACAGGCATAGGCTATAACTTTATACACATACACACACACACACACACATATATATATATATATATATATATATATATATATATATATATATATATATATATATATGCATGAATTAATATCTAAGCCTACATCTAATAGTAATGTAACCGTCGCAGTTTCATAATAATTAACCTCCATTGACCGGCCAGGCAGTTATACAGTCGGTTGTTTTTTATAATATTTTTCTCATAACTTTTTTAAGAAAATAGGTTCTCAAGTCCAGTAAATATTATTGGTCTTTATTTTAATGATGGGGGCCTCATTTCTTTTTTTAATTATTGTAGAAGATCAACATCTTGATTATGTCATTATGTTTTATTTGAGATGAAAATGTTATTTATTTTAATTGTTGCAGTTGTTGAAATATAAACAGATCCATTGTATTTTGTTGATGGATTCAACCATTTTCTTTTCATTTCTTGATATATTTGTTTTGTGCGTTGGCTTGGGAAGGAAATGATTCTGTTAGGAAAGGTGATATTGGGGGAAAAAACTTGGGCGTAGATTACTATTTGGATAATATTTGATGACCGCACACTCGAGGATTTTCCTTCTGAGTGAAATATTTTCTCTTTTATGAGTGCAGAATGTCGGAGTTTACAACGGCCTAAACATTGTGATAAATATGGCAACAAAGACGAGGAAAATAGTCTGAATAATATAAATAGTGTACATAATACCTCATCTCAGAAATATAGACATATATATATACTGAAGGGTCGAAATTGAATAGCCAGAACATGCCAATATTATTCAACCAAACATGTTTAAAGTGGTCTTGTTCCCTAAATATACTATATTTGATATATAATATAACATATAATATGCCTAAATATATTTCATTTATCATACATTGAGAAGAGATGGACAGTCCACAATATATATATTCTCTATTTAGATCTTCCAAAAAGTGTGATTTGTTCTACACAAATATCCATCACAATAATCATATTGTATATGCAGGTAGTCTGGCTGTTCCGTTCTAAGAGCTGACCTCTTGAACACTCATACGTCTAGAAATGACGATGATATATATATATATATATATATATATATATATATATATATATATATATATATATATATATATATATAGATAATGAAGAAAATGTATACATAGGAGTAACTGAAAAACACTGGAAACAAAGAAATTTTGCACGCAAAACATCTTTCGCAAATAGTAAATACGCGAACAGCACAATGCTTTCCAAATATGTCTGGGAAATTAAAAACAAAACATAAATCACAACAAAAATATGGAAAATAAGGAAAAGATCATCAGCCTACAACAATCAATGAAAAACCTGCAAAATTTGCTTGTAGGAAAATAGCTCTTTTAACCTTCCCAGACAAAAATATTTACTAAATAAACGATCTGAGCTCATCCCAAAATGCAGACACAAATTTTTACAATGTTACCTAAAAATCGAAAACTGAAATGAATAAATGGAAATAAACAAACTAATATAAAAACAAGTAAACAAAATTAATCCAAACAAAAAATAAACAAATTAACAAACAACTCCCGTTAGAATAGACGAAATAGAATAAATAAAAAATACATAAAAAACAAGTTAAAATAATCAATCACAATAAATAAGTAAAGTAAGCAATGTAATGATTGAACGAATAAATAGCCTGAATTATTTTCCCAGACCAAGACTCTTAAATGAGCGAGCTAGGCAAATCTCTCCTCAAATCTTTTTTCTACGTTAATAAAACATCAAAAACCGAAAAGAATAAATAATACAAAACGAAAAACAAATAAATTAACCCAAATAAACAAATAAATAATTGAATAAACAAACAAGCCACTTCCGCAAAAATAACCACCAGAATAGATTACCCACAATGCACCACTGACCCATATATATAAATAGTCAAGGAAAAATCCAACATTTGTGACCTGTCGTCTCTGAGGTTTTAACTTCCATGTTCACTTTCATATTTATATTTACAAACGCTCTATCTCTGATATTGAGCCTTTCATCCCATGAATATAGCACACTTTAAGACTATATTTCTTCACATATATATATATATACACACAATTCCTTTAGGGTGTTGGCGATTATGATTATCGAAATATTCCTTTTTTTATTATCTGAGAATTGTCATGTGTCATTAGGAATAGTAAAGAAGTGGTCTCTCGTTGATTATTCATGGTTTTCTTAATTCAGAATTTTCCATATCCTGGATTGACTGACGCACAATGGTAAAGAGCCTAGTCCGCTTTGGTATTTATCACATAACTGGTGATAAGGAAGAAGAAATGGATGCTTCCCTTTACAAAGAGCAAATGTAAACAATATTGTTCATCAACAGATTGCGTTTTTCTAGGTGGCAATGGAACTTCACAAAATTCTGCCTTTTAGAGGTCCTAGTAAATTTAGTTATTTTATTATTTCCTGCTTCCCTGTGCCCCCTACCTTCAATATGCCCTGCGTGTGTTAAATTTTCTAAGCCATCTTTCCTAATTATTATTCCCTTGAAATGTTAATTTCTCTTTCTAATTCGAGATAGAACTCTATTTTTTTGTTTCCATCTTCCTTAAAACTTTCTCTTTACTCATATATTCAGACTATGATCTCTACATTATTCTGTAGAACCAAATTCCCGTTGCCTCAAATCTATTCTTCATATGGGATGAAAACGTTTAATATTCACGTCCCCGACATTACTATAAAAGTTAAGGGCTTATTCCTTTCCTTCTGACGAATATTTGATGTTTCTTGCTTAGATGTTGAAAAGGTATATTTTGCTATTGTAATGCATCTTCGGATTTCGGTGTCATATTTTTAGCCCTTTAGACATTTAAATTGTTGTACTTTCTTGAATTTAGTGTCTCCAATTCATAATGCGTTTCTTGAGCTGTTCTTTTACTGGTATGCATTCTGTCTTCTTGCTATTAGTCCTTTCTTCTCGCTTTCTTTTACTACAGTTTATCGGAGTTTCTGTATTTAACCTTCCGTATCTACGTAACTTATGTTGGCAGAACTTCTAATTATCTCAAGACTCATTGCAACACAGTCGTGTATGATGTATATTGCGTTTAATATTCGTGGATATAAATGTTTAGCTTTGTTTGTGTGTGTGTATGTGTGTGTCTGTGTGTGCATGTGCGTGTAAGTACGCGTATGTGTGTGTGAGTCCGTCGCTAAACTTAATCTGTGTTTTGCTAGGTTGATTCTCATGCCAATTTGTAATGATTTCAAAAGAGTTACTCACACATGCAAAAGGATGCCAATTGAATCTCATATGGAAAAGGCAAATAAAGACTGACTGCATTAACTAGGCTCTAAGCCTTTATATAAATGGCGACATCTTACAACTAAATCTTGTTTTCACTCTGGTAAGGCTTTTGATTATATATTTCCCATGAAACAACACCAGGAATTTACATACACTATTTACATTATTCGCCATATTTATCACAACGTTTCGGTCGTTGTACGCTGCGTCCTTCTTCAGGTTGTTGGAATGTCGAACTGAACCCTTTATTTCGCTCACTGGAGTAGACTGTTTTAGTTCCGAGTGGCATGTCTAATTGGTGTCAGTTATCAGTAATCTCCTGTTAATTCCCCTCTCCAAGTTCTCCACTGCCTTAACAATTTATTGAACTCACACTCTTTGGGTCCTGTCACTGTATCTGACTAACGCCTTTATCCACTGTGCCATGAGTCCTTGGATGAATTTCAGGGTATTATAAACCTAATGTCTTCAGCAACCGTTTTTACGAGTGCTCATATTGCAAGTTTGCTGTTATCATTGCATGTTTTACCAGAGCTCATATTGCAATTTTCGTGTTATTATCGCTTTTTCTCTGGCACTCTTTATTACTCTTTTCAATATTGTATTCTTTTCTATGCTTCGTCGGCCCAAAAGATTTTTGGGGCGTAGCATATGTGCTGATTCCTTAAGTTTACGAATTTTTCAATGTTGTTCTTTGTGTATGGTATCAACCTGATCCCACAGAGGGTGGTGATCTTTTTTTAACTTACATACCACTTCAACAGAAAACAGTATACCTGTTTTGTTGACATTATAGAAACACACAAACTTACTAATAGAGACTAAAGATGTGTTGGACTATGTTGATGACATTATGATTTTGGATAAAAACGATCTTGAAGAAAAATACCTATATTATCTCCAAAGTGTTTCAAAAATTAGGACTCAAAGTAAATCTTCCCAAAACAAATGATTAACAGGAATAAAAATAAAAGAATTGCCTGCATGTACAGTGAATCCATCATAAAAATACAGGCTGTGAGATACTAATAAATTAGTATACACTAATCAATGCAAATACTTCGGTTATGGATACGTGACAACATATTTAGTCTCGAACATAAGAAAATTGAATATAGAATGAACAGCTCTAGGTGTAGCTTTGCCTAACATTAGAAAGGCTTGCAAAATTAACACATTAAAATCCTCGACATATTCTTTAAAAGACTCGTTAAGCCGAGACTTTTATTTGGATTTCCCACTAGGCACGAAACCCATTCAGATATAACTAAACAACGTAGTAACATTTTTCCAATAGTATCATTTATGAACACAGCTATGCTGTCATTTCTATAAAGGACACATGTTTTTTCCTTTTTTTCTTGTTGTAAGAAAAGATGAAAATGCATCTCATCCTCTTTTCCATTTTCAGTTCGATATTCCAACCACCTGAAGAAGGCTGGATCGTACAACGGCCGAAACGTTGTGATAAATATGGCAACAAATATGAGGAAAATAGTCCAAATAATGTAAATAGTGTGCATAATATCTCATCTTAGAAATATAGAGAGTTATATGTTTGCAATTCGTCCATACAGTGAATAATGCTTTCATATCTGGTCTGGGGCTCCTGACATATATTTAAATATACGAGATAAAAATCCAAAGAAGAATCTGTGACGTTATCATAATTTATATTCAAATTTCTTATAATTATAATAATTAAAAACTTTATTCTTAATTCTTAAATACTATTAGTGAACATCTAGAAAGTTATATACTGAAACTATTTCTTGATAATATGAGTATTTTTTCTATATTCTCAAGTTTCAAAGTTAAGCAAGCGTATTACACACAAAAAAGATGTTACTTTTTCCTCAATAGTCGGGATGATTTAACGGAAAATAAGTTACGATGGTAGATTGAAAAGTTCATAGGCTGAGCATGATACAAATATTAGCATACACCACAGTTGGTAAACTAAAATATATGCTACAGCATGTTTGTTCCTGTCAAGTAACGGGTGTCGAGGAAGGTCAAGGCGGCGTCTTTGCTGAACGAGCTCAAGGACGGGTCCACTGGGATGCTGAGGTTCTTCTCTGATGAAATGAATTTCATCTAGGACCAGACGAGCAACTGGCAGAACGACAGGTGGATCGGCAAAGACACCGAGGAGGTTCACATCGTGAAGCATACGAAGTTTCTCTCCTCTGTCATGTTTCTTGGCGTCATCTCCAGCGAGGGGGGTGTCATGCCTCTGTTCTTCTTTCAAAACGGCCTGAGATCTACCAGGAGGTACTGAGGAGCGTGTTGAAGTCCTGGATGGACGAGATCGCCGCCGGACGTCCCTACGTCTTCCAGCAGGACTCCGCTCCTGCACACAAGGACAAGACGGACCAGGCGTGACTGCTCAACACTGTTCCTCACCACTGGTCGCCGGTCTTGTACGACGCTTTCTCAGATCAAATGACTTAAAAAATGACCGCGTAAATGAAGCCTCTAAATGTTTTCGGGAGCTGTCCTTTAAACATGGTGTACTGGTGCTACGGTATCACAAACAAGGAACTATTACATCAAATAACAGAAACCATAACCACCTACGTATTTTCAACAATAGCAACAACTAACAAAGACAGCAGATTCGAAGAGAAAATAAAATAAATATGTTGTCATTCTCGATTACTTCAACAAAAGGTTACAAAGGAAGCCCCCATCAATACTGGAAAGAGTGGTAACAGCTAGTGGACTGGAGACACCTATTTTACTGGTAAACAGTTTTAAGAGAACAAATAACGTTATGAACTTCAATTGTAAGTGGCACTGGCTGTTCGGTCAATGAATGTCGAAGGTTCCACAAAAGATAACGGTTAATATTACTATTTAAACTTATTAAATATCCAGATATGGAATTGTGTATGTGTGTGATTCTACTCACAATCATGTATAAATTATTGTGGAAACTTAGCCAAGTGGTCAGAATATTAACATTCCGACGTTAAAATCATCCATTTGTCAAGATGATTCTTGATAATACAAGCCTCATGAGACGAGTTCAGCATGGAGCACGATTGAGAAGCGCATGACGACAACATACACAGTTAACCCAAGTTTTTCAGAAGAAGTCGATTTTGCTAGACAAAAATCATATCATGAAGGAGGGTTTAAGTTTACTGACATTCTCATACTCTACTGATTATACAAGAAACTGTAATTTACTTCTTCCCAATATAGATATACTATAAACCAGAGATTAGCTCTGTGAGTACTGAAGAAACAATAATGTACCTCAGTAGGTGTCTACAATAGGGATTAGGTAGATACTCTAGTAGACGTACATAATCGGGAACAAGCTGCCAGTCATTAGTTATATACTAGATTATCACGAATCTATACTTTTATTAAGATAATGTTTTCTTCTTTGGTATACCTCATCTTTGACGTCGGTGCATTCTACATAATGAAAAAAAAACGATAAATCCTTTTAATAAAGCACTTTCAAATCGTTTTATTTTCCCATATATACTGTCATTACTTTCTTAGATCTATGAATGAAGTTGACGATCTTATCAGCATTATCCTTGGATATTTACTATATATATATATGTTACTTATATTTAACATAAAGAGATATAGATAAATAAGATATAGTTTTCAGGCATTTCCTAACGAGGCCACTTGCTGGAATGGACTCTATTGGCCGCTATCATCAAGAAGTCTCATCCTTGACAAATCGACCATGACGTCAAACTATAAGAACGCTACCCGTTTAACTAACCGGCCACGCGCACAATAGAGTATATACATTGCTGCTCGATAAAAGTGACTCACCTGATTTTTTTTACTAAATGTTCTCTTCTCCGATGAAACGAACTAAAATCATAAGAAGAAGCTTTGAAAGCTATTTGAAATTAGCAGTAAGTACGCTCAAGCATCCGTTTAGTATAATGTTCTGGGGATGCTTTTCTTTTCATGGAACTGGTTTCTTAAAACCTCTTGATGAGAAGCAGGTGAGTGTTATGACATGGCCGCCCCAATCTTCTGACCTCAACCCCATAGAAAACTTATAGAGCATTATAAAGTATAGGCTCTTGAGAAAGCAGTTGTGCAAAAAGAACATTTGATTGTGAATTTCATATCCGAATGGAATTCAATGCTTGGGATAAGATTTGCCAGAACCTAATCACCTGAATGCCAAAAAGGGTTGAAAAGGTTATTCAAAATAAAGGAGGACCCATAGATTATTAAATATTTCGAACTATATTACCTATTATAAAAAATATATACCTCTATAATTCTTTATTTAAAGCTGTTCGGTTATGTTTCTATGAATTACTAGTTGCAGGAAATAAGTGAGTCACTTCGTTTTGCACAGAGTTTTTCCCTAAATCCCATTTGTATGCAAAATTATAATTATCAATAGAATAACTTAGGGTGAGTAAACTTTTTTTACTAGGTTGTCGGGAAGGGGTATTTATATTAGTAAGATTAAAAATTAGTTTGACCCCTAAAAACAATAGGCGAAAAAAATTTTAAGTAAAAAAAAATCAGGTGAGTCACTTTTATCGAAAAGATCTGTATTTGTTACAATATATGAAAATTTTTATATAACTGAAATTAGAAAAAATGAATATGGGTAAATACATTATTATATAGGGAAATTAATGACAAAATCGGAAGCAATTTCGTGTGACGTTGATGTAAATACACCCACGCATGAATGAAATAGCATGCTGACATTTTAAAAGTTTTAAATTAATTTTAAAAACATATATATCCAAATCCATATTACAAAAAAATAAACGTTTAAAATTTTAGCGTCCTCTCTTATTCATTCACATATGCAGTTATATCGCTATAGTCAGATGAAGTCTTAAAGGGTAAAACGCATCACTTTAAAATGTTTTCCAATATTTTATTAATGTTGTCTAAATTGTTAAAGTATATAAAATATACATATTATTTTCTCCCAAATTATTGTTTATATATATTTGCAATATGATGAAAATATCTCACATCATTTAATAGGTCATTGTCAATGTTTTTAATTAAAAGAATCACTTTCGACTCATTCTCATCAAAATAGCGTAGAAAAATCCTCAGCATCTTTGAAATTCAAAGTCTACAAAGATATTTTCCTCGGTACGTTTTTGTACTGATCTTATTCTTGGATTACCACGCATGTATATCTGTGGCATGATTTCCACAACGCTACCTTCACTCAATCTGGGGGTATACACTCGAAGACTGGATCTCAAATTATGATCTTTTTCCATAGTGCAAAACAGCAGACATATAGATATTTCCTAGGTAATCTCAATTGCCTTGAGCTGGTCATGTTATAAGAACAAGCAACAATCGAATATCAGCAGCTCTTATGTATAGACAGCTAGACAAGGGCAAGAGAAACTTGGGCAGATCCTAGCTGAATCAGAAAAAAAAAACAAGATGAAGGTTTTGCTGTACCACAAATGACTTTTCATTAGATGGCGTTGATCAAAATGTGTAGTGGATATGCAGTCACAATGACATTAAAGCATTTGAACTTAGACGGCTTTAGCATCTAAGAGAGACAAGACCAGAGGCTAAGCTGTTGGAAATAACTCCATCAGCCTTACCTCATAAACCCCTAACTTAATGTTTCTTTTTTATAAAGTATTTTGTCCGACTGAACTCTCATGTTAAATAACCTATAAGCTTGACACACATACGGCGAAACCGACATTATTGTGAATTATTATTATGCATCTCTGTGTGCACATGCGCGCGAGTTCTATATTCATATTTGAAGGATTGCTGAAACGTTTTTTTGCAGAACAATGAGATATTTCCAATATATATACATGCATATATATTAATGCATGTTTCATTAAATAATTGTAGACGAGTTTTGTCTATTTATTTTAAGCAAATTCCTTTGATATCATGTTTTTTTAATCCTATCTAAGCTATCATAAGCAATCATCAGAGTTCATTACAATAAATTAATCAATACACGGACATAACAACAATATGCATAATTTCCTCCAGTTGGTCCGGCGTCGTTATATCTTTTAGTTTATCATAGATGTCCTGTTTTTTGCTGTTAAGAGTGTTCAATTTTTCTTTGGCTATATATATATATATATATATTGTGTGTGTGTGTGCATTTAGGCAGCATTTTTCATATATGCAGGTTTCATTACATAGCCTTGAAGGGATACAGTAAAGACAAGAAGGGAAACGTAGACTACGTGCGTATGTGTGACAGTAAGGATAGACCTCTAATCAAATTAATGGTTTTCAAGCCGAGGTGCTATAGATGTTTATAGGTTTTATTAATAGGCTTTAATTTAAAGATGTTATACGTATTAATCACTGATAAGAAGAATCGGCTTGAAGTACACGCAGCCAACACTCTTTATGCAAACTGATAACATGTTTAGTGAATACCGGAAAATGGAAGAGATCAGAAGGATAATCATGTTTTCGACCACCGGGAATATTTACATGTAGAAGACGATTGTCAGAGAATAACGAGATTTTCCAGAATTTTCTATCAGCGGACATAATCCTAACAACATATGCATGGTTAAAAATTGCTTTGAATGAGTGAAACCTATGAGTATTGGTGAAGACCGCATTTCTTCGAACCTATGAAATGTTGATATAGAATAAAAAATAACTGTACAAAATAACAAAAACCACATCACTTGAGAACTTTAAGCAACAGCTAAAATGGATATCACATGTAACTTGAAGTGAAAATAATGATATAATTTCGATGTTGCCATTCCACACTACTTCAAATAAAAAGGTTAGGAAGGAAACTGCCATTATTACTGGAAAGAATGATAATGACTACTGGACTTAAGAAAGATTTTATACATTTCAACCAAGAGTAGTGGAAGCTGCTCGGTCAACGAAAGCCGGATTTTTCCTTACAAGGAATCAGGTAATATTGCCAGTAACGTTAAGCTGGTTACACTCAGTTGATGACAGAACGAGAAGTCAAATATTTATTAAACACTGTACCTGAGCAACGTAAGAAAAATATAGACTTATTAGTTGTAAGAATACAGAACGAATGGTTTTCAGCAAAAGATGTGTCAAGAACGTCAAATTTAAACATTGGCGGGAATTTAACTATCTTTTTTTTGCAGTAACGGACTACGGAAGTTGTAGCATGGAAATCTTAAGGCTCATGGAAATAAGGAAGTATGCCTTTTAGAAACAAAGTATGAAAAGATCGGAAATTGTACTTAGAAACAAAGAAATGAGTTCCGGACAGCTATGTCATATCTAGTCCTCTATAGTGATTTTCTAAGTCCGGCTTAGATGTGGAACAAGACCGAAAGTATGGGCACCCACTGAGGATAGAACTCACTACTCAGTCGTAATTGATCTAGCAAGACAAGCTTTCTAACCATTACACCACGTCGAAGTGTCTATCTAATATTCTATATAGCTGTGAATACTGTGCAAATTCCGCAAAGCTAACATATTTTAAAGGAAAATTCATGTAGTTCTACCTACGCATTAGGAGAACACCATAAACAGAGAAAGTGAGAAGCGAGTAAGGTTTTAGACGAAAAGGAGTAACAAATAAACCTACTTATGATCAGAAATAGATTTTGCGAACTCATAATCTGAAACGATTGCTTGGAGAATCCAACTCTGACGGGGCAAATTAAAGTAAAGCAACCTGAATAAACCGAGCGTATACTGGAGCATACAAGAAGAAAAGTTCAATGAATGGATGGATGGATGGAAAAACAATTAAAAAGATGGACAGTTATCGAATAAATTTACTTAGAGTAACAAAAGATAGGAAATTACAGAGAGTCATTATCTGAACGAACATGATATATACATGAAAAACAAGTTTGGTTGTTGTACTATCAAAAGAGACTTTTTTAATAGGTGCGAGCGATTGTCAAAATATCTGGCAAGAAATTACTTTCGTTGTGGGGTGGTTGATCGGCTCGCCCACGCAAAATGTTTTTTCGACATTTCATTAGTTTAATATAGGTACCTCCACCAATTTGGTATAAATTTTCGATCACTAAGGTTTAAAATGAATTTTTAAAAATGAATAAGCATTCTTGATGCTTTCCTTTTCAGCTTTAATTCGAAGCTAAATGATTAAATTTACTATTTCCAGTAAGTATAATATTCTGGTGTACTGCAAATAGACATTTTATAGATCGGAATCTCAACATTTTGGTCGATTTCAAAAAATCTTAGAAGCGTTCATATTTTTTTACTTTTAAAAAATTTTTAAACAAAATGAAATTATCGGTCTTCCAAATCTTCCAAAAATAAAATATATATTTGTGACACGTTATCTGAGTAAAATTTGTAAATTTGAAATTAAATTAATCTGATTTAAAAAAAAGAATTACTTACTTATAGTATAAAAAGTAATATACAAGCATTTTATTAACGTTATTGACGTTATCAATATGTTCCTTGGTGCTGACATCTAATATGGATGGCCAGAATTTATATAAGTCTTCTGCTTGCTGCAATTCATTGCCAACTGAATGTATTTGTTTAACAGCTTAGCGTCCAGATCATTGATGAATTCTATTAGTTGATTCCGCTTGGCCTTGATGACATCACTTATACTGAATATATATGCATTAGGCGGAAGCTTCTTTCTTTCGCAAAATTCACCGATGATCATTTCGGCTCGCATGGCGTGCTGCCTCGCCGATGTATATCATTGATTAGTTCGGCTGCCCTTTCGACCTTATCGAACTGACCAGACTTACTATTAAGACAGGAGTCAATAGTTGTTTCATCAGCATATATACCTGAGATACTGAGAGCTGATGACGCCAAAAATTGCCTAGCCCCCGAAACCGTAGGTTACACAGAGAACTGTAATACTACCGATCCCCCAACATTAGTGCAATGATGGGTAGGTGTTGTCGCGGGCACTTGTTCTCCGGAAGCGACTACCACTCAATATTTTTTCAGCTGCATATGAGAGAGAGAGAGAGAGAGAGAGAGAGAGAGAGAGAGAGATGTTAACAGTACGAGCAGGACAAGTACCTTTGTATACACACTTCCACTCACTACCGATTCACCTCTTTACGGTAAAAGCACTGATATTTACTCGTCTTCTCACGGCGACAATATGAGACACAATATCGATTTCATGTGAGGTCACCGAAGCGCGTACCCCTGGGCCAAGGCCAAAAATTGTGCAGCCCTCGCAACCGTCGTTGTGCTGGCATCGGAATTACTACCCGAGTCCCATTTTACGGTTGTCACTACCTTACCTAGCGAGTCTATGCATAACGTCTTCTCTTACGTAGATGTTAATTACTTGCAGCACTAACCAACCACTACGGCAGACATGATAAAGTAATTATTGGCGATTTAATAACAAAATTACGTCATAATTTAGACATTTACTCAGATCGCTTCGACAGTCTTTAGAGAAAGGTGGGTGATTGAGGCGAGCTTGTTTTATGTGAACGGGGCTAGCCTTTATTTTCTCTTTTAGGTCAACCTATGTCACATCGGGGTGGTTTTCTGTGGAGTCCTCCCCTGGTTAGGCTAGACAAGCTTTATGTACATAGTTAATGTGAGTAAGTGTTGGTCCCAGCCTGTTCTCGGCCACATCTTTGGTTATGATCCAAGTTGAGATTCCCAACCTCTCCAGTTAGATTTGGCACCCTTTCATCTCGACTGGGTCAGATTTATTGATTCCCCATGACCGTCTATATGTTCTTTTTTCCCTCTCCCTTAGCGAGAGAGCCTCTTGATTTTGTTCAAGGGGCAGAATACAGCGGCCTCTCCTTTTTGAGGGTTGGACGGGTCCTACTAACATCAGTTATGTTTATGTTTGCTTTGTTTGATATTTTGTTTATTTATGGGTTCATCCCGTTCCCTTTCATTTTCATTCATCCATACATTTTTATGTATAAGTTTTATTATCATCAAATTTTTATGTCACATAATTCTTTTTTGTAGGTCCCCCTGGGGGATTGATTGGTGACGGACAAGTTTTTGTGATGAATGCGCAAATTGTAAGGAATAAATGGGTCGTGAATCGGATTAGCTAGGTATATGATAGTCAGTGTGGACCAACCTCAACCCATTCCCCCTTGTGCCATAATTGTATTTTTTTATACAATAAATCTACATTTACTTAGATCGCTTATAGAACTGCCAAAATGTACATGTTTTACTAAGTTTCACGATAAAGAAATTCCCCGTGTGATTGAATTTCGCATGCTACACTAGCAAAGAATGATTTTCGATTGAAGGAGACTAATTACAGCTCCTAACCTTTCTCTTGATCAGAAGACCATCGGTATAAATGTCCTGTAATTGGTAAAACATCGCTGGTTGGTTTAAGTGACATATGGAAGACTGGCATTAGGCTTCAAGTAAGCAGAAGATGTTATTACAATATCAATTAGAGATATAATAGTTCACGGGAATTAAGTACTATATAGTCGACGCCGTGAACAGGTCATAGTGAATTTGTTTGGTTTGGTTGTTTTAGTTTAGCGGCATATCAACTTCTATCAGTTATTTAATACCGAAATCTAAATCTTTCAAACGCTATTTTACACGTTTAACTACACATATTTTATAAATATTTTTTTTTAATTTTCATGTAAACGTTTGTTTTTTTTTAGATATATAGTTTGTAGATTATCTGCTGAAAGTTCAGAAGCTCAAATGTCTTTTTTTATATTTGTTCTTTTCATCATTTTTCAGTCGATGTATTCTTCCGCCTTCGTGCTTCTTTTATCTGGGTATGTCCAATTTAGGCCATTTTAGCGTTTTTTTTTTTAGTTGTTTTTTTTTTCAGTTGAAAGACACATTAATTTCGAAATTCTTGTAAAAATTAACTACTTGTTGGATTTTAATGAAAACTTCAGAACTTATTTAGAAATGAATTAACTTATTTTAGAAATGTTTGTCTCTTTGAAAGTCATGGTATAAATATTTTTTTTTATATCTGTTACCCCCCTCGAACTTAATTTTATGAAAACTCAAAAACATTTTATTTGCAACCTGAATTTTTTTTTTAATTAAATGCACAAAACTCTGAAAAATCTAAATCATCGATATTTTTGTTAAAAAAATGTCCAAAATTGTCCAAACTTTTACCTCAATTGTAAAAATACAAAACCCAATAAAACTAAGACAATATTTAATAAAGAAAGTTTTTAATGGCTTTTCTGAATAATATATACGAAGGTAATTATTATCTGAAAGGAAAAAAATTTTTTGATGAACAATGAATTTTTACACATAATTTTTTTTTTCAATTTTAAATACACAATATGACAAAAGGTTGTTATATATTTATTTGAAATAATGTCACGTGAGTAGTTTCTTTTGATAGAAGCAAGATTTTTTTTTACTTCAGAAATGGCTTTGATTCGTGCAGTAACAACAAAACAACGCTTGTCAAGTTTTCTGAATATCGTCGTATTATTTTCAATTTGTTTCTTTTTCTATTCAAATATAATCGAATAGTGGGATAAAAGAAAATATCGACTATTTACAATTACAATAAAAAAAAACGCCCTTGGAAGTCCACCCAAATTTTCAAGTTTGGAATCGAATACATAAATTCATTGTACATTACTTTGGAATTATTATCCACACGACAAATTATCAATTAAAACGATTTTTGGAGTTTAAATTTTCTGGAGTTAGCTCGCTACTACTAAATACTTGTTGAGTCAAAACAAAACCAACATAGCATGTTAATTTTATTAATAAATAAAATAAAACTCATATTACTGCCATATCATAATTATTAATTATTAAAAAAAAAAAAAAAAAATTCCCCGCAAACAACTTAAATAGAGCACACACCATTGTGATTGGCTATTGATCAACTACCAATCAAATGCGCGATGACGGGGTATATTATAGAAGTTAGTGTCTGTAAGCATTTTTAGAGGGCGTATCAGAGTCCGATCAGCTCTGATGGGGTCGACTTGGTGAGGTCAGTATGCTGTTTGAAAGACCCGAAACTGCCCAATGATCCAATTCAGAACATCACTGACGACGCCCTCTAGCGCTAAAGAGCGTATATTCAAAGCAGTTTTTCCTGTTAAGACAGTGACGTCCGGGAAAGACCGGATGACTACTAGGAATAGACTAGGTGACAAATTGGAAAGACAATTGACGGTGAGGAGAGACCACAAATTAAAGCATTCCTGGGTTAGCTACCCGGTATGCTGATCAAAAATTAGCTACAGACATACATAAGAATAAATACCCCCAAGGGATCCCGAGAGGGGGGGAGAATGAGATCCCTATTCGGATGGATCAACCGGAAACGAACCAAGCCTCACACCCACGGACAATGATTATGACTTGCCCATGCGGGAAAAAATGCAAGAATAAACGCGGCCTAAAAATCCATCAAGCCAAAATGAAATGTCAGATGGAAGCTAGCCAGCTGCAGCGCACAGGAAATTCTCCTGATGAGACGCAGGAAATACAGGGCCGGGAAGCTCACCACAGAGCCCAGTCTTTCCAAGCAGAGGCACAAGTATCAACCGAACTACCTCCTGAGACATTTCGGAAGAAGATCAAATGGCCAGCCGCCGGCGAAAAAAATGCTTGGCACGACTTCGATTCAGACATCAGCGAAATATTAAAGACAATCTCAAAAGGCTCGGTGGATACCCGTCTAAGTACTATGGCGAAAATCATAGTCAGCTACACTTCAGAGCGTTTCGGATATGAGGAAAGGAAGACAAAGGAAAAAACAGCAGAAAATCGAAGAGAAAATAAAATCAAACAATGTAGAGCGGAACTAAGAGCTATCCGAAAGCAATATAAGAAAGCAAAACCGGAAGAAAAGGGACCGTTGCAAGAACTCCGCGACATCATCCGTTCCAAAATGAAATCTTTACGGAGAGCAGAATGGCACAGGAATAGAAGGAAGGAAAGGGCGCGCAAACGATTAGCTTTCGTCACTAATCCATACGGTTTCACTAAGAAATTATTAGGCGATAAACGTAATGGAAGGTTAACATCTACCCCTGACGAAGTAAATGACTTCCTTAAAGAGACTTTGAGTGACCCAAATAAACACATACAGCTAGGAGAAAACTCTTCTCTAATCATACCTAATTTGCCTACATACCCTTTTGACTTAAAAGAACCAACGTTGAAAGAAATTCAAACAATATTAAAAACAGCCAGATCGGGATCAGCCCCTGGACCCAACGGAGTCCCTTACTTAGTTTATAAGCGTTGTCCACTGTTGCTTCGTATGTTATGGAGGTTGCTAAAAATTGTTTGGAGAAGAGGGAAGATAGCCGTACAATGGAGGTGCTCAGAAGGCATATGGATCCCTAAAGAGGAAGGAGCAAGTACAGTAAATCAATTTAGGTACATCTCCCTACTGAATGTCGAAGGGAAAATATTCTTCAGTATTATGAATCGACGCTTAACAGATTTCCTCTTAAGGAATAAGTATATCGACACCTCTGTTCAAAAAGGAGGCGTTCCAGGCATGCCGGGGTGCATGGAACATACAGGGGTCATCACGCAACTGCTTAAGGACGTAAAAGCACATAAGGGCGATATGGCTTTTCTGTGGCTGGATCTTAAGAATGCCTATGGCTCTATCCCACACAAATTAGTAGAAGAGTCGTTAAATCGCCACCATGTTCCTCCCCAAATAATAGAGACCATAACAGACTATTACAAAAATTTCAAAATGAGAACAGCAGCAGGAAATACAACATCTGCATGGCACATATTGGAAAAAGGTATTATAACAGGCTGCACTATTTCAGCTACCCTCTTTTCCCTTGCCAGGAATATGCTCATAAAAGCGGCAGAAACAGAATGCAGGGGCCCTTTAACAAGATCTGGTCTACGGCAACCGCCAATAAGAGCATATATGGACGATATGTCCATAACTTCCTCGTCCGTGATTGGCGCCAGGTGGCTGTTAAAAGGTTTGGAGAAACTCATCTTATGGGCAAGGATGAGTTTCAATGCTGCCAAATCAAGGTCATTAGTGCTTAAAAAAGGAAAAACATCAGATAGGGATCGTTTCAAAGTGTCTGGCGAGTATATCCCAACTATAAAACAAAAGCCAATCAAGTACTTGGGTAAACGTTTTGACAATACCCTGAAGGACGCTGTCGCAATACAAGAAACGAAGGACATCCTAGAAACATGGTTAGATAAAGTAGACAAGTCTGGCTTACCCGGACGTTACAAGGCTTGGATTTATCAACATGTCATTCTTCCCAAAATATTGTGGCCTTTATCTATATATGAGTTCACCACCTCTACCGTAGTACATATTGAAAAAAAGATTAATTCCCGCTTACGGAGATGGCTGGGTCTGCCAAAGTGTCTAAGTAGCGCCGCCCTTTACGGAAACTCCAACATTCTTCAACTTCCTTTCAAAAGCCTTGTAGAAGAATATAAAGTCGCTAAGGTTCGTACAGTAATACAATACAAATTCTCCAAGGACCCAAATGTAGTAGGAGCAAATGTTGAGGTTCTAACTGGGAGGAAATGGAGCGCTGTAAAGGAGTTGAAATTGGCAGAAGAGCGTCTTCGTGAAAAAGTGGTGCTAGGCACTGTTGCCACGGGTCGTGCAGGGCTGGGTTTCTTTCCTACTGTTAGAATTGATAAGGCCGTAGGTAAGGAAAAACACCAACTCTTATTGAATGAAATTCGCGCAGGGGAAGAGGAAATGAGAGTAGCAAAGATGATCGGGTTTAAACAACAGGGTTCATGGACAAAATGGGAGACTATAATACCTAGGAAAATCGGATGGTCAGAATTATGGCGTAACGAATTGGGCATGAATTTTTTGATCCGATCTGTTTACGACCTTCTACCAAGCCCCGTTAACCTACAGTTATGGACTAAATCAGAATCGCCTTTATGCCCCCTATGCGGTCAAATAGGTTCTTTGAAACATATTCTTAGCAACTGCAAATCAGCCCTAGCTGATGGTAGGTACAGATGGCGCCATGATCAAATACTGAAAGAAATAGCAGAAGTCGTTAGTACAGCCGTCCGTACAAACAGACCGAATCCAAATAGGAACGTCATAAATTTTATTAAAGCTGGCGCGAAACCGAACCCAAAGAAAATGACCGCACCCAATTGTTTATCATGTGCAACAGACTGGGAACTTAGGGTAGATTTAGGTAAAAGGCTAAACTTCCCCGATCACATTTCCAAGACCCGATTGCGTCCAGACCTAGTCCTCTTTTCGAATAAACTAAAGAAAATCATCATGTGGGAGCTAACAGTCTGCTATGAGGATAATGTAGAAGAAGCCAGTGAAAGAAAAAAATTAAAATACGATGAATTACTGGAAAACTGCAGGAATAATGGATGGAAGGCATGCTGCAAGCCAATTGAAGTAGGCACAAGAGGGTTTGTGGCAAAATCACTAGTCAGTGCCTTAACAGATATTGGGATAGTGGGAAATAAGAAACGTAAGGCCATCCAAACCATTACTGATACAGCAGAAAGAGCAGCTAAATGGTTGTGGCTAAAACGAGCAAGTGCATGGACGAGCAAACCAAGGAAAATCTAAATTAAATGTTAATCCATTAATTTTATGCAAAGCCGTAGTCGGTTTGTAAATATGTATACTTATAATTGAAAACAGTTTTTTAGCTTTTTTTTTTTATTTACACGTTTCGTTTAGTCAGCCTTTGTAAATAATATATACAAATCTTAAAAGGAAAGGTGGAAGGAAAGCGTTTTTTTTTTTATTCTACTTAGTTAATTTTTTATCCTATTTATTATCTCTTTTTCTTCAATTCTCGCGAAATCAGTTTGGCTCTTTATTTACACAAGTAACATACGCTATTTATTTCATGTTATTTACTTATTATTTACGTTCATTCAGCGTAAATGTTGAAGAATTATATCGCATAACCACTGTTTTTTACTTGCCAATATATTTTAAACGATTTTCATTATGATATTTATATGTACTATCGGTTTAACTCGCTGTAAGTTATTTATCTTAAACGTAAAAACTAGTAATTTAGTCTTTTAATGGCCGAATTTATTTTTATTTTTTTGTAAATAGTAATATATTAGATGTAAAATGAACTTGAGGGGAAGTGGATAAAAACGGAAAACATATTTACCTTTTAAGTATCCGACGAATGGGTGTATTAAAATTACCCCTCGTCCCGTTTCGTAATTTTTTCTTTTTTATAATCTAAATTTAAAATTTATTTTCGATAGATTAAAGGTTTTTTAACTTGTCAATATGTTTTAAACATTTTATTAATTATATCTATTTGTACTCTCGGTTTAACTCGTTGTAATTTATTTTATTCGTCAATAAGTTTTTAAAGTCCTTTTAAGGTCGAATTCCCTTTTATTTTTGTAAAAAGCAATATATTAGATGTACTAGGTATCTTACTGGGATGTGGGTAAAACGGAAAACATAATTACCTTCTAAGTATCCGATGAAAGGGTGTCCACTTAAAAAAAAAAAAAAAAATTCCCTGCAAACAACTTAAATAGAGCACACACCATTGTGATTGGCTATTGATCAACTACCAATCAAATGCGCGATGACGGGGTATATTATAGAAGTTAGTGTCTGTAAGCATTTTTAGAGGGCGTATCAGAGTCCGATCAGCTCTGATGGGGTCGACTTGGTGAGGTCAGTATGATGTTTGAAAGACCCGAAACTGCCCAATGATCCAATTCAGAACATCACTGACGACGCCCTCTAGCGCTAAAGAGCGTATATTCAAAGCATAAATAGAAAAAAATCTGGCTTAATAAAAAGAAATAAAATCTCATTTCATTACGTTAACCCGTTTCAATTAATGGTGTTTCATGTAATTTTTATATTCACAGAAAAATATTTCATGACTGAAATAATAAACCTCAATTTAAAAAAAATGTATTTTTTTACTGTTTTATTTTTACTTGTAAAATTTGATTTTCTTTCATAATTTAAATGTTATTTTCAGTGCAGTATTCTTCCTCAAACGTAAGGTAAAAAAAAAAAAATTGAAAGTGATTTTTTTTTTAAAAATCTACTAACCAGATTCACTTAAAATTAGAACGAATTATATCACTTCTGCGCTACCGTCCAATAAATTCCGGTGCCGTAAGTTGTCAATATCAATTAACGCCTGTCAAAATAGACCACCTCGGTTGGAAATATCTCTCTTAAAAAATTTTCTGCTAAAAATGTAAGTAATGTTTTTTTCAAATTACATTAAGTATACTTTAATCATTCTAAATTTCCTAAGATAACAAAAGAAAAAGGTGTAATTGATTTTTCATGATTTTTTAACTAACAAACTATGATCTTTCCGACAGAAATGTCGATAAGTTCGATTTTACGAAATTTTTTGACTCGAAAAAAAACAAGATTTTTTAATAAAATTTTTAACATTTATAGGTAGGATTAAAAAATCTGAAAAAATATTCAGAAAATACTTTGGTCTTTCCTCTTTAATAACAACATAAATATTTAAACGTTAAAAATTGTTTTATCAATTTGGGGACCTTTTGTCGTCAAGGTATACCACTTTTTAGCGAAATATTGGACATACCTACTTTTATCTCATCCATAACACATAAGGAAGACGGAAGAATGGATCAGCCTAAATATTTAGTATGTGGTGTCTACAAACATCAGAGACACCAATATCTACTTCCATTTTTTCATCTCGACTGCGTCAGCTTTTATTTCCCATGTCCGTCTATATTTTCACCTTTCCCACTCCATTAATGAGAGAGGTTCTTGATTTTGTCCCATGGGCAGAATACAGCGGCCTCTCTGTTTTAAGAGTTGGGCGGGCCTGACTAACACCAGTTATGTTTAGTTTGCCTTGTGCTAATATTTAGTTTGTTATTGGGTTCGTCCCCCTTCCCCCTCATATTTAATCACCCATACAGTTTTAAGAATAATCTTTATAATCATTAGATTTTTATGGCATGGGGCGCGTTTTGTAGGCCCCCCGTGAGAGGATGTGGTATTATTGTGTATGGAGGATTGATTGGTCACGGACGAGTTTTTATGATGAATGCGAAAATCGTAATGAATGAATTGGGTCGTGAACCGGATTAGCTAGGTATAAGATAGTGATGACTAGCCTCAACCGCTCCACGTTTTTGGCCTTGTGCAGCAATTATGTATTTTTGGACGTAATAAATATTGAATGCTTGCAACTGTCTGGCAGTAACACTAAACTAAACTACCATGGCACAGCCAATAAGATAAAGAACCGATTGAGCAATTATCGCTTGATAATTATGGATACGCAAACGTGGTTTACGATATTAGAAGCGAAATCTAGAACGAAAAACTAAAAGGTTTCGAAATCATTTGGAGAGAAAAACCAAATAACTGATCTTTTCCTTGCAACTGCTAGTTGTGAGAAATTTATTAAAGTATCAGCAATTACACACCCAAGACTGTAGAAAGAAATGACGTTGGGCGATATAAGTAATCTAATAATGATAAAGATAGCACCCAAGTAAAAGAGGGAGCTAATTTCATGAATATTTCTCAAAAACTGAATGAACCAGTTACTGAATATGTTCCTCGTTTAAATATTGCACCGCTAAATTCTGTAAATTTGAAAAACTAGGATCGGAAAAAAGTCAATCGTAGAAATTGTTAAACAGCCTTCAAAATGTGGAGTATCGGCAAATGACACTAATATATTTACAACTGGGAAAGTTTCCATTAGAACAATGTATCAAATTATTTCAAAAATTTCATTGAACAAATGCTACAGATATGGAAAAATACACGAGAAAAAGACGAAATATAGTATACTTTTTGTAGATATCAACATCAAAGATAAAAACAAAAATGTCCGACATGTAAATAAGTGTGAAAACTGTTTCAAAATGAATTTTAATCGTATGTGCAATTTCAAAAACAAAAACGTAGAGACGGTCCAACAAAATGCAGAAGAAATAATTATGGACGTCTTTTCATTGAAAAAAATAATGTTTTATTGGACAGGCAACTAGATACGGCAAGTGACATGACGTTCATACTAAGAAATTTCTGGAGGAAAACACGAAAACCAAGATTAAAGGAAAAACCTTTTCCTGCTTATTCAGTTCGACGTTCGGTGATAAAAACGTTAGTTTATTTTGAAGCCTACGTGGAACTAAATACGTTTGCCGTATAACTAATAATCGTGGTAAACTGTGAGAAGAATCATTGTCTAAAAGGAAATGATGTATTGAACATAAATTCGACAAAATTAGTGAACAAAGTCAAAGCGGAAAAATCTGGAATGTTAAACTATGTCTCCTCCCTCTTCTTTTTTAAGCATGGAAAGTAGCAGTCCATCTATTACAATGACTGCAGTAAAACTAAAAATATTACTGGAACAAGATCTACTTGAAGGAGTTCCGCCAGGAGGGAGTAAATGTTTCTCCCGTTAGTATTTGTAAGAAAGAAGGATGGGGATCTGTACGTTTATGGTGACTACAAAATAGGGGTAAACGACAAAATATGTGCAGACTCATATTCCATCCCCAAGAGAGATGAACATCCTGGCGAGTATTGATCTACAGTCGGCATACCATCCAATAACTATTGACGGAAAGAAGTCACAACAAATAAAGACGATAACAAACTTATTTAGATGGGAAAGAATGCCGTATGGATTTAAAACCGCAAGTGCAATGGATTTTTGAAAGGGATATAGAGCAAGTTATTGGTAAAGATATAAAGAAAAATGCTACCAGGATGACATTTATGTGCTATTAACTACGAAGAATTAAAACGGAAAACCAATACGGTTTTGAATAAGTTAAATAATACTGGATTAACAATTAACGAAAGAAGATGAGTGCAAATCGCTCTCATTTTTAGGATAGTCCATTTCTAATGAAGTCATATCACCAGGCCAATCTTTTATTGACAAAATATTAAGTTAAAATACCTAAGAACAAAAACAAAAAACATTGGAGTCCTTCTAAGGACCTATCAATTTCTACAGACGGTAGAATTGACAGAATCTTTTGCTGATTTAAGAAAAAGAATGTAGAATTTACAAAAGAGGTGGCATTTAAAAATTTAAAAGTTGTTGTGGCAAAGAAGCCCGTAGTAAAAACTTTCGACCCTATAAAGGATATAGTAGTAACAAATGACGCAAATGAACACGCCTTTTTTCGCGAATATTAGCACAGGGTGCTCATCCCATTATTTATTTCACGAGGAAAATGTTAAAAAACGATTTGAACTACTAAAAAAAAGCGTTGGCTATAATATGTACGACAATTAGGGTTCGTCAGTTTTTGATTGTAAAGAAATTCCTACTAAGATCCGACCATAGACATTTAGAATGAATATTTAATTCGAGGAAGAATCTTTCAATGCAACGTTTGCAAGAGTTGCAAGAAGGGCCTCAACGTTGATAGTGTTTGACTTTGCTATTTAGTATGTGAAAGGCAATACTATTCAGTATGTAGACGCTTAGTACGTGGTTGATGTTCATTACTTCTGAAAGTGAGAAAGAGAGGGAAAAATTAATGATACTCACACTGAGTCGAAACTGAAATTTTGGCGATAGACACATTAACTGAGGATACGAAACGAGATCTCATATTGAACGGTATATTGTCCAGGATAAAAAGTAATAAGTGGAATAATTGCTCACGGACAGAAAGGCAAATGTAAATAGGTTAAACACAAGTTAAAACGTAGAAAAGTGTGTAATTTGTAATGGATACGTCAGCAACACAAAGGCTGTCATAATCCTTCACGGAACGGGGTAATTGCTGATTCCTAAGAAGTTAGTTCGATCCTCACAAAAATACAAAGTTAGATATTAAGTAAGCCAACAAAACTGAGACATATCAGAAATCAACCGTCATTTTATTTGTCGATGAATTCCAGAATTGTTTTCCGTAATATTTTCCTCTGTATCGATTGAAGAAATATAGCATTAATTTACCTACTTTAAATCATACTTTTTAAAACATTTAGACTGTTCAACTATGAAATATGAATGTTTTATCGGCTATTAGATTATTAACAGCTAAATAAAAAGCCAAGTGAATATCCTCTAAGTTTGCTCATTTCAGAATTTTTGCCTAGGTTTTTACATCTATATTATATCTGATTGTAATGAATAGAAAACAGCAAATATCAACTTAAGAATCTTTATTCAGCTAAATTGAACCGTTAGTGATTAGATGGTTTTATCAAGAATCGTTAGTATTAAAATGGGTAGGATGGGATATTGCCTTATTATAACATTCTTCCCCGGTTATTGTTTTACTCGTACGGGAGAAAATCCTTTAGATGCTCCCGCATCGTGCGGTACCCCGTCCTCATGCACTATGGCTTGCGCAGATCCATAACAACTGCCCACGGTTGCCAACTCTTGTGCTAAGCTGATTCATCGGTCTTTCTTGATCAAGGCATCCACCTTCTCTATGTGTTCTCCCAAGTTCGATGGTGATGAGTAAAAAGACAGACTTTTGTCCATTAAACTTGTTTATCTCGCTTTAAAGCGTCCTTCCTACTCATAAGGGAGGAACGATGAGTAATAAATAACGGCTTGGATTGAGTAATAAATAACGGCTTGGATTGAGGAATCAGAGAGCCGAGTTCGAATTCAAGTCAGATCCATTACATTTACTTACTTAAGGAATCAGCACATATGTTAGGCCACAAAAATATCATGATCCGACCAAGGATAGAAATGAATACAGTATGAAAATCAGTAATAAGGAGTGCAAGAGAAAAGCAATAATAAAAACGAAAAATTGCTCTGGTAAAAAAATTCAATGATAACTGTAAAAATTGCAATATGGGCACTGGTAAAAATGGTGCTGAGGACATTAGGTTTATAATACTCAGAAATTCAAACACTGATGTCCTTAAGGACACATGGCACAGTGGATAATGGCGTTAGTTAGAAGTGTGAGTTCGATACCTTATTAAGGGAGTAGAGAGTGGAGAATTAAGAGGTGATAACTGATAACTGACATCCATTAGACATGACACGTGGAACTAGAACACTCTACCCCAGCGAGCGTAATAAAGGGTTTCGTTCGACATTCCAACCACCTGAAGAAGGCCGGAGTGTACAACGGCCGAAACATTGTGATAAATATGCCAACAAAGATGAGGATGATAGTCTGCACAATGTAAATAGTATATATATATGTATATATATATATATATATATATATATATATATATATATGCACATTTCATTAGAAACGACAGACAAAATGCTTTTATTTAGTTTTTATATAATTTTTCATGCGATCTAATAAAGTTTTTCAGATGATAAATTCTATAAAAACTGACAGAATGTTCTTTTTACCCTAGCGCTTTATTATATATATGACTCCCGATTGATGTTACGTTACATATTGTATCATTATATAAAGAAACTAAATAAAAGCACCTTCTCTGTCGTTTTTAATGAAATGTGCATGAAAGAAGGATTGCTGCCTAAATACACAAATATATATATATATATATATATATATATATATGAAAATTGTCTCAGGGTTAACCTATAGAAAAAGACAATATTTATAAATGTAAAAGACAATAGGAAAACTGTAATAGTTGCCGATGCGTTTCGTCCGATGTGGACTTTCTCAAGGCAAAAAGAAATGAATTTTTTAAACAAAGTAACTAATAATAACAAAATAAAATGTCCTTGGCAACTGGAAGAATTTAGCTAACGCTATGTTCATACTGTTAACTGAAATTACGTCATTTACTGTTACGTGTGGAGATATTGTTTTTATTGCTGTGTTGACGGTTTCCACCATTTTCTTTTGATTTCTTGATACTGTTCTGTACGTTTGTTTGAGAGAGATGTAATTCTGTTAAGAAAGGTGAAATAGGGAAAAGGCCTGGGCGTAGATTAATATTTGGGTAATATTCAATGGCGGCACTCTCGACATTACCCAAATATTGAACTACTCCCAGGTGTCATACACCGGGGAAACATTTCTGTGTGCTTCAACCTCAAAAATGGAACAATAGAGTTGTTGCTTAGTATATTTACCTGATTTGCCAGGTCAAGTCTTGGTGCCCCTGAATGTATGCTTGCTCCGCCTTTATGATGTTCTTCAATGTACCGTAACATCGATCAGGAGTCATTCATAACTGCTTTTGTGCAGAAGTGTGATATCAGAGCGATTATTCTCCAAGCGCTTGTTAGTCACGCTAGTCGTATCTCACATGAGATTTACCGGAACGGTCTCGTCTACTAACGGTGGTGAATGCCTGTACCACTTCTCTGCACACTCGAGACCATACTTCCTACAGGGTTACCAATGTATCCTAAGGCCTAATTTATCATGACATCGTCTGTAATCTTTTACTGCATGTTGAGTGCAGCCACTCAAAATGTATTGCACACTTTCACTAGCTTTATTATTATTGTTATTATTATTATTATTATTAGTAGTAGTAGTAGTAGTAGTAGTAGTATTAGTAGTAGTAGTAGTAGTAGTAGAACTATTCATCTTAATTATGAAAGAGTTTTTAGCATAACCAATTATACAAAAAAAAAATTAAATATCGATATTCTAAGAAAACAATAGAATAGGAGAAAGAACGTCTTTTGTTTTACACATAATACGCTGCGTTTGGTGCGAATCTGTCTAGCGCGCAATAGGCTATATGAACCTAAGGACTGGAATAAAATCGAATAACCGTGACACATCCAGACTCTCTTACGGATATCAGGCGCCCACCAGATTCAGAAATGTCTAAGCAATCAACTACATACAACTGTTTTCTCACTTTAATGATTAAACATGTCTGCAAGCGAATGAAGATTGTCGGTCTTAAAGAAGAATATTCGGCATAAGACCCCATAGACATTTGTGAAGCAAGAAGATTACCAAATAGGAAGAAAAAACATATTACTTGAAGATCTCAACCGCAGAAACAATTAGACTGGATAGGACACATATCTTAAAGAGGAAATAAGGACATAATCAATATGCTGATGTCTACATTAACTTCAGTAAAAGTTTAGTACGGGAAACATGTCCATAACAGAAAGAGAGATGAGAGTTGATGGACTTGAAAGTCCTAGTTTTTCTGAAAAATATGTTCTAAGAGAAATATTTTGATTTGTTGCTAAAAACAAAAGTACATTAATGTTGTTGTGGTGAGTTAACCATTTTCCTATAATTTTTTAGGGATCTTATAATCGCACATAAAAATGTATCTGCTTTTCCCGGTGATACTTTCTCTATGCCTACAGATACGAGGATTTAATCGATTTTCTACATTTTATTTCGAAGAGGTTTCTCAAAGAATGAATAGCGTCAGCATAGTAAGTTTCCCTTTTTAGTACGGGAAACCTATCCATAATAGAAAGAGATATAAGGGCTGATGGACTTGGAAATCCTCCTTTTCTGAAAAAGAAGTTATAAGTGAAATATTTTGTAGATTTCAACCGACATTTATGTTAATAGATTAGTCAATGAATGTTGAAATCTTTCTTGTGAGGGAACGGTTAACCATACTGTCATCATTACCAAAATTTTCTTTGCTGCCTTGACGAATGGTTTACTATTGGACAGATATCTATCTATCTTGATAGATAGATAAGAACATCTGTGCTAGCTAGATAGCTAGATAGATAAGAACAGATTGAGATAAATAGAAGTAAGGGCAAAGTTTTTATCGTTTCTTCAAAGGCAATTTTAGGAAATTTATTAAGAACATTTTTTTAAGTATCGTCAAAAATAATTTATGCATTCAAATTTAATTATAAAAGGTTCTAAAATATTCGAAAATCTCTTGATGTAAAGTCGTATAGAACATAAAATATGGAGGCTGGTAAGTGATATAAATGTTGATTTGTTGCAAAAATCAATGTGAATTAATGTTGTTGCGGTGAGTTAACCAGTTACCTATACTTTTTATATAATCGCACATAAAATCTCTTTTTCCCGGTGAGAATTTCTCTGTGCCTACAGATACGAGGATTTAATCAATTTTCTACATTGTACTTGGAATGAATAGCATCGGCACAATAGTTTTTCTTTTTTAGTACGGGAAACTTATCAATAATAGAAAAAGATACAAGGGCTGATGGACTTGGAAATCCTCCTTTTCTGAAAAAGAAGATATAAGTGAAATATTTTGTAGATTTCAACCGACATTTATGTTAATTGATTAGTCAATGAATGTTGAAAATTTCCTTGTGAGGGAACGGTTAACCTTAGTGCCACCATTACCAAAATTCTCTTTGCTGGTTGGGCGAATTGTTTACAATTGGACACATAGATAGATAGATAAAAACATACTGTGCTAGCTAGCTAGATAAAAACATACTGTGCTAGCTAGCTAGATAGATAAGAACAGATTAAGATAGATAGATAGATAGATAGATAGATAGATAGATAGATAGATAATGAAACGAAAGGAGAAATAGAGACTGAATTTAAATTTAACAGAGTAAAGCAAGACAAGACCATAAAGTATTCTGTAGAGATTTGCACCAACAACAGAGAAATAAGGATGTTTAACTGGTAAAATAATTATTTGTACTATAAAAACGTTTGATTATCGATAGATCAGCAGTTTAAGAACCACAAAAAGATATTTAACTTTTGATAAACTGATATATGAGGAAAACCCCTCACTGTGGACAGATCAACGCCAACGTACTCTCGACGATCTTGAGTATTACTTGTTCGACGCTTAATTAAACTTATTTAATACTAATCATAATCTTCAGATCTAATGTAATTCTTGCGTAAAAGCAAATAAAAGAAGCAAAGAAAAAGGACAAAATATATTTATTCGTAAACTTTGGTCGAACTCTGTATGACTAATTCAAACCGGTTTTCCACTTTGCTGATAGAACCAAAGTCAATCTTGTTAAAATCTTTAGATCTCATTCAATGGATTATTCTCATCTGATTTGCTTTGGGGGAAACGTCTCGGTGTTTCTATCTTTTTTAGGGCAACTATATTAGTTTTCATACTTCATTCAGACCAAATATGACACAAATATCCATGTGTTTCGAAAACTTCTGTCGTAAAAATTGGTAAAATGACAAAGAGAAAGAAAACTAGTTGGTATTATTTACAAAATTGCATTTACATGTAATCAAACACTGCTATTGGGAATGTATCTATACAGATAGTTTTTTAACAATGTATTTTCCCAACCAATCACTATTCCGATAGACCATTTACTACGATCAGATTATCTTATCTAACTCCATAAATGTTGGGCTGTAATAAATTACAAATTGTCATTAATAATTAAAAAAAAATGTAATTTATCACCTCAAATGGCGTCTTCACAACCACATGTTCATGTTTATCTTGTGCAAATCTTATTAAATAAAAATCCTGCTTCAGAGCGCAGATATTTCTTTATTAAGATCTTCAGAATATTCAGGCCGGTAGGCGAAAATAAATACAGGGAGTTGCAGCAAAATCCGACACTTGACAAAAAGAAAACGAAATAGGCAATAAAAACACAAGTTGTGTATACAGACACCCGACAGTTTATTTAACACCTGTTAGAGGTACATACTACATTGTTTTCAATGTAACTGCCGCTCATCTCACACGCTTTGGCGACTATGTCCTTGTCTATTTATACATCTTTATATTATTCCGCTACGGAATTGTAGTAATCATCATCATCATCATCATCATCATCATCATCATCATCATTCTGCTTGCCATGCCTTTAATTATTTTTTTCTTTAGATAGTTTGCACGATTATTACGCCCTGTCAATAATCAGAGATTCTACTTGGTTTCACAGGGAAAAAAAGAAGAAAGAACGAAAGAAAAAAAGTAAAAGTTTGAAAAGTCTCCTCACATACTATCTCTCTGCGAGACTAACCTTAACTCGTCAATACTCTCCTCCGACATCTCGCTTCCCGGTTACCTCCCTTTATTTAGAAAGGACTCTAAAATCCACATGCATGGCCTGGGAGTTTACGCCCGCGACCATCTCCCACTGGCTAGGGAACTCTCTCTTGAATTTCCCGACCACCCATATATGTATCTCCGTCTATCTCTCCCTAATTCTGTTAGCTATCTCTTCTTTCTCTACCTTTCGGCTTCCTCCCAAGACTCTGGTGTACTTGATAGTATATCCGATAATATAGACACGGCCATCTCTCTACATTCGCTTGCACATATATTTACCCATTATACCACGTCGTTTAAAAACTCTAACTGACCTCGCTGGCATAAAACCCTTAACTTTTCAATCACTGAATCCTTCACACAAGTGACTAACTCTGACGGTAAGGCTTCCCTTCTAGATTTCTCTTTTACCTCCATTCCCGACTCCTCCACGCAGCTCTACCGTCTTGGCACCTCATATCATGCCGTAGTGTCTGTTAACATCTCCTTCTATTCCAGCAAAGAACCTCCTGCTAACAGAATGTCTGTTATCAACGCGCAGACTGGGACTCGTTCCGTGATTTCCTTCACGGTGTCCCTTTGGAATGTTTTTTTAATCTCCCCGTTCAAAAATGAGCGTCTGAGATCGACTCCTTTCACCTCTGCATGAAAATACTAAGTTAAATCTGCTCATCTCCTTGGTTTTCAGGCCCTTGCACAGTTGCTATTGCTCATAGAAATAACTTATTCCATCTGTACCGAAGTGAAGGTCGGATTGCAAGAGACGTCTCTTTGTCTCTGCCCGTAATGAGTACAAGCGTGTCCTCTATTAAGCTAAACTATTATTTGCTAGAGAAATGAAACAACATATTGCATCTGGCGAGTTTGGTTCTAGAGATTATTGGCGACTCATTTGAGGTACTGACTTCCTCAATAGATAAGGCTCAGAAAGTTTCATCAAATTCAACGCCCGACTCATTAAATCAGTGGTGGAGTGGTTAAGCACCTTACATCCTATGATCTGCTCTCAGTCAAGCAATATAATTTCAGCTTTGCCCGGTTCATCGCTGACGTGCTCCCGACCATAAGTGAACTTATATTTTTTTGTTGTTATCTCAAGTTTTAGTTGCTTTTTTGATCACATTTCGTTGGGCCTCCAGTTAAGTCATGAATCGGTGAGAACCAAAATTATAATAATTTCCAACATTGCTTGCAGCTGTATAGTAACGACAAGAGAAACTGCAAGAGATTAGGAATTAAATATTGATATGAAATATGTTTTTAATGTCAATAAGTTTAGAGAAGAACGCACTAAAACTTACAATGCGATGGTACATACTTTAAGCCAACCATTTTATGCAGAGACAATGCTTTCTACTAAAACGTTACCAAAACAAATTAAAGAACTGTATCACAATGAATGATAAAGAAATGGAAGAATAATCTGTAAAACTTTTAACAGATATGAGTAAATTCATCGATATTTTCAAATGAAATGTTTATTGTTATTTAAATACAACCTGTAGAGTAGCATTTGATTTTACATTAAACGTTATGATCTCTGTTAGTAGTAAAATCTAATATCTTGTGCCTTCAAACGGGGCGGGGGTATTGTTGAAGGGAAGCTGTACATTTCAATACCGCCCTGTGTGATGACCTGAAAAAATCAGCAAAATTATAATGCATATATAATTCGGCTCTCTTCGGAGGTACCTCTTAAATCGATCTTTATAATCCTGGGCTCTCGCTAAATATTATTCGTCCCTTCCGAGTTGCCTAGTGAATATGAACTTGCTATGAAATTGGTTTTGCCTAAGAAATACACTTAGAACCTTTATGATGTTTACATTGATGGAGAAAAAATGAATGCACACATTGAAGCAAATTGTTAACGCTAAACTGAAAATAAAGTAATTTTGAAAAGGGTATGGAGAGAATATTAAACTTCATTTGATTTGCTTATTTGCCAAGGCATTATGCAGTTTGTCATTGTTTAATATTTTGCAAGCTAATCACAGAGATCATTGCGACTGATTCGTGATTTCGATCCTCACTTGGTACTCTGAAATAAATACTGGTAATACGACTTTAGCAGATAAAAAATATAATTACCGGATTATAAATAATGTATCAACATCATCCACTGCAGTCGATATCAGAGAATCCACAACCCCGCATCTCCGTTAACGTGAATGACATAATCTTTTCCATAGATACTTGATAAAGAAAGATCTGCAATGTTATTGATCCTGACCTGGAACTTCGGCCTTCAGTCACTTTCCTAGCACCGTAACGTAGCTTTACTGTACCTTTTCTATAAATACTTTCATGATAATTTTTCCGTATGGTACCTAGAATATATAAAGTTAATTGCAGTACTAGATTAACGGTAAGGTTGTATTACTTTACAATTGAAATGGCTAAGTGTAACCATACGTTCAGTAGTAACAGTTTTCTTTTCTATCTCATTCTCGCTTGTGGTACTTTCTGTCGGCTTCTGTCTCCCCAGTCAACATTGTTCTTAGTTTCTGTTCTCTCTCCTTAATAGATTTTTCTCACATTCTCTAACACACGGTAACCCCTTTCGTTTTAGTGGCTTTATTCCCTTGTTTGGGTTGAAATGATTAAAACACGATTCTAGCCATTTAACCCTTAGCTAGTAATGACTAATACAGTGAGTTCTATTATCATTGGTACCCCATATGTTTTATACTTGTGCTGAAAAATCATGAAAATTGTCCTAAAGAAAGTGTAGAGATGTATTCCAGTAACCTCGCTCTAACATGGGTAAAACATTGTTTTAACTTCAATAACTCCAGAAACAAGTTAGTAATCTGTCATCATCATTGAACTAATTTCGGATTTTCTCCAGTCAGGCTGAACGGTGGCACTCTTAATGAAGCTTTTTCCTTCCGATGTCTATTAGTTAGGAATCAAGTTCAACTCAGATCTAAAGTAGAACACATGTATGCGATCAATTGCTAAAGATGCTACGAAAATGGCCCGGTCCCTTGTACCGTCCCAGGAAGTACTAGATTCACCTTGTCATACTCTATGTTTACAGCGTGTCTGTAAATGTTGACTAAATGTTTAGCATTGGTGATTTATCTGGGCTGGAGGTACTAAACCTGACTTTCTAGCGTAACAGATTTCAAAAGCTTTTAGGTAAAATTATTAGGATATTTTTTCAACCTACCGAGTCTTTCCCACAGGCGAGACGTTATTAAAGACTTGCTGCTCTGCTGCTGTTTCCATGGCAAATGCGCTGATCAACTCCATTCCCTGGCTTCACTTGTTCTAAGCTTTACAGCTAGGACCCGCCATGCTACGTCCACAGGATTGAATTACCCTAATTCTGTTTATATTCAATTGCTATTTGTCGGAAGAGGCTATGCGTGAATGTTCTCTTGAACCTTAAACTATCCACGTCCTTGATCAATCATTATCTATCATCCGCACAATCTCCTCTTCCAACTTCTTTCGCTTACGTCTATACCGCACTTGTGGCTTGTGCCAAGCTGATAATTTTCAGAATAAATTAACCACCATAATGGAAAGATAAATCACAGCGTGTCTGTAAAATCTGAACCCACAGGAAATCTCATTAACTATATGTTTTTCCAACCACAGATTCAATATGGTTTCATCGAAAGAAGAATGAGTTGAACTTTCTTTTCTGGCATATGCGATAGGAGAATGTATACTCAGTGAAAATCACAGATGCAACACACTTGATTGAACGCATAAAGCGAACTTTAAGGACACGTTGTTGATTAAAAGCAAAAAGAGATATAAAAGAAACATTTATTTACAAATCAAACAAGAACAAAATATATTTATCAAGAGATTACCCACGCTTGTTAATGCAAATTTGCGGTCTTTCATAAAAAGGTCGAATAACATTTGAACACATTTCAGACGTTGTCAAAGCTTACTATTTTTCAATGAAAGATTTAAAATCCTAAAGTGTTTCGGATTATTTTTGTTGTAAACAGTATTCTTTATATAAACCCGGCAACAAATCTAGGTGTGATGTCTACAGACCTCTCGCAAACCATAGCTTTGGTAGTTTTCTCTGTACATCTCTCTGATAACACGTAAGTAATGTGTAGCTGTGTCGTTCTGCTATAAAACCTTTGTTTGCACATCCTATCTGTATTGTTGTGGCATAGTAACAAGGGTCTAACATGTTCAAGTATTTATCACCTTTTTCGGTTGTCCGAATGGTTAGCTGCTTGGAATGAAAAATCAGTGTGCCGTGTTTCACTTACGGTCGAGTTCGTTACATTCAAAACAAAAAAAATAACTATTAAGAAAGCTATGAATTCTATAGATGTGGATGACAGCTGGTGTAGGAGAAAGACAACTCTAAATCTGAAATCGCTTGTAGTCCTGGCGAAGCGCATAATTAAACTGTAATTAAGGCCTAGTCAGCAGTATAAACACAGTGTTCGCTTACATAACAGGCCCCCAATAAATGTGAATACTCTGAAACGAACGGGTAAGTTGAAGATATGAAGTCGCACTAATTTGCAATGTGACTTCAAGTCGATATTCGTGAAGAAAATTCTGTAAACATTCAATCAACCGAATGGAAACATATATCATAACCATCCATAATTTATACCAACTCCATCTATAACTTTACATTTGGATCTGAGTTATTGGTGTGGATTCCGGAACGAAATCCGATATCAATGAATAACAAACGCCTGAAATGGATAAGGAAACTAAATGTATTGACGTAATAATACAAACTGGTAATACATGTTAGTAGATCCAGGAATGCGGGTTAGTAGCAATAATATATATACAGTCTTGGTATTGAAGTATCGCGGATGACGCCTTACTGAGTCTAGTTGTTCGCTAACTGTGACGCTTGCCGCCGTCTCTGTGTGTGACTTACTCTACTATTACTCTTCTGTCGTTCCGTCTCGACTTCTTCACTCTTCGGGTATTCCCTGGTAGTAGTAAGATTGCGTCCATTACATCGTCATTTTCTGCCGGTGATGAGTTTGGCTCCTCAACCCGTCTTTTTGTATTTGGTCAATATGTCTTCTATGAGTAAACTTTTCGCCTTGTACTGTGTACATCATATTTCCCAGTCTGTTAATTATTGTGCCAGACTCCCAGTGAGCTATATTGTTTCTGAACATCCTAAAGTAAACTCATTCTCCTGGTTTAAATGATCTCTTTGGTACAATAGGTGTATACTGGTTTTCGTTCTTGTTTGGTAATAATTTATCAAACACAGACCGTATTCTCCGGGCAAAATCAATTCCACTGGTGAAAGACCAGATGGTGTATTCCCGTTAGGTGTTATTCTGTATACTTGGAGGAACTGCTGTATCGCTTTTTTCGTCGGTACATCTTCAGCTTTTTTAAAGCTCTTTTTAGTGTCTGTACAAATCTTTCGGCTTGTCCGTTCGACCTCGGGTGGTACGGAGCTATCTTGATATGCTTTACTTGGTATGTCTCACAAAATCCTTTGAAGTCACTGGAGGTAAATTGTGTACCGTTATCAGTTACCAAGCAATCCACGACGCCGAATCTGGCGAATAATTTGTGTATACAGTTTATGGTATTTTCTGTCGTCGGTTGTTTGAATCTGGAAACCTCAGGTCATTTACTGAAACTATCTACTGTTATTAAGTACTAGTAACCCTCTATGGGTCCTGCGTAATCCACGTGGATTCTGGACCACGGTCTGTCAAATTTAGGCCATGGCTTTTGTATAGAGGGTGGTACTTTCGCCGCAGCAGCACAGCATTTACAACTTTCCACCATTTGCGTAATATCATCGTCCATGTTAGGCCAGTAGACAAAACTTCTCATAAGTAGATTCATCGGGTTTTTCCCCGGATGTCCTAAATTAAAATCTTTCATGATTCGCCTTCGTAGCAACTTCGGTATTACCACTCTCAGTCACAGATTGAGAAGCTGTCTGCTAAATTCCTTTCCTTCTCTTCTATTTTTTCCTTGGTCTGCTGAATAAATTCACTCTTTTCCGCTTCTCTTCTTATCTCTAGAAAAGTCACAGGTAGTTCCTTTATTGTATTGTATAACACTTTACTGATTTCATCTTCAGCTTGTAATGCCGCTAATAGCGAGTCTTCCAACGGTTCGCTTTTCGCCGGTATTGATCGCGATAGTCCATCAGTGTGCCCAATTTTCTTTGATGGTAAGAACTCAAGTTTGAAATTGCTGTTTAGTAATACAGTTCCCCGTCTTAAAAGTCTGTTCGCTGTATAGTCTGCTATACCATTTTTGAATCGAAAATCGTAAGAAGGTGTTTGTGGTCCTTTTGGAGCGTGAACTCTCTCCCATAAATATATCTGTGAAAACGAGTTATTGCAAATATTATGCCTAATGCCTCCTTTTCGATCTGTGAATAGTTTCTCTCCGCCGGTAATAATGAACTAGATGCGTACGCAACGGGTTTCTTTATACCGTCCCGCATCTTGTGTAGAATACACGCACCTATCCCATGTGAACTCGCGTCACTTGCAATAATGATTTTTAATTCGGGCTCGAAATGTGTCAGTGCTAACTCCGAAGTTAACTTTTGTATTATTTCCTTAAACGCTTTTTTGCAGTCTTCTGTCCAATTCCAATTATACTCCTTTTTTAGTAACTCATTTAGTGGGGCACACAATTTATGCATATTATCAATAAATTCGCCATAGTAGTTAGCTAGGCTCAGGAAAATTTGTAATTCTGCAACGTTTTCTTGGTTCAGGCATGTTTTTAATTTCCGATGGCCTCTCTGGGTTTGCTTTCCTGCCACTTTCATTAATTATCTGGCCTAAGTATTTAATTTCATTTAGGAAAAAATCACACTTTTTTTCCTTTTACTTTAAACCCAAAGTTCTGAAGTCTTCTGAAAAATGTCTTCAACATTGTCGCTCTTAATTAGAATGTCATCCAGATAAGCGGTCGCAAAATTCTGGCCCGTGAGCATTGTGTCCATCGTCTGCTGAAAATTTGCTGGTGCAACTTTTCCCCGATCAATAGTCTGTTGAATTTGTACAACCCTTTGTGTGTATTAATACACATAATTTTTTGTACTCTCTTCTTCTACTGGGATTTGCAGATAAGCCTCACTTATATCTATTTTGGAAAATATCTTACCGCCGTTGAGCTTTGTAAATATTTCTTCTGGGCTCGGTAATGGGTAATGATGGTCTTTTATAGCCTTATTTAGCCCCGTCGAAAAATCTGCCTATGCACGGATTTCTCCTGATTTCTTTTTTACATAGACTACCGGTGCTGTCCATTCACTAAACTCTATTTTTGAAAGGATTCCAGTTTGTTCAAGTCTCTTTTTTGTCGATTTTTTTCTATAGTAGCAAACGGTACGTTATGCTTCTTTCTAAATACTGGTTGGACGTTTTCTTTTAATTCAATTCTAGCTGTAAATTTGTTGCATCGTCCCAACCCGCTCGCAAATAGCTCGGGAAATTGATTATGTAATTCTTCCTTTAACTTTGTCGCATCTGATGGTTCACCATCTAACTTATTGCAAAATGAGCTGATAGGTAGATCCCAAACGTTGAATTTTTGCATCCAGTCTGTCCCCACTAGATTTTCTGTATCTTTTATTACGTATATCTTGAGTTTTTTTTGTTTTCTCGTGAAATTTAACATTTACGATTATTTCTCCTTAGAATTTTATACGCTTTCCTGTCACCGACTTAACAACTTTTTGTGTATGTAACATGGTTGGTCTGTTAAGCTTTTTCCATGTCTGTAGCTTAATTATCGTTAGATGTGAACCCGAGTCGAGTTGTAATTTTATCTTTTTATTTAAGATTTCATGTTCCACATATTTCCTTATGTTGGTATTGTCTTCGTCATGCATTTTAGTAGCTCTTATCCTACTAGTAGCTTTTCCGTTCCTACATTGGGATGTCTTGTGCCCCATTTTTCCACACACAAGACAGTTTTTATATTTTAAACGGCAATCCTTGTTCCGGTGTAGTCCTCCACATTGATAACATGTAGATATGTGTGGGGGTATATTTGCTTCGATTTTCGTCATAATTTGCACTATATGTTGTACTTTTCCCCTTATTATAGAATTTTTGTTTTCTTTCCGGGGAGGGTGAAGGACGTAAACTTTTGTTTAACTTACATATATGTGATACTCCTGACTCCTCAATGTTCTTCGAGTCTTTCTTTATACTCAGGCATTTTTAGAAATCTTCTGATAATTGTTGTAGTGTTAGTCCAGGTTCATTTTGTAGTTTTGAAACCAGTTTTTTGCGCATTTCACTATCTTTTGCTGAGACTAACCCTTGAACAATGATGAAACACTTGAAATTGCCCGGTGTTAATTCTGCCAACTTGAAGACTTCGCAATGTTTATTCACGATTGCGACAAACGTGGAATAGTCCTCATTTTCGCCCTTTACCAGGTTAAGACATTTCCACCTGTTGTGAAAGAGTGACGTTTTTGGACTGAACAGCTCTGTAAGACATGTAACTGCTTCGTCAAATGTTAATTCGTTCGTCTTTTTTGGCGAAATGTAATCCACAAATTTTGAGTATTCTTCTGTTCCTAGTTTTCTGAGCAACAGACGTAGCTTCTTTGCTTCTGTCCAGTTTTGACAATCGCTGTTAAAGATGTCTTCGTGGCGTCTAAAAAAATCTCCGAATTTTGTTCCTCTTCTAGAGAGTATTTGAAAGTTTCTATCGTAATCCACACTGCGTCTTGGGAAAAAGTCGCCTCTTTTTCGATATTTTGTTGTTAGTTACCTGCTACCTTTAATATTAGTTCCTGCGTTTGTAGTAATTGTTTTTGCCATTTTTTTCCATTCTTTCCTGGAGTTGTAATTGTTGCTCATTTTGGTATTTTACAAGTTCTACTAAAATATTTTTAAAATCGTCCATGATAAAAGTCTTACGAAATATTCGCTTTTCCGTATTTTAGTCCTCGTAAATCTTTTGGCGCCAAGTTGTTGTGGACACTGGCAAAAAACGGCAAAGGAGACTTTTGTTTCTTTTTTTTCTGTGTGAGTTCGAATACCTCGTCGTCAATTTGTTGTGGACAACATGGGGGAATTTTGTTTCGTTTTCCTTCCCGTGTGAGTTCGAATTCCTCGTCGCCAAATTGTTGTGGATTCCGGAATGAAATCCCATATCAATGAATAAAAAAAGCCAAGAATGGATAAGGGAAATAAATGTATTAACGTAATAATACAAACTGGTAATACATGTTAGTAGATCCAGGAATGCGGGTTAGTAGCAATAATATATATACAGTCTTGGTATTGAAGTATCGCGGATGACTCCTTACTGAGTCTACGTGCTCGCTAACTGTGACGCTTGCCGCCGTCTCTTTGTGTGACTTACTCTACTACTACTCTTCTGTCGTTCTGTCTCGTCTCCTTCACTCTTCGGGTATTCCCTGGTAGTAGTATATGTATACCTTGGGTGAGTCCATTTGTGTGAAAAAGGGAGACTCCATAACAGTTATATTCACAGATTGTCTCTATCTGTGATGCAGTGTCCGAATAAGAGAATTGTGCCGATATGGAATGAACTATAAATGTCAATCGATTCGGTACTTCGATGTAGTGTAAATAAATAACTAGAAAGATTAATGCAGATATAAGACAAATTCTGGAAAAGTTACAATGTTTCTTCTTAAGAAAGATCCGGGAATATGCGACAGTCAAAATCCCAATGCGTATCAGAGTAGCAAAAATTTATTCCAAAAGGTAAACAAAGTACTAAGAAATGGAAAAATCGTTAGAGACAAGAAAAGGGTGATTATTTACCATGTAATATCAATCCTCGTACATGGCAATGAATACTTGAAATTCTCATGACTAACAGAGATAAAACTGGAGGTAAGCGCAACGAGGTTCTAGAGAAGGATGAAGCAAGTAAGCAACGAGAAAATATGAAAGACAATGGCATAAAAAAGAACGCATATATTAACAAATAGGAAAATGGCAGCTGAAATTATTCGACATAAAAAGGGGGGCTTAAACATATCTCTCAAAACGTAAAACTCACTACCTGAGGGTACTGAATGAATGGAAGAACGGCGAGCAAGGAGCGTTTGTCAAAAGGCGAAATGCTGGTAAGTGTCACTGACAGGATCTTTTGAAGAGTCATGATCCCTTGAATAAAATATTTTTGAGAATTCTTTTCGCATATACTAATTAGAGGTGTCATTAATATTGCAATGTAATGCATTTAAGTGAAAAAGCACATAAGAGAGATGATTCTAGTTGGTTAACACTGCGTTAGTCACCTCGGTGTCACTGTCTTCAGGATGCTGTGGATCGTTTAAATAAAGTATATTCAGAATTCTTTTTCGCATATACTAATTACAGGTGTCATTAAGGTTGCAATGTACAGCATTTAAGTGAAAAAGCACACAAGGGAGATGATTCCTCTTGGTTACCACGGCGTTGGTTACCTCCGTGGTCATTGTCAACAGGGTACTGTGGAGAGTCATCATCGTTTAAATAAAATATTTTGATAATTGTTTTTCACATACACTAATTACAGGTGTAATTAATCTTGCAATATACTGCATTTCAGTGAAAAATCACACTAGGGAGATGATACTAGTTGACATTGCGCTGGTCTTCTCGGGGGACATTGTCAAGAGGATGATGAGGAAAGGCATGATCGGTTAAATAAAATATTTTCAGAATTCAATTTCGTATATACTAATTACAGGTGTCATTAAACTTGCAATGTACTACATTTAAGTGAAAAAGCACATAAGGGAGATGATTCTAGTTGGTTAACCCTGCGTTAGTCACCTCGTGTTCCATTGTCTACAGGATGCTGTGGAGAGTCATGATAGTTTGAATAAAATATAACTGAGAAATCATTTCCGCATATTCTAATTACAGGTATCATTAATCTTGTAATATACTGGATTTAAGTGAAAAAGCATATAAAGTAGATGATTCCATTTGGTTAAAACTACGTTAGTAACCTCGAGGATCAATGTCAACAGGATGTTGTGGAGAGCCATGATCGTTTCAATAACATATCTTCGAGAATTCTTTTTCGCATATACTTATTACAGGTGTCATTAATCTTGCAATGTACTACATTTACGTGAAATAGCACACAAGGGAGATGCTTCTAGTTGGCTAACACTGCGTTAGTCACTTCGGGAGTCACAGTCAACAGGATGTTGTGGAGAGTCAGGATCGTCTAAATAAAATATTTTGAGAATACTTTTTCGCATATACTAATTACAGGTGTCATTAATCTTTCAATCTACTGCAATTACGTGAAAAATCACATAAGGGAGATGCTTCTAGTTGATAATCACAGCGTTGGTTACTTCGTGGGTCACTGTCAACAGGATGTTGTGGAGAGTCATGATCGTTTCAATAAAATATCTTCGAGAATTCGTTTTCGCATATACTTATTAGAGCTGCCATTAATCTTGCAATGTACTACATTTACATGAAAAAGCACACAAGGGAGATGCTTGTAGTTGGTAATCACAGCGTTGGTTACTTCGTGAGTTACTGTCAACAGGATGTTGTGGAGAGTCATGATCGTTTCAATAACATATTTTGAGAATTCGTTTTCGCATATACTAATTACAGATGTCATTAATCTTTCAATGTACTGCAATTACGTAGAAAAGCACATAAGGGAGATGCTTCTAGTTGGTAATCACAGCGTTAGTCACTTCGTGAGTCACTGTTAACAGGATGTTGTGGAGAGTCATGATCTTTTAATAAAATATTTTGAGAATTCTTTTTCGCATACACTAATTACAGGTGCATTAAACTTGCAATGTACTGCATTTAATAGAAAAGCACATAAGTGAGATTATTCTAGTTGGTTAACACTGTGTTAGTCACTTCGTGCGTCACTGTCTACAGGATGTTGTGGAGAGTCATGATCGTTTAAATAAAATATTTTGAGAATTCTTTTTCGCTTATGCTAATTACAGGTGTCATTAAATTAATCTTGCAACATATTGCATTTAAGTGAAAAAGCATACGATTGAGATGATTCTAGTTGGTTAACACTGCGTTGGTCACCTCGGGGGTCACTGTCCACAGGAGATTATTCTAGTTGCTTAACCATGCGGTAGGCACCTCGGATTTCCGAAATTGGTTAATCACCTGGCGTCAGTCTCCCAGACAACTGAGCTATAACTGCGTGGCACGGTTGTGCTACACATCCGTATTGACTTAGGGGAGTAGTGGCATTGAGCAAAAGAATTAATTTGTCAACCTGGCGTTACGTCTACCGTAAGTTTTTTTGAGGGGAGGGTGTTTAACAACTCCCCCTATATGAATAACGCATGGTTAAATAAAAGAATTAAGCGTTAACAGCTGGAACGAAAAGAATCATCCATCCTCATATAAATTTCCATATTCACTTTTGATTTCTTTTAGAAATGTTATCAATACACATCTTTCTTCGCTCTGTCTCATCATCAGAGATCTTGACAATATCTCTTGTCAGTGGTATGTCCTCAAGGTTGAAAGAGAACAATGTGAGAGTGGGGACTGAACAATTGAGGAAACCTTTCTATAACTAACTTTTCTACTCAACTAGTAGCATACCCCATTTGAAAAGCAAAGGCTCATAATACAGTGTTATTCGTTGAGCCTGTAACAAACAGGTCTTCTGTGCTTCATCTTCTCCTCCTCCCTATTCATTTTTAAGGATGAGTTACACATGGTGGCATTTCCTCCACCTCCATCTCTACCTTTGTATTTGGTTACTCCATTTGTCTCTGAGGCTGCTGTTTCGGGGGTTGATTTTCCTTTTGAACCACCTGTGAAGACTTCTGCCCCTGCTTGATCTGCTTCCTGGGGCTGTTATGCACATACTTAGATTTCGTCTGCTTTGGCTTCTCCTGCGGCCTTTCCTGCTTCCCGGGACCTCGTTTCGGCTGCGCCTCTTTTGGCCACTCTTGTGGTGGCCGCTGCTGATCTGGAGACTGCACATCCCGTTTTGGGCGAGAGGGCATTGGTCTTCCTAACCAATACTTTCAGGGACAGCGATTCCGAATTTAATGTGGGGTTCCCGAGCCCGTAGGCTTGGCCAAAATGTCCCCGTAGACCCCGCATAAACGGGATCGTGTCGGTCTACCTCTCCGAACGAGACTCTGCTCTCAAACTCGGTCTGTAACAAACCCATAGTAGCGCAGCACAAAATAAGTTTATAATTATCCTATTGATAACAGGCACCAAAAACTGATTGAAATAGGAAATTATATTACCAAATAAAGTTTTAGTTTGAATACTGCTGCGGAATGTCTTCTCCTCGTGGCTTCTTATTAATGGAAGACAAACCAAAACTACCAAGAAAGATAGAAGTAATATATTTATGTATACAGAGTAGGGCGGAAAATATAGACCAAAATCCGAAGGCGCATTCGTACAGCGTTTGATGCCTTTCAGAACTAATCACAGTATTGCTAACAGGGAAATTTCGTTAGCAACAAAGAAAAGTGTACTGAACTATTATGTAACATCAGTCTTCTTACATGACAGCGAATGTGAGACAATCTTCTCACAGATACAAAAGCGCTAACAGAAATGTCGCTCTACAGAATGATGCTGAGAATGCTATGGGCTGAATGTATGAGCAACGAAGGGAAATGGAAACGAAAAGGAGAGCCAGGGGAAAGCAAGGAATAACCTCCATAATGTGCTTGTGTAAATGGTTATCAGAAAATGAAATATGAAGAATAGTAAAAAGATAAAGCTTAGAGCCACAAAAGACAGGAAGTTGTGGAGAGTCATGATCGCCTACATCCTGAAGGACCACGTCCTACATAAGAATCAAATCAAGAATGGTTGATGTGAGAGAAAGATATAGAGATAGAGGGAGAGTGAGAAAAGAGAAAAAAGGTAGAGAGAGTCAGAGAGAAAGATTGACATAGCTACATAAGCGAAAAACGAAGTTTTTTTGCATCAACGAATTTCTTTACTCTTCAACCAGTATCTTTTCTCCGATTTTATTAACAGCTGCAAAGGACAGAAAATTGTGGAGAGCCATGATTGCCCACGTCCTGAACGGACATGGCACATAGAACAAGAAGTAAATTGAGAACATTCTGTTTTTTTTTTCATTTTTTGCTTGAAGAAAAAACATTTTTTTTCACAACTGAATTGCCAGAAAATTTGAATTTGCTGTTTCGAAAAATTGTTAAATGAATTATATTCATTTTCTGTTTTTCATACTGACCGTGAGGCGGCGAATAAGGGAAGTAAATCTATGTTATATTAAAGCCAGCCTGGGCAAACGCTTCCAGCGCGGATCGAAAAAAGCACATTTGAATTTTTGCCCGAGACTTTTTATATTCCCTTTGTGTTACTCTTAAGAAAGGCATGGATGAAAGTTTCTTTTCACTCTGTTCTATCGTTTCGTGGTCAGAAAATAAGTAATCACTCTGTCTGGTCTTTTGTCTCCTTCTCCCTAAATATCTCTTCCTCCCTATTTTTTTAACATTTTCTGCCACTCTCTCTTTCTACATCTCTCTCCTCACTCTCTTTTCCCTCCATCTATCTCCTTCCATCAATGCCCTTCTATTTCACTGATCATAAATGTGAGATATTATTAGCTCTCTCCTTCCTGCTGCCTCTTTACATCTATACTTCGCTTCCTTCCCTTCTCTCTACATTTCCGCCCTGTCGGCTGGGACTGTAGAATACGCCGTCTGCACCTCTGCAGCGGGGCAAGACCACTCCCAATTGAGCGTCCTGGGTAAGACGATAAACTACATCCACATCCTGCGTAAGACGATAAACTACATCCGCGTCGTGCGTAAGACGATAAACTACATCAGCCTCCTGGGTAAGACGATAAACCTCATCTATCTGATCAGGAAGTTTTAAGGAGCACGGAATCATCTCTTAAATGCTACTATATCTATGTACACCCTCACCCGTGGTAGTGGCGCCTGTTCGTGTCCCAGTTATCGGCAAATAGTTACCCACAAACTGTACGAACGAGGATATGAAGTTAATATTTGAAAGCTGTCTTCTTGAAAAGCTGTCTTCTTGACTGTCCTGGGTATGACGATAAACTACATCCGCGTCCTGGGTATGACGATAAATTACGTCCAGCAGAAAGGCCTCTGATTAGGAGGTTTTGAGGAGCGTGGTGTCACCTCACAATTGCTGGGGTTCCCAGGTCTATCTACACCAGGGGTGGTAGCACCTGTTTAGGGTACCAGCTATGGGCAAATAGTTAACTCCCTAACTTGTGTAAAAATAGGTTTTAATACCAGAAATATATATATATATATATATATATATATATATATATATATATATATATATCCCAGTAAAATCCTTGAGAACTATTCATGTTGTTCTGTTGATATTATTTTGCCCACACATCTGGTTGTATATCAGGCTGATGCGTTAGAGGATGAATAATCATTTTTGGATACTTAATTTTCACATTTTCTCAGAGGCAATAAAAATTGCGAATTCAATTCTTAGGCAGTGCTGTTTGGTCATTTTAATCTGGAATCTGCTTGTTAGATCATCGATATATAAATGTATTTCACTGATACAAATCTGTAAATAGAATTCCTAATAACTCCTTATCGTAACCCTCATATCGAATTAAATCCAACCGATTTCTATGCTGCAGAGAAAACAGTAGATCTTAAGGATTAAATATTCATATCCCAATGGCTGCCAACAGATTTTCTTTCTTTATTATCTGTGAACAGTCATGAATTTTTTGGAAACTAAGTGGAGCGGTTTCTTATTGTCTTCTACATGGTTTTGATTTCGGAGATGTATTTCTTCCAGACTGGCTTCCAAGCCTTGACAGACCATTCTATTCTGATGTTCCATCATTTCGAGGGCGTTTGTGCGGAATTTGAACTCGGATCGAAGATTTCAATTTCTGTACCAATAATGGAATAGTAAGGAATGAACAGAACCATATCAGAGAATATTTCTTGCTTTTGCTTTTAGAATTCGACTCGACAGAAAGGTCACAGTTTGCCGATGTGTTGTAATGAACGGCCAAAAAAGTGTGAACGCCGGTACAAAAGAAGGCTGAGACAGCATGCTAATTTAAAAGACGCATTTTAATTCCGTTGAGCAAAGAATGATAAACACGACAAATACGAAAATAACTGCAACTTGAAAAGATTTCAACGACTATTTATCCCAATAATATTAGCATTTTATTAATTTTTGACATTTATTAATTCTTAAGAAAAAAAATTATTATCGCTTTTCTTAATGAGGCTAAAAAAATGCTAATATTTGTTTTGTTTAAATAACAGTATAAATAACAAAAATAAACATTTTTTTATCTTGAGAGTACACTAATTTTATGCTAAATAAGATGTTAGAGTGCCCCCTCAGCGCGTTAAACAATGACACAGGATCTTGCACAAAGGTCTGATTAATTGGGAGCCCAGGGAAAAATTGAAAGTATCCAAATACAAGATTGGCCGCTAGACCTGATTATTTTGTAACTGAAATTTCTCGACGTACCCAGAAGTTCGCCGCTAACAGTTTCTCCTCTTGCATTTATCATTTGTGGAAACTTTCTTACGGCTTCTTGCTTTCCAATCAACTTCGATATTAAAATTTTAATGAAATATCAAGCATTATTAATTGTCTTCTTAATTCTCTTTTTTTTATTTCTCTCTCATTAATATTTTTCTTATATCATTTTAAAATCCCTAAGGTTTTATTGCTTTGGTTGGGGTGAAATAATCAGCACGAATTTAAATGTGAATTGGAGCAAATTGTATGTTTCATTTCTTCTTCTTCTTCTTCTTCTTCTTCTTCTTCTTCTTCTACTACTACTACTACTACTACTACTACTAATACTACTACTAATAATAATAATACTAATAATACTACTAATAATAATAATATTTCTGATCTTTTTATGAAACAGGACGTGAATTTAGAAGTTGTAGAAAAAGCATTCCGAGAAGTAATGTTTGTTTTGTTTGGTTTATCTCTGACTATTCGTTTTTCAATATAGTTGAATTCTTTCTCTATCATTTATCATTCAAACATTTTGTTTAACAATATTTGCCTTTAATTTTATTCATTTATCCTTTTCCGATTTATTGATTATAATGAATGGAATATAATTCATGGACGATGAATTATTTTCAAATTTATAGGAAAAGCGTTTTATGTTGTAATTTCATTTTATCTGCGGTCCATATAATATCAGGACAACCTTCAAAAATGGGACAACACTTCTCCTGAGTAAGACCCCCCCATAGAGGATAACATGACTAAATATCGAGTGTACTCTATCCCGTGCAGCCGTGGAAAGAAATATAAAGGGGAGGCAGGACGCAGCCTTAAGGTAAGGCTTCAAGAACACCAACAAGCTGTAACACGAGGGGAAGTGAAAAAATCACGCATGACTGACCACATATGGAGAGAAAAGGGAAATCATCGTCTTTTATTGGATCAGGTTATACTATCACATATACTAGGCCACAAAAATCTCCTGAGCCGACCAAGCATAGAAATTAATACAATATGAGAACCAGTAATATGGAGTGCCAGAGAAAACCAATAATAACAATCGCTATATGAGTTTTGGTAAAAATATGTAATGATAACAGCAGAAAGTGCAATAAGAGCACTGGTAAAATATGGTTGCGGAAACATTCGGTTTATAATAGTCAGAACTCCACACACTGATGTCCTCTAGGACATATGGCATAGTGGATAAAGGCGTTAGTTAGATCCAGTGACAGTACCAAAAGAGTATGGGTTCAATACCTGGTTATGGCAGTGGAGAACATATAGAGGGGAATTATAGGAGATAACTGAAATCCATTAGACATGGCACGTGGAACTAGAACAGTCTACCCCAGTGAGAGTAATAAAACCAACTGAAAAAGGCCGGGGCGTAAAACGGCCGAAACGTTGTGATATATATGGCAGCAAAGATGATGATGATAGTCGGAACAATGTAAATAGTTTTCATATTATTTTGTTTTTTATTATTCTATTGTTTATCTTTCAAATATTTTAATACAAAAGAATGTTCTCATATAATTTATGATGATTTTAGAAGCTTTTATTGTTTTTCTTATTTATTGGTTTCTATTATTATCATTTAAAGTAATCATAATAATTCTTAAAGAAGTGCTACTTTTGATAAGGAACTGGTTAATGTGACAGCCACTATAAAATATAGATGTATGTGTTTATGCGTTTATATACATACATATATATATATATATATATATATATATATATATATATATATATATATATATATATATATATATATATATGTATATATATATATATATATATATATATATATATATATATATACATATATATATATATATATATATATATTAGATGGAGCTCATCAGCCGGGGAAGGTAGTCCATCTAAGAGAAGGAAAACTCTGATTTTAACCTCCGCTGCCTTGATTCAGTCTCTGACACTGATGAAGAAGAATTAAACGATATTAGAGTAGAAATCCTCGAAAACAACAGATTTGAAATCATTGAAGCAAAAAGCCACATCATTTCAATAATCATCAAATTAAATCAGACAGAGACCGACTTCCAAAATTCACATGACGTAGTCCAGTAAATAAGTTGTGCACACATATACTGCAACACTGCAAATATTCTTAATGGGCAGACAACAGAAAACATCACAGAAGTAAAATAAAATACCATATATGCAACTATTAGGGAGAATATTTCGAGGAATTTAAAGGGAAATAATCCCAATGCAGATTGCGAAAAAAAGGAATAATACTGAATAAAGGATAAAACTGTTCAAAAATTGAAAAATATAACCAAAAATAATGTTATGCAAGCAGCAACAAAATCTCCAAAATAGAAATCCCCGGGAAATGATAAAGTACCCAATTTTTAGCTCTCTCATCTGTCATCTATCTGTAAAACTCTAGCACAAACTTTATCAATGCTAATTAACAACCTCAATGAAATTCCAGAAAGGATCACTGAAGGTATTACATATCTCCTTCCAAAAACGGGTAAAACAGGTGATCAAAAAATTATAGACCAATAGCATGCCTGTCATGCACAAGAAAAAATTGATCCCGTTTGCCCTGACGAACTGTACTTACTCTTTCGCAATGAAAACATTTTCCTCCTGGAACAGAAGGGATGTCGAAGAGATTCATATGGTTGCAAAGACCATCCTAGACAGCGCCAAAGCGCCCGACACGTTCCCGTTCACCTGTAACACAGCACTGTGTGAGCGATACAGGAGGCTAACCCAGCAGCAGAAGTCGGGTTCGAATCCGGCGGCCTGCAGGACAGGTAGCAAGGTAGCGATGGTCAACCTTATCAAATGCCTTGGACAGATCTAAATTGATCAACGTGGCCTCATCGTCGTCTTTAACACCCTCTATGATCGTACGGATCAGATGCAGGTTGCTCGGAATTATTCGGCCCCTCACAGCACAAGTATACTCAGGACACAACAGATACTCGGAAACTGACTGCAAACGCTCCTGCAGGATCTTGGCCAAAATCTTTATCTCTGCGTTTAGCAGAGTTATGGACCTGTAATCATCTAGTTTCCCCCCAACACCCTTTCCCTTTTTCAACAGCGTGATCGCATTCCTGGTGAACCGCTCAATACCCCTAAAATACAATTAAGAAAATACCCCCATAATAGGTTGAAGAAAAATTATTTTATCTTATCTTTTGTGACAGATGAATTCTATATACAATCTATACTTATACGGCCCTTATATATATATATATATATATATATATATATATATATATATATATATATATATATATATATATATATATATATATCTTGATTACTCGATTAAGGCGCATTCGTTTTCTAATTGTTAATACAATTTTAATATTAAAAAAAATCGGTGAGTGCATACGTAAAACTCGATTAGTACAGTAAAACATTCTTCTAAACCATAGTAATTGAAAATTCATTTTTATAATTACCGATGTACATGTTGGCCGCTCTCTTCATATATATATATATATATATATATATATATATATATATATATATATATATATATATATATATATATAATTTAAAGAAAAAAACAGACCACTTTAAGGTACCATTTTAATAATTTATTTCATCAGATAATTTATTATTCTCTGGATCTTCAGACTTCACTTTCAAGTTTGAAAAATTAAATTAAAATTTCTACTTTTGAAAGACAGTAGTAATCTTATATAATGTGACATAGGGGGTGATGAGGGATGGTGTGAGAGACATGGTCAAAATTACGGATGGAAGAGAGTGTTTTAGAATTTATTTTTATTTTAACTACAATACTTAATACTGAGAAGGACCGGTTAAGGACCAGACAATGACGTATTTAATCGGTCAACGCACCGGAAATGATATGGGAAAAAAGGAAAAAGAAAAAGAAAGAGAAAAAGAAAAAGAGTGGAAGTAAAGAGATAAGAAATAAGAGATGGACGTAGGGTTGTAGGTATTCGTATTTGAAATAGACGCCTCGTTTTTGTTTTATTTTAATAACTGAGTATTATTATGTGTAAAAATAATAAAAATAAAATTCCGGTGTCTAATTCAAAAACGTCTTTCATATTACCAAACAAACCAACTATGCCAACCGGCCTCAACGTCCTGCCAACAACATTTAAAAAGCACAATAGGAAAACAATCATCAAACCGCCTGAGCGAATCAAACTCACATATAACTGCAGAATAACGAACTAATGTCCCTTAACGGCATTTGCTTGCAGAAAAAATCTAATATACCAAATATACCAAATCACTGTAAAATCAACAGATTAAGAAGAAAAATATTTGGGAGTAAGTAAAGGACAATGGAAACTGTCGTCCCTGATGAGGCCTGTATAAAAAAAAGAATTTGATAGATTAACGAGGAAACAAAGAAACTACGCATACAAAATATACTTTGTAAATAGTAAATACGCGAAGAGAGCAATGCTTCCTAGCAATATATGAAAGATTAAAAAAACAAAAACGAAATCACACCAAAAATATCATGGAAAATAGGGGAAAAAGCATCAATAATTCCAAACACTGTAAACGCTGTCGAGAGGGAAAAATAGCTATAATTATATTCCCAGACCAACACAAATAAAAGATAAAAAAATAATCTAAAAAATGCAGACACGGGAACCAATTTTTGCTACATTACTTAAAAAATCAAAACTGGAAACGAAATAAAAAACAAACCTAAATAAATACAAAAAATAAAATAAACAAAAATAAATACATCCAGACCAATAAATAAGTAACGAAGTAAATAATAAACAAATTGACAAGCCACGAACGCACACATAAACACAAGTTAGCATAATAATAACAGCAAACAATAAAACAGTCAATAATAAAGGAAATTATCAAACAGGACTATAAATAGGCAAGAAAATTTCCATGGTATAATACAGGCATCAGTTTACGATTAATGCGTGGGCTGGAATTGCAGTTGACTGTCTTGTAGGTCCATAGGTTCTCCGATCACAGCTTACAGAAGCTGTCTACAAGGACTTTATTACGAACACACTTTCAGACGTGCTAGAGGATGTATTCCTGCTAATACGAAGGCATGATGGAGCTCCAGCAGATTTTAGTCACATTGTTAGCGATGGACTGGCTAACATCTACCTTGAAAGATGGAGAGATAGGAGAGGACTGGTTCCATGGCCTGCACGTTGCCCCCGACCTCAATCCTTTGTATTTTTATTTGTGGTGCCACCTGAAGCAACTGGTTTACGCAGTAGACATTAATAATGCAGAGACGCTTAATCAACAGGTCACGGGGTCCTGCGAAACATTCGACAGCGAATGAGTGTATTTGAAAGGGTCCGACAGTAAGTGATCCGACAGTCAGTCATCCGACTAGTGCATACGTGTGTGGAGGATATTTTGAACATTTCTTTTGATGTACAATGATGGCCTTTTGGACATATGTTTATGTGAACATTTCACTATCACTGTAAAGGCGTCAACGTTATGGTTGAGCTCCCGGAAGTCCATCTCTGGGGGTACTTTAGACTAGTTCTGCTGTAGTAAGGCCATCAAGGGAATTAGCCCTTTCGGAGGCCCCAGTCTTTTTTCTGGGTACAGTATGAGCCAGCCGTTGCTCATCCACGTGCGGAGCTCCTGATCATAGTCCGCCCTAATACTCAGAGATCCCGCCGTGCAGTCTTTCAGGCGCGCGGTTCTCTGACCACTTCCATGCTGCAGTCCAGATGGTCGAAGGTGGCAGTGAAGTCGTGTTCATCAATAGTAATGTCTGCACACTTGGTTGCTCGCCCATTGCCAATCTGTACTTGTCCCGTTGGCCCAACAGCAACGCCTCCCAATGCGGTTATGTCATCAATCCCCAATATCATGTTAAATCCCAGTGGTTTACCAAGCACCACCAACACGCTGATCTTGGCAGGACCGCCTTCCTCTGTGGATACGGTTATCATTCCTACACAGCAACATGGACGGGACATGCTTCCAATAGTCATAAGGTCCACCGTCACTCTCTTCCAAGACCGGCACCAATCTGCATCCACTATCGTCCGTGAACAGTCAGTATCAATCAGCGCTAAACACGTCGACAAGGATGATTGCCACTGGGAGCACCGTATTTACATCTTGGTTGGGGAAAAGGCTGGCGCTGATGCCTTGTCCCCTGTAGTGTTTCCCGAACATTCTCGAGCCCAGTGTCCAATACACCCGGATCGATAGCAGCGTGTTGTGAGCTTCCGGTAGTCTTTTGCTATGTGGCCTTTGCTACTGAACCTGAAACAAGTCACACTGGTGATTGGGCCACTCTTAGTGGGAGACGCGCCGTCACTACGTAGTGGGCGCACATTTGCAACTATTTCCTGACTTTCATCTCCGGTTGTTTTCAGCACTCTCACTCTTGCTAATAACTCCCCTACAGACAGAGCTTCAACATTCGGTGCCTGACGGAGTTCAATGGAGATCGTATCTGGGAACCGCATGACGAAGGCTGGTTTGGTGAGCGTTTCCATCTCAGCTTCCTCGAATCCGAAAGGTCCAACAAGCTGCCTGATTTTGTTTGCGTATATGTCCACACGTTCGCCTGTCAACCTGACCATGGTCAGTTTTCTGTACGCTGAAAACGCGTCGTCCGTAAACGCCTCCTTCAGCCTGGCTTCGATCTGGTCAACGTCTCTCTGATCTTTCTCCTCCATTTCCATGTAGAGGGCTAGTGCGTCCCCTTCAGGTACAAGGACAGCAGGCTAGCCACATCGTCCACCTGCTGAAATCTTGTCACTAGCCTGACCTTTTTTAGCCATCCCACCACATCGCCCTGGACGGAAAATGGTTTTATAACGTCGTTGCTTATGCGAACCATCGCCATAACTGCCGAAATACCTTGTAGAAAAAAATGATTATGAGAGTGGGGTCAAAAAGTGCAGTGCTCGCCGGCAGGGCAGCTATCTTTTTTTTCTTCTTCTTCTTCGGTTGCGTGGCTCCCTTTCTCAGCCGTTACACTGGGCAGTTGTGAAACAGACACCAGCTCAGCCGCGCCTACTTCGACTTCCTCTTTGTCCGTCTGTCAATCCGTACGCCCAAATCTGTGGCACGCTGTCCGCCGAATGACTCCGATTCGCCATTGCTGCTGGCACTCCGCTTTTTATGCTACGGCCAAAGTTTGCATGTGTGCAAATATTGTCTCGTTTTGAACGAGATAGACGCGCATAAATTGCGTCTTCAACAGTGGCCATATTTCTTTTTATCATCACTTTGCACGCAAGACACTTCCGCGCTCGTTTCGAATTCTGAGGTAAGTCATGTCTTTTGTCACAGTTGTCCGGAGCAGACGATCTCTTTCTTTACGCCGCAAGGATGGTGGGAGTTGAAATTGAGGTACTGTCTAGTGAATGTCGGTTTACAGTATACGGATGTCTTGAACCCATGCTCTGTTCGAGATATTAGAACATCCAGGAATGGCAGTGTGCTGTGTGGAATCATACACGTTATCCTTCCCCCCTACTAGCAGAAGAATCCATTTTTACACCCACACACACCTGTTATCCAATCAGAACACTAATCTCAACAACTCAGTTTCTCATTGGTTAACAGCCTTGAATGCACGTGAAAAATCACTTTGGCGCTCAAATTTCTTGAGCCTATTTTTCTGTCTAAAACATAAAAAGAAGAAACTCAACCTGCTTAGTTAGTCAGACTCTAGCATCGAGAGAGTCGCCAAAACAACTCTACGCAATTCAAAACCTTGATTTTCCCGCGCAAATCAACCTCTGACTTAACAACCATTTGGCATAATCCTATTCTCTCTGTCAAACAAGAACTCTACCAACTTCAATTATTATACTTAAAAAGTGACATTTTCCTTCACTACGAAACAAGTATTAATAACTCAAACATTTCATACAAACATCAATTAAGGGTACGCAACTTCTATTGACTAAAAAACAATTGTACGTAAACACTTGCATACAACAACAACTGTTTATTTCTTTAAACAAATCTTATTAACACATTCAAAAGGTTTCCATCGTACTAAAAATCAACCAGCCAAATTTAATACATCAGCACAAAACATTTAACAAGTTTCTAACACATTTTGTACATATTTAAATTGTATATAAACCATTATTGTTTTGTATTCAATTCGCCTTTGTTTTTTAACTTTGTCTTTTGCATGACCTGTTCAAGATTAATGAATATTGTTGAGGATTCAATTTTATTGAACACGCCTTCACAAATAAGTTCCTTCTGATTTAAGAAATACATTCATTAATCCCCAACACTGGTACTCTCTTTCTCCATCGTGAACTGTATCGACGGTTTTATTGAGTTCACATGGTCCAGTAGTACCTGAACATCTTACTGGCGTGTCCAGAGTATGAAGGTATCATCTACGTACCTTAACCATAGAGTTGGCTTTAGAGATATAGATTCTAATGCCATTTCCTCAAAGTATTCCATGTATATATTCGCCATTGCTGGTGATAATACCGAGTCCATTACTAAGCACTCAACCTGTCGATATATGTGTGATCCCATTCCGAAATGTTTTGTTTGTGTACAGGAAGTCAACATCTCCATCAGTTTATCTATTGGAATACTGGTCCGTTCTTCTAGGGATGAGTCAAAGGCCAATCTGTCACTGACTACTGAGCGTGCCTCCTCCGTGGGTACCTTGGTGAACAAACAAACCACGTCCAAACTCACCATCTGGTTGGATATGATGGGAGCATCTTTGATTATTTCCACGAAGTGGGCGCAGTTTCGGGCATATGAAGGTGCCTTTCCGATCAATGGGGCAATTACATCTACAAGGAAGCGACTCAGAGAGTGACACACAGAGCCTTGACAACTAACAATCGGGCGGAGTGGAATACCGTTTTTGTGAATGTTAGGGAGATCGTATATGTGAGGTAGCTTGGTGTAACGCTGCGACAACTGCCTATATGCCTTAGGTGCGAAGTGATTCTTATTCTTGATTAGTATCTGTGACAGTGTGCGTTTCGTTTTCATTGTAGGATCCTTTTTTACTTTGCTGTAGCTACCATTTCTAATGAGGTATTCAAACTTTTTGCATAATCTGATTTGTCTATAACTACAGTTGCATTGCGTTTGTCAGCCGGTATTATGATGATGTTTTGATCCCTCTGTAGGGATCCGATCACCAGCCACTCCAATTTCGTGATGTTTGACGAGAGCGGCTTGTCCTTCTTCAAGGTCTGTCTCAACTTCCACCTTAGTGCATCCGCCTGGGCATGAAGAAAGTTCAAGACCACCTCTTCGATTCTGGCATACATCAATTTACTCATACATCAATGATATCCAAGTATGGACACCATTGATGCATTAGTAAAATCTCCTGAGCCGACTAAGCGTAAAAATGAACATAATTTGGGATCGAGTAATACGGGGTGCAAGAGAAAAGCGATAATAACAAAGAAAATTGCAATATGAGCTCTGGTAAAAAAGGTTGCTGAAGACATTAGGTTTATAATACCCAGATATTCATAGAAAGATATACTCAAGGATACATGGCACAGTGGATAAAGACGTTAGTTTGATCCAGTGACAGGACGCAAGGCGGTGAACTTGCAGAGGGCAATTAACAGAAGATCACTGATAACTGACATCCATTAGACATGGCACGTGGAACTAGAACAGTCTACCACAGCGAGCGAAATAAATAGTTCAGTTCGATATTCCAACCACCTGAAGAAGGCCGGGGCGTACAACGGCCGAAATGTTGTGATAAATATGGCAACAAAGATGAGGACAATAGTCCGAATAATGTAAATATTGTACATAACACCTCATCTTAGAAATATAGACAGATACAACGGAAGCATTAGATACATTTGACATTTGAAGAGTCAGAGAAATATAATAGCTAAGAAAAAGTAAAATTCTAATTTCTATATTTCCATTTCACACCATATTAATTATATCTTATAATTGTCCCCGGTTCTAAGAACTCTCTTTACTTTTATCACTTACAACTCTTTACCTACATATTTTAGGGTTGTTTTGAAATATACGTTTGTATTTTTATGTATTTTTAGGTATAACTTAAATCGAACTTTTTTTTTTAATTATTTTTTTATTAATTTCTTTTTATGTATAAATGTATAATTTATTTGGTCTTATTATATTTTTACTTCTATATATTTTCATTCTTTGATATAATCATTTATATTAAATATAAATGTGTTTATATATTTTTAATTTTTTTTTTTTTTGTTAATTGTACTTCCGTTTTTTTTAATAATTTATCTAAATATGATTTATTTTAATTTATTTAAACATATCTTATTTTTAAATATAACTTGTCTTTGGAAGAATATTTTAAGTAAGATTTTTCATTTTTAAAAATAACCTTATCTATATAATTTAAAGATTTTTTAAAACACCTGTTTTGTTCCTTTATTAATTTCAAATTAATATTTCATCCTTCATATAACTTCAATTTAATATCAAGCTGTTTCATACTAGACGCAATCGTCAGTGACCTGAACGTTCAAAAACGTTCAAACACCGGTTACATATAAACCCGATGGATAGTTAGAGAGTGCGTGAGTGTTATAGGGAAAAACACCTAGTCTATAGGTAATAGACTCTCCCATCTATTATAAGTAGAAGTCAGTAGTAGTCGAGGAAAGGAGTAGTGTTCAGCGACCACAACTCGATTACTCTGCGTAACACTTTATTACAAGTTCCTAACGTTTCTGTACGTTTAACCTATTTAGGACGCATTTAGTTCGACTACAAGTACTATTGTGGAAATAACTCCACAACAACTTTTGGCGACGAGAATTCGAACTCATACGGGGGAGAAGAAAAAAATTTTCGTTGGCCAAGTCAACTTTTGGCGACGACGATTCGTACTCATACAGAAGCAGAGAAAAAAATTTCTTTTTAAAGGAAAACGCTCAGGCGGTATTAAAAAAGAAATGAAGTGTTCCGTTTGCCTCAATTGAACAGATTGATAAAGAATTGGACAGATTAGAGAAATCCGGTGTACTCAAAAAAGTTGACTACAGTGATTGGGCAGCTCCGACGGTATACGTGAAGAAAAACTCTACGGACATTCGTGTTTTTGCGGATTTTTCGACGGGGTTAAACGCGGCACTCAAAGACTATAATTATCCTCTACCAACAGCGGAAGAAATATTTGCGAAGCTTAATGGAGGTACTGTATTTTCGAAAATAGACTTCAGCGATGCATATCTGCAAATACCGGTAGAAGAAGAAACGTCTAAACTTTTGTGTATTAACACACATCGGGGTCTGTATAAATTTAACAGACTACCTTTTGGGATTAAGGTCGCCCCCGCCATTTTCCAATAGATTCGATGTTGGGTGGTTTGGATTTCGCAGTAGCGTATCTGGACGACATCCTCATGAGAAATACAAGTATTGCAGAACACGTGAAACATGTCAATGCAGTAGTTTATAGAATACGGGAGTTTGGATTTAAACTCAAGGAAAGTAAATGCGAGTTTTTCATGGAAAAATAAAATATCTGGGGCAGATCATCGATAAGAATGGTAGAAGGCCAGACCCAGAACGAGCAGCGGCTATAAAAGACATGCCGGCTCCGAATGATATAACCGCATTACAAAGATTTTGGGATTAGCTAATTATTACCAAATATACATCCCTAAAATGTATGATCTGCGGGAACCATTAAATGAACTATTGAAGAAAGGAAAACCCTGAGAGTGGAATAATGAATGCCAGAAAGCATTTGAAAAGATAAAGGAAGTATTAATCTCGGAATTATTTTTAACCCATTACAATCCGGATTTAGAAATCATAGTAGCTTGCGACGCAAGTGCGTATGGAATAGGAGCGTGTATTTTACACAAAATGACAGATGGTCAAGTAAAACCAATTGCTCATGCTTCTAGAGCACTACTTCCGGCTGAGAAGAATTACTCTCAGATAGAGAAAGAGACGCTAGGAATAATATTTGCAGTAGCGAAATTTCACAGTCTTCTTCAGGGTCAACATTTTATGCTACAAACCGATCATAAGCCTCTAATTTCGATTTTTGGATCGGAAAAGGGTTTGCCGAAGCATACAGCAAATCGACTACAAAGATGAGCTACAATATTGCTAAATTATAACTTCAGCATGGAGTACATACCATCCAATAAATTTGGCTATGACGATGGGCTGTCCAGGTTAATTCCTAAAAAGAGCGAACCATTAGAAGACACGGCAATTGACTCACTGAAGTCAAAAGAAGAGCTGAAATTTACCGTGTGTAATGCAGTTCGGGAACTTCCGCTAACTCTAGAAAAAATAAAAGAATAAGCCACCAGGGACGAGTATATCTTGAAAGTAAAAGAAAAAATAGCCAAGAGGGACCAGTACACAACAAATGTGTTTTCGCTTTGCGATTCAGTATTGTTATATAGAGAACGTGTGGTGATTCCATACACACTCCAAAAACAAATATTAAAAGATTTCCATACTGGTTATCCAGGCAGCACTATGATGAAAGTTTTGTTTATTGGCCGAATATGGACAGGGACATTAAGATCGCAGTAGCAAAATGTAAAGGCTGTGTTTGGCTGCAAAGGCACCACCAGTAAAATTTAATCCTTGGCCAAATTTAATCCTTGCATGTGGATTTTGCAGGTCCACTGAATGGATACCATTACATCATAGTAGTGGATAATTTCTCAAAATGGCCTGAGATACAAAGGAAAAGAATTTCGACGACGCAAAGTACGAAAAACCTCCTGCTGGAATTGTTCGCAAGGTTTGGTGTTGTAGACACAATTGTGACCGACAACGGAAGTCAATTTACGTCGAAACAATTTAAAGATTTCTGCAAGGAATACAATGTCGAACATGTTACCACAGCTCCATATCACCCAAGATCAAACGGGTTAGCGGAAGAATTTGTGGACACTCTTAAAAGAGCTTTAAAGAAAGCTAGGGAAATACCTGCAGATGAAGCCCTACAGAAGTTTCTACAGGTATACAGACTTACCCAAAATAACGCAACACCAGCGTCACAAGCGCCAGCCGAGGTGATGTTTTCACGTCGGGTAAGATCTGTTTTTGACAAATTATTACCAAAGAAGACAAAGTCAGGTACAGGAAAATTTATTCAAGTAAAGAAATAAAATCCTGGTGAAAAAGTATACTTTAAGGTATATCAACAGAATAAATCATTCTGGGAGAGTGGAAAAATAGAAAAGCGGATTGGCAACACGATGTACTTCGTGAAAGGTGAAAGATTCACGTGCAGAAGGCACATTAACCAGATCAGACGACGCTCTTCAGACGTGGTTGACAGCGCTCCAGTTGAAGAAAAACCTATGGAGATGATTTTTGATACGTTTGATCTTGCAAGGCCAGCAACAATGTTACCTGAGATACGCCGATCCAAGGGAAAAAGAAAAGCAACTGACAATTTAAAAATGGATCCAAAACGTAGGAGATACGCTACGATGTTGCTAAAAAAATAAAGTTTTTTTTTTGTTTTTTTCTTTTTCTGTAAAAAAATAAAATAAAATAAAAAATTAAAACTTTTTACTCCTACGGGTAAAGTTTTAGGAGGGGTGTTATAGTGAAAGTCACCTAGTCTATAGGTAATAGACTCTAAGTAGGAGCCAGTAGTAGTCGAGGAAAGGAGATGCAGATGCGACCGCCACTCGATTACACTGCGTAACACTTTATTACAAGTTCCTAACGTTTCTGTACGTTTAACATATTTTAGGAGGCATTTAGTCCGACTATAAGTTCTATTGTGGAAATAACTCCACAACAGTGAGAGAGAGAGAGAGAGAGAGAGAGAGAGAGAGAAAGAGAGAGAGAGAGAGCGATAGAAAACGGTTTTCGAATCGAATGCAATACGAACATTTATTGCTACCTTTTAAAGTGTTTCCTTTCTGAAGTCGATCAAATGTTCAAGTAGTTGACTTGAATGAAATGATGGAAACTATGCCTAATGTTGAATAAATAATGATGTTTTTTGTGTCTACGCGTGTTTGGATAAAAGAAAGTGAGAGAGAGAGAAAAGGAGAGAGATTGAGAAAGAAAGAGAGACTGAAGTAATTATTGAAAATCTCCATCTGTATTTTAAGTTAACATGAGAACAATCATCAGAATCCTCAGCATGTTTCTTCTGATATTTTTTACTTTTTTTGTTGTCTTCGGTTTCGCTTCTCTTTAGTTTTTCGTCTTTTTCAGATAAAAAGACAAGTGAAAAATTCAAAAGCAATAATTAGCAATAACTGAATTGGAGCATGCGCAACATTTTAAGCTACCTTGGTACCAGAAGGAAACTTTAATTTAGGACATCGTGCCTTTGTTCTTTGCTATCAATATTTACAGAGAATGTGTCCAGTCGGAAGACATTGCATTTATTAACTTGTTATCGTCTATTGAAATATCCAGCCTAAAATCTTGGATACTTTTTGATCGAATCTCTGCTGCACCCTCGTGGACGGTCGCATAAAAAGATATTTAAAAATATAAAACATATAGGTGAAAGTTTAGTATCTTTTCTCTTCTTCCACCTGTATTTTTTAAATATTTATTGCTGTATACAATTACAATATGTCCTTTTTATGGCATTAATAAAATTTTGTCATTTAACACATTTGTGTTTCTGTAGCGCCAGTTCACAAAGTTCGAAAAAAGATGGTTCTCGCTAAGCCATTTATTTGCTGGAAGATATGTTTAATCATTGACCTGTGAAATATACAGTAGGGTGTTCAAATATATCTGAATGAATTTTGAACTATGCAAGATATCCCCATAAATTGGCGAGATTATTTAAGAATATGAATCCAATTTTGGTTTAATATTTTGGTTTTGTAACAATTTGCAGTGTTGTGCGAAGCTATCCATAGAACATCCCGTTTGATATTCAGTTTCCTTTTCATTCATACTAACTTTGTTATAACTGATCCATCCATCATGAATTTGAATTTTTATGGTGGATTCAGAATATGTGGCATTAATCTCTTCAATCTTTGAAGTCCAATCAAACCAGCTCATAATTAGTAGAATGACTTCGGGGTGAAAAGAAGGAACTATTCTTTGAATTAAAGTAAATTCAAGTTGTAAATTTAAAACAAGATGATTGTAAAAGGGATGAAAGAAAAAGTAATTAAAGAAAAGAGTTTTTCAATTGATATCCCCCCATGCAAGGCAGTAAAGCCACTAAGACACAATGTGTTACAGGATGTGGAAGAATTAAGAACAGAAACATTAAAAATGAGCTGGTAGAGACAAAAAGTAAGCAGGGGGACGGTAGAGAGCGATTGACATTTCATTTAATTTTTTGCAGATTGAAATTGGCTGAAAAGAAGTTCCCCAAGTGAGAAGTGCGAGTAAAGAAAATTTTAGCATAGAATTTACGGTTTCAATTAGCCAGGTCATGTGTAAATTGATGAGATCTGAAACGCCAATCTAGTACTGCGCTCAAATTCAAAAAGAGCTCATCCGAACAATTACCATGGAAGTTTATATAGAAAAGACACAGAGACGATGGGAAAAAGACTGAAGCCGAGCCACCAGAACAGGACTAATAATATTACTGATTCTGTTTTGGATCTGATCAAGGAGCTAGAGGTAAATAACAGAGGCGTCTGGCTATAGTGTCAGCAATATTCTAAACATGAACGAATGGTAGACTCATAGATATGTAAGATAGATTCTGGAGAGAAAAATTGTCTTGCACGACACAGTGAACGAACTGATCTATAAGCTGACCTAGTAATGGACTCAATATATTCTTTCTACACCTTGTCAGCAGAGAACATGATCTCGAGAATACACAATAAGTCCCTTTCCTGGAGGATAGCATCAGCCATGCTCAGGGAAGTTAGCTAGGGGTCTCTCAGATAATTAATGGACAGTTTAGTTTTGGAGGCGTTATATTAAACACGCCATCTTTTGCCCCAGTTAACAATGGACTTTAGATCATTTTTGACAACGACTGTCATTTTGAACTTGTTGGACTGATAAGCTTTAGTATATGGTTGTGTTATCAGCTGATGTCATCGGAGAAGTTATTAATGAAAATTAAAAAAAGGGTAGGACGAATGATGGAGACTTGGCGAGCACCTGCGTTATTACGAAAGGATCTAGACGTGTGGCCGTTAAGGATAATCTTAATTTCAGGATTTGATAGGAAAAAAAACTGAATCAGCTCAAAAATGTGCCCGGAGATTAGAAGCCATATTGCTTGTTTTAAAAAAGGCCCTATGCTTAGAGATGATGAACCAATTCGGCATTTATTGGCGGCTGTATGATCTTCCCTAAAAAAGGTAGAAACCTACTAGAAAAGATGATGACTGGAAAGCAGGAGGCCTCGAGACATTTATTATACAGTTTAGAGAGAACAGGACCCAGTTCACGAATACACTTCTAAATGACTATTACATGGATACCTTCGGGCTCACATGCTTTATGGAGTTCTAGGTCAGATATGCTAGCAGAAACCAGAGAAGGAGTTAAATATATTTCATTCAACGGAGACTCAATTCAAAGTGGGAAGTTGACTCCAAATAAGTCATGAGTAGATTTTAAAGGGGTGAACCACGGTAATAGCGTCTCTCCTATCTAAGAACAATAGCACGTAGAAAAGGCCTCGACGATAAAGAAAATTCTGTGCTAAAGGCACCTCTCTTTATATCACTGTGGAGAAGTTTTCATCAAGCTGTCAAACCCATAAACGCCATAAATAAAAAGGTACTGTCTGGCTAAAATTGTATTTCTACGATATTGTAAACGTAAAGTTAATTATATCTGATTCAAATAAAATTGATTATACTTTAAATCAGATAATTTTCCTCGCATAAAGTTTCAGATATAAAGGATATAACACTGCGATGAAAGACGACTAAAACACATAAGGTATCGTTTTGTAGTGATCTCAAATTTACATTAAACGCATTTAAAATTCATAATCCACACAAATCGTATACATGTCATCTTTCAGAGTTTTACATATATATAATGTGTGCATTTAGGCAGCATTTTTTCATTAATCCATGTTTCATTAAATAATATACACAAGTTTTGTCTATATATTTTAAGCAAATTCCTTTCATATCGTCTGATAAGCTTAATAACATTATCATTGAAAAAGGAAAGAAAATCACCATATTGATACATATTTCTTAATCCTATCGAAGCATTCGGCTTACATAAGCCATAATCAAAGATGATAATTACATTACAATAAATTAAACAATACACGGGCATAGCAACAATTATAGTCTGTTTTGTTTGCATGAAAGATTTCCAAGCAACGACAAATTCGCTCATAAGAGACGCTGGAAGCGAAAATCGCACCGCAGCCCATGACATCACACATGACCATGCGAGAGTGAAAATGAGAAGTGCTAAGTATGGGAAGCCGTTGGTATAAACTGTTATCAATTATAGGCATTTAAGTATATCTTTGGAGTTTAAATAGTTTATTTTGTTCAGGTAAAGTTTCAACTGTTTCATGCTTCAAGAATTTTTAGTTTTTATTTATTGTTTTCAAAACAAACTATCATTGGTGTTTAAACAATATTTTTTATATTCATCTAAAAACCAACAGAATTCTGGCTGTATTTAGCTCAACATAGAAATAACTATTTATCTTGTTAGCAATATTTTTTCTTAGATATAATGTTTTGAATCTGCCAGTGGATTTAAAGATCCTGTTTCTCTATTATTAGCATGGATAATTTTATAAAAGAACCAAATACAAGTACATCTAAATATAGCGAAGCTACTAAAATATAGCGACGCATGAACCTACCACAAAAAAAACGATGCGCGTCATTTGCCAATACATTAATAAGCGTAATATCACAACCGCGTCAAAACGAAAAATGGCAATTAAATTTGTCAAAAGAAATAACACTGGATTGTATTAGAAAAGAAATGTATGGATAAAGAAAAAACAACCAATGAAATAAATAAACACAAAGAATATGTACAAGTTTATGTGCGTAAGTGAGTACTTTTTACTGCTAATAATGCCGAACAAAACCCACATTCCAACTAGAATAAGAATAATTAAATAAAATTCCATTAGTTATAAAATAAAAGTAAACAAGGAAAAATAAATACCAATATCTGAAGCCGTGTTAGAACTAGCTTGCGCGCGCACTCACACACACACACACACACACACACACACACACACACACACATACACACACACACACACTGTACGACTCTTCGACAGAATTGAGTCACACTGTGTGTTTATCCGAATCTAAAAATAAACACGCTAAAATTCACCTTCATTCCGTACCGTACGCTGATGGCTTAGCGGTTTGAAGTTCGGACTGACGCAAATTCAGTCGGGTTTCCAGACGTCTACTCACACTGATGAGCTGTGAAACAGCGAAACAGTCTGTCTGTGGATGACAAATATATATATATATATATATATATATATATATATATATATATATATATATATATATCATTAAATATTATAAAATACATATTTAGTGGATGATAAAGGAAAGAAAACCTAACGTAATATTAAGCCGGTTACACGTAAGTTTAATATTATCATTGCAGTTTAGGACATATTTAGAGTATTAACATGGGCACTACCTTTCAGGCACATGAGAAGGAAACGTAGAATTATTCGCCAACAGCTGTAACTCTGAAACCTTCTTGAAAATGGTTAGCTGAACTGTTTGAAAATCTGACTCCGTGAAGTAAGCCGTACAAAGTTCCTATTGTCTTTGATGTTTTTGCTGGTTGTAAGCTATTATGGATATGTCCTACTTTCTCACTTCCCGGCAAAGTGCATTATGACCGAGATGTGATATCAATCTGAAGTGACTGACTTCATCCCCTGGAACGAAGGAGTGTCCTTATGAGTCCCGGAAGGAATCGACTTACACCGAGAAGTTTCACGTTCATGTCACCTTTAACGTGTCAACTCTTGCTACCCTGATTTGTATTTCCTGACGGACTACAGTTGGGAACGTATCGAAAAGGAGACTAAACAGGACACACTGTAGCCCGACATCGAGGTTAACATTTTCAGATAAATGTGTTCTAGGAATACTGCTGTCAAAATATTTGCCAATTATTATAAAATGTTAATGATTTAAATATATTTGACTTGCAGCGTAGGTAGTGAGAAAAAAAAAAACTAGTTTTGCGCAAAGATAAAAGAAAAAAATTTTGGACACCAACATTTTACAGTGGTAACAAAGACCCAAATTCTACACAGGAAAATGTTCGTACTAAGTTTCCAGAACAACAGGTAACAAAGACCCGAAGTCTACACTAAAGAAAATAGTTACAAATATTAATTAATTTAACTAATTTCTTGTGCAAAATATAAAATTTCTTCTGCACAACTAAAAATGTTCATTGTAAAATAAAACGTAAATCCTTTTTTGACACTTTTTAATTATTATTTTTAAGTATTTTATAATACTAATTAATAAAAATATTCAGACACGAATTTAAATGTAATTAGCACATATATTTAAGATGACTTTTAATAAAAATTAACAAGTAAATAATGGTAAAAATGAGAATCAGTTTTATTTATAATCTGGTCGTTGTGCGGTGTTGAGAGACGAAAGACAATAACTGAAGTAAACTTATGAGTCTGGGGTCAAATGTAGATCAAATATGGATCAGAATCCGACAGAATGATTAAATAAAGAATAAACAAATTATATACAGTCTTTCTCGTATGTTTTTTTCATTTTATAGATGTATATAATGAGTCGCCTGATGATTGCACTAGCATGAAACAGACTGTCGCCTCTAAGTGCTGACTTCCATGTCCACTTTTATATATATATATATATATATATATATATATATGTGTGTGTGTGTGTGTGTGTATTATAGAATTTATGGATCAGTTTTTTGTTTTATCTCACTTCTTTTGTTTGAATCAAGTTCACACAATACAAGGCTTAAGAACTACTCAATGAAGAGTGTTTGTAAATAATGTTTGTGAACAGAATTTAAGATGGAGTCTTCCATCAGTATCTGTCTATATTTTTGGGATGAGGTATTATGTACATTTTTACCTTATTCGGACTATCGTCCTCATCTTTGTTGCCATATTTCTCACAACGTTTCGGCTGTTGTACGCTCCGGCCTTCTTCAGGTGGTTGGAATGTCGAACTGAACCCTTTATTTCGCTCACTGGGGTAGACTGTTCTAGTTCCACGTGCCATGTCTAATGGATGTCAGTTATGAGTTATCTCATGTTAATTCACCAGGTATACTTAACCAATTATTGAACTCACAACCATTTGGGTACTGTCACTGGATCTAACCAATGCCTTAATCCACTATGTTTTGTGTTCCAGTGAGCGAAATAAAGGGTTCAGTTCGACATTCCAACCACCTGAAGAAGGCCGGAGCGTACAACAGCCGAAACGTTGTGAGAAATATGGCAACAAAGATGAGAACGATAGTATGTATAAGGTAAATAGAAGCCTTCCACATGACGAGGGACTATACTATAGACTCCTCCACGACCATTAGTCTAGCCTCCGCTGGAAATGCACTCTTCTTACATCCATTGGTCGATCACCGTAAATCCGGCTTCCTGATTGGTCAGTTTCGACCAATCAGATTGCTCCCACGCGCACGATTAAGTTACGCGCCATTCTTCCTGGAGCCTCTTTGACCGGATATAAACCGGAGTAACACGTGTCATCAGAGAGCATTCCGGAGCAGAGCCGAGCAAAGCAGATAGCAAACCAATTTCGACCGCTCAACCGTGACCACCGATAGACAAGGCCTGTTTCATTTGGTTGTTGACAAATGTGACGTCATCATATTGAGTCCGACTTTCAAGAAGCGTGTCTGTTTTTTGTGTAGCAGATTTTTTACGGCGGCATTTTTAAATTACTTAGTAATATTTTCTTTTAAATATTGAATTAATTTAACACAAAAACAATGCCTTATAGATGCATTGTACCAAATTGCAAAGGGAATTATAAAAACGGCCCTAAAATACATGTATTTTCTTTAACTAAAGATAAAGAATTATCTGATGTTTGGATTCGTACAATCTGAAGAGATCATTTTTATCTACTAAATTCATCAGAGTGAGTATTTTTTGTATTAAAAAATAAGTAAATTTTATTGAAACTTTAATGATAAAATTAATACCATGTTTTGTAATTCATAACATAAAGTTAATAAGACATAAATCTAGCGAGAAAGTTTAGAGAGAGAAACATTCATTCTCGTACGTGTTGTTTTTAAAATCTAAAATCTCATTTTTTTAAGAAATAAACTTTAAAGAAATTTTCGACATAAATTCATTCATGAATTTTTAAAGGAATATTTTATATACATAAAAAATAATTTTAACGATTTTTTAGAATTGTTTTATTCGTGACTAAATGAAACTTTAATTGAATTGAATTTTTATGTCTGTAATTCACAACACATAAAACAGCTTTGTTTTAAAAAGTTATTAAATTCAATTGAAACTTTGAGGATTAAAATAATTTTATATCTTTATAAATTCCATAATGTGTGAAAATTTATAATGAAGAAGGACTGGGAGATTATCGCCCTTTGGTGTTTTCCGGGCCTGTCACTGATAGCAGCAGCAGCAGCAGCAAGTGGCAGGGGAGGAAGGTGTATATAAACGCCGATCTAAACGACTTCGGGCTCTCTTTTTGATACCACCTGTTGGGTGTCAGGCAGTGTGACTGCTTAAAAAAGTTACGGGGTCCGGTGAAGTGGCGAGTTTCTGACAGATAGAGCCTCTTTGCCGAGGGAGCAGTAAATTTAGAACCGAGGAATAAGCGGGTCTGTTTATTTCCTTAGTAAGGTTCAGTATTCAAAGAAGAACTTTAAGGAATTGTTCCTTAGAAAGAAGATATCTGACGAGTCGGCGAGAGGCGGTTGAAAGAAGAAATTTCCGGGAAGACCCAGTCGTGATTGAAGTCCTGAGGAAGAAATTTTCAAAGAAGCTCCCAGTCCTTCTTCGACTCCTAGAACTGTTTTGTACTCCCACGAGGGAATACTAGATTTATATAGGCCGCGAGTTAACGAGGCCATTTTAACAGAACTTTGTTTTTACTCCCACGAGGGAGACCCTAAATTACATTGACCACGTGTTTGAGTGGCCATTTTTGGCAAAGGAAAAAGTGGGTAATCTTTTTTTTATTTTTACTTGATTTTTGTACTCTACTTTTGTTTGTAGTGTCATTTTTTTATTGTTACAACAGGGAATTTCCAATTCCCTAGCAACGGGAATATCTTGCAAGAAAAGGTTACTTTTTTTACCCCTCTAATAAAAATATATGTAGACCTACAGTTGTGTGCGTAGTTGTATTTCGAAGTTACATTTTTTTTACGTCGGACCCCGGTTAATATACCGGTAGTAGGTTTTATCCTTTAGGTACGGACCTAAAGTCAATAAAATTCCGACACTTTGCAAGATAAGTTTCCTTATTTGGTGTATTAAGAAAAATTAAACATCATTTTGCAACTTTTATTCAATAATTATTGTTGTTATTCTTGGTTGAAGAATTAAGATATACTACGTACCAAATTTTTCTCTGGTATAGGGGTATTTTCTCTTAGGGCTTTTCTGTGGTGGTTATTTGTTACCCTAACAAGTGAATTATCAAAATTTAATCACTTGCTTCTTTTTTTTGTACCATTCTACGGAATTGACCTCGGTGGGGAAACTATACTTTGCAGATATTTTTTAAAAGAAAAGAAGTAATTGCTGTATAAATTACGGAGATTTAACCTTGTAAATTAATTTATAAATTTACTGGGTACATTTCATAATTAGTGAGTGCTGTAGGTCTACTTATATTTTGGGTTCGAACAAACATTCTATATTAGCTTTAGTTACCTTGCAAGCATCTTTTCCCCGTTTAACGTTGACCTGTGTAACCACTTTTTGAGGAGCATTACTTGATATTTTTTGCTCCCTTTTTGCTGTTGTGTATTTTATCGCTAATTTTTGCGAAAGTTTATTGTGCTTATTCTTTTCGGCGTATGCGTTTATGTATGTGAATTGCACCTTTTGTTGAGAGAATTGATTTACCTAAAGGCAGCAAGGTCCCTTTTAGGGGCTGTCTGTTATAAATTTTTTATTTGTGTTGTGTATTTACAGAAAACATCCCATTTTTGTATTGAGCTTGTTTTTGCATTTTTTTTTCAGTTGAGGTACTTCGTGAAAAAAAAATAATTAAGTAGTTTAGTGAGAGATTTCTTCCCAAAATGTCTGTCTCGCCAACAGTGACTACTCTTATCAAAAAGAGAGACATTTATAAGAGAAAGATAACTACTGCCGTGAATTTTATAACGGCAGAGGAAGGGTTGGTAAAAGTACCTTCCTTGCCCAGAAGGAACTAATTAAGGAATGGCTTGCTACTGTAACTCATTTAAATGAACAAATCTTGGACTCATTTATTGAGAATGAAGTCGCTGCAGAGGTTTTAGATAATGAGAGTGATGAAGAGTCTTTGTTTAATCTTCGCATTCTCAAGGACCTCTCAGTATGTGAGGATAAGTATAGTAGTAGTAATGAGTTACCGTCTCAGGATAGGAGGCCTTTTCTTCAGTACAACATGGCTCCTAAATTAAAGTGTCCGGTGTTTGACCCTAGCAGTTTGGTGGGGGATAAGTTAGCCTATAAAAACTTTTTAGTGCAATTTGAGAATTGTGTGCTGGGCATGCAAGTGTGAGACCCAGTCCTTTTTGGACGGCTCAGCTATTCGGTCGAACTCTCTGCCTCTGAGGCAGAGGGGAACTCTCTGCCTTTGGGCAGAGAGGAACTCGGAAGAGGCTCCGCCGAAGGGCAGAGCCTCGTTCGAGGTGGTTGACCACCCCGATCCCGTTTATACGGGTTCTACGGGCAATTTTTGTCCGAGCCTACGGGCTCGGAAAGCCCACATTAAACCGGCCTTGTGCCACATTCGACACACGTGGGCGTGTTGTTAAACATCGTGTGCTGGGCATGCATGATAAAGCACTTAAGTTGCTTATTTTAAAGAACCATCTCATGGGTCACGCCCTGAAGATTGTTAGCCACCTCTCTATTTCGGCAGAAAGTTTTGACATAGCCTTGGAGATTCTCAGCATTGAATATCTGGACGAGGGATACATGGTTGAGCAGATATTCTTGACGATAGACGCTGCTAAGCCTACACGGGACCATCATTATTCTTCCATTAGGGATTTTTTTGCTGAGATGAAATCTTTGTTTTATGAGCTTAAGAATTCATTTTCGTTAGACTTCTTGGAAGATGGCACTCCGGGCAACCGCTACTTTAGCCATGTGGTGGTACACAAGTTGCCAACATATTTTAAAAGGGAAATTTTTGGAGTTATAGGTAACAGTTATCCTTCGTTAGGAGAATTATTTGACTCCTACTCTAATGTTCTTCGAGTTATGGAATTGACTAATACCAAAGTTAGTAGTACAGAGAGCCATAACTATAAAGGGGATAGTTTTAGCCATAGAAAATCTAAGTCCCCAGTATCTAGTAAAAAACCGGCTACTTTAGAGAATTTTAGCGTTATAACTAGAAGAAATAAGTTTAGATGTAGTTTCTGTCGTGTTGACACACATTATGCATATAGGTGTAAGAAATACGCTTCCTTTAAGGAGAGATTAGATAGATGTAAGGACCTTGGGCTGTGTGTGCTGTGTACAGACCCATATCATTCTGAAGCCAACTGTGCTGGTAGTAAGGGGTTGCTCAACCCTTGCTGGGATTGTAAAAGTCGATCTCATGTGGGTGCTTTATGTCCTGGTAGGGTTAAACCTTCATTGGAAACTAATGCTTGTTATCACGATATTGGTGGTAGCAATTTGTTGTCCATTATGGAGGTAGTAGTCAAATATGGAGGAGTCGAATGCAGGTTCAATGCCCTCATAGATTCCGGTAGTGAGCGCTCCTATTTAAAGGAATCTCTTCTGCACGTCTTGACTTGTGGAGCTAATACCTTGCCTACCCGAGAATTTGTGATGAAAACTTTCTTGGGGTCTGCTCGGAAGCGTCTGAGGGAGATAGTATTATCATTGAAATTGTCTAATGCTGACTGTTCCATTCCTTTCCTAGTGGATAGCGATATGGACCTGACCTTTAAAATAAAGGAGCTCAGTAATGCAGTCCTTAACATGCGTGCCAGTGGTTATAAGCTGGCAGCTGATTTTTCGGGTGTCCATGAAGACTCTGTCTCTGTGAGCGGTCTTTCGGGCGTCGACGTGTTAAATTACCTGGCTCCCATGAAGCTGTCACGTTTTATGAATGGTATGGCTTTTGAATTGCCCCAGGGATTTGTTCCATTTGGTAGCATAGACAATTTCCTGCCCTTACAGAGATCCCAACTTGATACTCAGATTTGCGGTGTAAATCACAGTCAGGTCATCTCCCAGTATTCAGATTGCCCTGTTACCCACATATATTTTGTGCTGGAGCCCCAGTCCAAGTATCTGGACCCCTTGGAATGCTTCGCAGAGTCCTCTGTAGAGAGGACTGTTGAAAAGATTATCAGGTTGGAGACTGTAGGAATTTTGGAAGACTCGGTCAGCGATTATGATCGTGTAAAGATTGATGCTTTCCGCAGCTCTATAACTTTTAGAGATGGGCGTTATTTTGTGGATCTTCCTTGGAATGAGAATAAGTTATCGGAAGTCCCTTCTAACCACCAAGTGGCCTTGAGTGTTTTAGATCGTGTTGTGACTAAACTGGAGAAACAAAAGCTTTATGATGACTATTGTAAAGTATTTTTCGATCAGGAATCTGAAGGCATTATCGAGAGGATAAATGTCTCTCCTGATGATTTTAAGAAATTTATATGGGTTCCTCATAGGCCTGTGATAAAGAAGGATCCTATTAGTACAACCAAGATTAGGCCGGTATTTAATTGTTCTTTGAGAACTGGAGGCAAGCCGTCTCTTAATGATTGTGTGTATCCCGGTATAAATCTCTTTACGGATATGTGGGAACTTTTGTTGCGATTTAGATGCAATCTTTATGTCCTGCTGGCAGATGTCAGGAAGGCCTTTCTGATGATCGGTTTAAACAAGGAGCGAGACAGGAATTGTTTTTGCTTCTTCATTAAGATAAAGGAGAAGTTAGTATGTTTTCGCTATCGGACTCTTATTTTTGGATTCGTAGCCAGCCCCTTTATTCTTAATTTTATAATCAAATATCATGTCCAGAAATATTGTGTAAATCCTTGTACGGATATGCTGTTAACTCACTTTTATGTGGATAATTTGGTTAAGACACATAACTCTGCTGAAACTGTGGTGTCCTTGTACAGGGAAGCTGTGGAAATTATGCAGGAGGGTAATTTCACCCTAAGGTCCTGTAATTCTAATAGTGAAGTTGTCAGGACGCATATGATTGAAGATGGGAATTTTGTTGATCATGCTTCAACCCATGATAAAGTTTTGGGCTACCTCTATGACCCTCAGTCGGATATAATTCAGCTTTCGCAAATGTCTTCTAGGGTGCCAGCCACTACTAAGAGAGGTATCTTGTCTCAAAATCCCAGCTTATTTGACCCCCTGTCCCTATGTCTGCCTGTGACGATCAAGGGGAGAATACTCCTCAGTGATCTATGGAAGCGGGAATTGCCTTGGGATGAGAAAATCCCACCTGATATTCAGGGGGATTGGAACAAATTCTTTTTAGACCTTACATCATTGCATCGTGTAAAGTTTCCCAGATTTGTACTGGATGAATCAGTTCCTGCTAAACTGATTATTTTCTGCGATGCTTCCCAACTGGCGTTCGGATTTGCTGCATATGTATGGCAGAAGGGGTGTGCAAAATTAATTTTCGCTAAGGCTAAGGTGGCGCCTCTTGTCAAGAGAACACTTCCTACCCTGGAGCTATTGTCCGTATTCCTTGCATTTAAGTGTGTACCTAATATGTTGAGGGCTCTTCCAGATAGTAGCCTTAGTGACATAGTTGTTGCGGTGGACGCGCAGGTAGCTTTGTCTTGGTTATTGACGAATGACATGAAGACCAAGAATGTATTTGTTGGGAATAGGCTGAAGGACATCCAGGCGGGGATTGCTAAGTTGAGAAATGGTGGTGTTCATGTTAGTTTTAAGTATGTGAATACTAAGGATAATCCTGCCGATTTAATCACTAGAGGAGTGTCTATTGATAAGTTTGAGACACAACTCCTATTTTCGCTTCATGGTCCTTCATGGTTGGAAGGCGAGGCCATTCAATGGCCCGCCAGTGAGCTGGGCTGCCTCAGTGCGGACAGTCGTAGGCTAGTATTGAACAACGCAGTAATTATTTCTCCGGTAGGTTCAACTAGCACTACTGTTGTTGAATTGGAACGGTTCTCGTCCCTGGATAAATTACTGAGGGTACTTACGTATGTTTATCGTTTCATATTTAAATTAAGGGGGGTTTCATCCGATCCGGTTTTGATGGCCAGGTTGCATTTGTTGCAGGCGGATCAGTCATTGTATCAGTCATTGGCTAGGGAAAGGTTGTTCTTGTTAAACCCTACCAGTGGCAACGTTCCCCATTTGGTTGTTCGTCTCAACCTCTTCTTGGATGAGGCAGGACTTATTCGCTCTAGGGGTAGAATAGGTAAATCCGAATTCCATTCGCAGGATATTTTGTTTCCTGTTTTATTACCCGGATTTTCTCATCTAACAGCCCTGATCATCATGGACTGTCATGTAAAATGCAAGCATCTGGGCATCGCAGCAACCCTGTGTAAATTCCGATTGTCTGGATTCTGGGTTCATAAAGCCAGACAGAGGATTAAAGCAGTTATATCCTCTTGTAGCTTGTGTAAGAAGTATAACGCCATTTCCTTTAAGTATCCTAAGGTAACCAATTTACCTAAACATAGGGTAAATTTTGTGAGACCCTACCTACACACAGGAATTGATTTCACTGGTCATTTGTGGATACAGGTGGAGGGAGAGAGGCGAAAAATGTACATTTTGTTGTTCACGTGCCTCAGCATCAGAGCAGTTCACTTGGAGTTGGTCAATGACATGTCCACTCATTCAGTGGTACTTGCTTTGGTGCGTTTCTTCAATCTGTATGGAGTGCCTACACACATTTATTCGGATAATGCGCGTTCCTTTGTTGCAGGTTGTGACTTAGTTAAACAAGTTTTTGTGTCTGATGAGTTTGTGGGAAAATTTAGTACCTTCAACATTAAGCATCTGACCATTCCTTTGTATTCGGCTTGGTTTGGTAGTGTCTGGGAAAGGCTTATTAAGACAGTTAAGTGTTGTTTGTTTAAGCTGGTGGGTAGAAAAAGTTTAGAGTATTTTGAATTTTTAACTGTATTGTCTGATGTGCAGAATGCCATCAACTCTAGACCCCTTACCTATCGCTGTTCGGAAGATGCTGGGTTGGACGTCATAACGCCCAATGCTTTTCTTCATCCTCACTTCAACACCTCCCTTTTCTTGAGAGATCAGGCGATTATTCAGGAGTTGACTCCTCCTTCCAGAGAAGATCTTTGTGGAAGTTTAGAATTTAGAGATATCTACCTAAAGGGTTTTCATGATTTGTGGTATGAAGAATATCTGTTGAGCCTTAGAGAGCAGTCTAGGGATCTCTTTCAAGTAGAATATCATAATGTTATTAGGGTAGGCGATGTTGTGGTGGTCAAGAATCCCATTAAGTCTCGACCATATTGGTCTTTGGGGAGGGTAATGGAAGTTACCCCAGGTGATGATGCCCTGGTTAGATCTGCTAAGATCAGGAGACCAGATGGAAGAGAACAGGAATATTCTATAAAGCACCTATATCCGCTAGAGTTATCAATCACCCATTCTCACCAGGCAGAAAATCCACCTGAGAAGCTAGTGTATCGGGAGTGTTGACTCCTTCTCGTCCTAAAAGATCTGTCAGAAAGATGCGCCGAGGAGATGATGATTTTCTGTGGTACTAGTCACTTTGTGTGGGACCTTACAGATTAATGGAATTGTAATCCTTTACTGGGGATTGTTCAAGCTTACGCTATTGGTCTCACCATGGAGGTGAGAATTTTATTTTTGTATTTGGTAGTTGTGTTGTCTCAACATCTGGTGTATTTCACTGCATACCTTTTTTCTTTGTAAATTTTACCGCTTTGTAGGCGGTCTTTTGCCATTTTGTAAACGGCAATTTTTTACCGCTTTGTAAGCGGCCCTTTTCCATTTTGTATATTGCTTTTTTTCCCGCTAACACAGCGGCATGATTTTTTACATTATAATTTTTTTTAATTACCCCGCCTTAATGTGGGCATGTATTTTCCTTTGCCATTGGTATTTTTAAAATTGTACTATTGACCCTTTGAGGGTGTTGTCCTTGGGTCTCAGCCCAACCTTTTTTTTTCTTTTGTTCGGGAGAGTGTGAAAATTTATAATGAAGAAGGACTGGGAGATTATCGCCCTTTGGGGTTTTCCGGGCCTGTCACTGATAGCAGCAGCAGCAGCAGCAGCAAGTGGCAGGGGAGGAAGGTGTATATAAACGCCGATCTAAACGACTTCGGGCTCTCTTTTTGATACCACCTGTTGGGTGTCAGACCTTGATTTTAGGCAGTGTGACTGCTTAAAAAAGTTACGGGGTCCGGTGAAGTGGCGAGTTTCTGACAGATAGAGCCTCTTTGCCGAGGGAGCAGTAAATTTAGAACCGAGGAATAAGCGAGTCTGTTTATTTCCTTAGTAAGGTTCAGTATTCAAAGAAGAACTTTAAGGAATTGTTCCTTAGAAAGAAGATATCTGACGAGTCGGCGAGAGGCGGTTGAAAGAAGAAATTTCCGGGAAGACCCAGTCGTGATTGAAGTCCTGAGGAAGAAATTTTCAAATAAGCTCCCAGTCCTTCTTCGATTCCTAGAACTGTTTTGTACTCCCACGAGGGAATACTAGATTTATATAGGCCGCGAGTTAACGAGGCCATTTTAACAGAACTTTGTTTTTACTCCCACGAGGGAGACCCTAAATTACATTGACCACGTGTTTGAGTTGCCATTTTTGGCAAAGGAAAAAGTGGGTAATCTTTTTTTTATTTTTACTCGATTTTTGTACTCTACTTTTGTTTGTAGTGTCATTTTTTTATTGTTACTACAGGGAATTTCCAACTCCCTAGCAACGGGAATATCTTGCAAGAAAAGGTTACTTTTTTTACCCCTCTAATAAAAATATATGTAGACCTACAGTTGTGTGCGTAGTTGTATTTCGAAGTTACATTTTTTTTACGTCGGACCCCGGTTAATATACCTGTAGTAGGTTTTATCCTTTAGGTACGGACCTAAAGTCAATAAAATTCCGACAAATGATAATGATCTAGAAGGGAAATTAAATTTCCTTGATAGAAATTACTGGAGTTTTGTTAGGCAGCAAGAGACACTTATTATATTCAGCATCATCAAATCCCCATATCCAAAAATCTATCTGTCTCTTGTAATTGAATCTCATTTTGCAGTACATGTTTTTTTGTAGAAATGTGGAAATACATTCAATAGGGGATTATAAGATTTCTAAACACGTAACTGATCAAAATACTCTTGAAATTCTGATAGAAAACATGAAAAAAATGTACACAGAACAACAGCAACCTGAACCTCAAAATATGTTTTATATTAAAATTGGTAATGTCATTTCTACTATTGGTGCAAGAAGAATCAAACATATTAATGCACTCAAATTTATATATGAGCAGCTAAATTTAATGACACAAAATAAGCTTGATTATTCAACAGAAATGATATTTTCTTCATTGTTATATAACTGCTCCCCTAAAGGGGACAGATTGTTAAGAGACAGCAAAAATATAATTTTACCTAGCTATTCAACCATTAAAATATTAACCTTATCAACATATATGAATCCTTTGATTGAGCACATGATAACAATTTTCTTATGTATATTAAAAATAAATTTAAGCTCCTAGTGCAGGACATCACAGTATCTTTACTTGTTGATGAAATTCATATCTGATAAGAGCAATGAAGCTGCAACAAGTGCTTTGGCTTTTAGGATTAGCAGTGTATTCGCACAATATAAAATGTTGTGCATGTTATGCCAACTAAATGTCTTAAAGCTGAGAAGTTAGTTGACATAGTTAAACATAATAATTGGTTTAGAGGAGATAAGCTTTCAAGTATTATCAATCATAACAGATAATAATGCTATAAATAAAAAAGCTATATCTTTCTTTTGCAGTTCTCCAAAGCTTTCCATTGTATATCCACCCCCAGTTATAAAGTCTCGACTTCTTTTCTTCCTTTTTGACTCAGTCCATATATTAAAATGCATTAGAAACAATTGGCTTAGTCAAAAAGATGCAAATAAATGCATGCTGTTCCCCAAATTTTGTCATGATGGAAATCATGAATTAGATAGTATCCAGAGTGCCACATTTTCTACCTTACAGAAACTTCATGCCTTAGAATTTCAATCAATTTTAAAATATTGTTATAAATTAACCTCAAAGGCACTTTCTCCTACTAATCTTGAAAGGCAAAATGCTAATTTAGTTCTGCAAATTTTTAATGAATACACTATTCAAGGATTATTGATCTTAGGAAAACAAATATTTGCCTAATTTTGCAGAATATATAAACATATTTTATATTTGGTGGACAATAATGAATGTTAAAATGCCATATAACGGTTGTCGGCTTAGAAATAAATACTGCAATCCACTTAGAATGAATGAAGAAAATTTTAGATTTCTCTCTGTATTCTGTGACTGGTTAGAATCTTGGAATAGCATTTCTGGAAGAAATGGCAAATTAACAAAGGAAAACTTCAATGCTTTGCATCATACAACCTATGCATTTCTAGAACTGACCAAGTATTGCATAGAAGAACTGAAAATGCTATACATATTACCAGGCAAATTTCAAACTGATCACCCTGAAGCAAGGTTTGGTCAATATCAACAACTTACTGGGGATCAGTATAATATCTCGATACGGCAAGTGTTTGAGTGTGAAGAATTATTAGAATGCAATCAGTTTTAAAATTAAACTTATTTAATCAGCAATGCATTAAAATTGATTTAAAGAGTTTACAAGAACCAAACTGGGATGAAGTGACAGAGGATGAAAAGTTATATATATATATATATATAAATATAGAATTGATGTTAAAGAGGATGATGTAAATAATTGTAGAGAAGTTCTACCTGTAATACTATACTTAGCAAGTTATTGGTGTAATGCAGTTTTTAAGAAAATTAAATGCAATTTAATATCTGGAAGTGTAAGAGATAATGTGGAAGAAATACCTGAAATAAGCAGCTATTTTCAGGGGATTAATAGAGGTTCTCTCTTATATCCTAATGATAAAACTATAAATTTTGTTCTGAATAATTATGTAGTCATTGATAAGCTGATAAAAAATCATTCTTTTCTTCATTCAGTAAATCAAAGAAAAATAAAATAAGGCACGCATATAACATTGAATGCTTTTTGCAGATTATGAGGTTCTTTTTTATGTTGACACTTGTGATGAGGGTCACAATATAGAAAAAATACAAAGAATGTTTGTCTGGAGCTCTACAAATGCTCTTTTAAATAATTTTTGTTCTAGGGAAAATAATATTACAAGTAACAAGTTAAGCAGAAAAAGAAAACTTAATTCAGCTAAATTTTGTATCAGTTATCTATTTTTCTGAAAGTATTATTTGATTTTTAAATCTATTTATTGTTTGTATCTAATGTATTTTCTTGTTTGTGTTTTTGTTTCTTGTTTATGTTTTTTAATTGTTTTATTTATTTATCATAATTATTTTATTTATCCATCATTTAATTATAATTTGCTTATTTAATTATTGTTTGTTCCCTAATTCATAATTCAGTTGTTACTGTAATAATCTCTTAATGATTACAAAAATTATTACTTCACAGAATAATTATTAAAATTGAAATAAAAACATGCAAATTAAAACAATGCTGATTATGATTTATAAAAATGTTCAAATGTGAAACAATTGAAATCATGAATGAATTTCATTCTCAAAATTAATTGTCTGTAACCTACTTTTCTATAAGTATTATTTGAATTTTAAATCTCTTTTTTGTATCAAATTTATTTACTTTTATGTATTTAGTTTATTTGTTTCTTATTTATATTTTAATCGTTTATTTATCATTTACTTGTAATTTGCTCGTCTATTTAATTGTTTATTTGTTTCCTAATTCATAATTGAGTTGTTGCTGTCCGAGTGTATATGAATAATAATCATTAATAATTACGATATTGTAACTTTACAGAATAATTACTAAAATTAAGATAGAAACATGCAAATTAAAACAATACTGATAATGATTTAAAAAATGTTTTCAAATTTGAAACAAATAAAATAATGAACGAATTTCAGTCTTTAAAATTTAATGAAATCTAACATGATGTTTAATTTCTTTAACAAAACATTCAGCAACATTATTTTTCTTATCGGTTATTTTTTAAAAATTAATATGAAATAAAGTTCTGTATAAAATCCAATTCTGTTTATTTGTTTTGTAAAACAATGTATTTTTTAAAAGTTTTCTAAAACCAATTTTTTTCTTACAATTATTCGTTACATTATGATTACTGTCTGTTTCACTGCATGGACTACTTTTGTGACGTCACGTCACTACCGAATAGGCCTTGTCTATCGGTGGTCACGGCCACACGCAATTACCAAAATGTAACTTTCAAGGAACTCCCGTCTTTGACTAACGCAGTCAAACGTAAAAGAACTTTCCAACATTAAAACAACTTTGCTTACCAAAGTGAAAAGAACTTCATATCTATCTATCTATCTATCTATCTATCTATCTATCTATCTATCTATCTATCTATCTATCTATCTATCTCAGTTCTTTTTCATATCTATCTATCTATCTATCTATCTATCTATCTATCTATCTATCTATCTATCTATCTATCTCAGTTCTTTTTAATATCTGTCTGCCTAACTATCTATCTATCTCAGTTCTTTTTCATATCTATCTATGTATCTATCTCAGTCCTTTTTCATATCTATCTATCTATCTATCTATCTATCTATCTATCTAATTCTAATCTCGGATTCCTCACATTAGACAGACATTGTGTCACAACCTGCCCATTGTTCTTTTAAATATCTATCTATCTATCTATCTATCTATCTATCTATCTATCTATCTATCTATCTCAGTTCTTTTTCATATCTATCTATCTATCTATCTATCTATCTATCTATCTATCTATCTATCTATCATTTGTTCACATCTATCTATCTATCTATCTATCTATCTAATTCTAATCTCGGATTCCTGACATTAGACAGACATTGTGTCACGACCTTCCCATTGTGGGGTTTGAGTAAATACAAAAGAAAAAAAAAGACTGAAGTTTACCTGATTCAAATGCAATTTTCAGTAACTTATTAACGAATGAATGTTACTGAATCGGTTGTTAGTAAAACAACAACTTTGAAGACGGAAAGAAAAAAAGAAAAATTCGTTCCGTATTTTAGCAAAAATAATTACATTATTACAAATCTAAGAAATATTTTTTTGTAGAACTGGTGCTTGCATAACTTAATTAAACTCAAAAATGATATCTCCACAAAATATTTAAAAAGTTAGTACACATTTCTTGTTTCCCCTTAGCGGTTAAAATGAAAAGAATTTAAGATGAATCTTTCCATATGACGAGGAATTATACTTTATAGAAAACATTTATAATATAATCGCTTCAATAAAAGCCGAATTATTATGATTAAATACGAAAGGTGTTCTTGTTTCAATATAACACAAAAAAGGACATTTCAATCGACAATGATTGCTTATGAAAGAGTTTTTTTTATTTTTCAGGCTTTTTTTTAAATGGGTTTCTCAATTCTTTTCATATCTATCTATCTCGGTACTTTTCATATCTATCTATCTATATATCTATCTATCTATCTATCTATCTATCTATCTATCTATCTATCTTTCTCAGAAATCTGGGTCAAGTTGACAGTCCAGGCCAAAGGTGCTACCTGCAGCAATGTGTTTTGAGTAATCAGATAAAGTAATATCACAAAGTGGGTCTGAAATTTTAGAATTTTCACTTGTAACGAAATCACTTGATATTTTACTGCTTTCAACTCTAGTAGTTAACGCCTTTGCCTTGACTTGAAATGTCTGTTATCTCTCACTGTACTATCACGAAGAGTTTGAAACCACCGGGCTTTCATTTGCAACGAAATCAATTGATATCTTATCAGTGTCAGTAATTTTAGAAGTTTTGTCAAAGTCTTCAGACTGACACTTCTGCTGTTTAAGTTCATTGTTCCAGCAATTAAAATTTTGCCCAAAACGATATACTAGTTCATAAAAGTTCATTCATTTAGTGCATCTAAGCCAGTGGTTCTCAACCATTTCTTTTACTCATGAACCCTTTTCCCCTTCTTTTTATGTTTTTTGGGGGGTGCCAGTCCCTTTCATATCTATCTATCTATCTATCTATCTATCTATCTATCTATCTATCTCAGTCGTTTTAATATCTATCTATGTCAGTTCTTTTCATATCTATCTATCTATCTATCTATCGATCTCAGTTCTTTTTCATATCTATCTATCTATCTATCTATCTATCTATCTATCTATCTATCTATCTATCTCAGTTCTTTTTCATATCTATCTATCTCGGTTCTTTTCATATCTATCTATCTCAGTTCACTTTCATATCTATCTAGCGCAGTCCTTTTCATATCTATCTATCTATCTATCTATCTATCTATCTATCTATCTATCTATCTATCTATCTCTAATCTCGGGACCCCTTAATAGCTATTTGCCATAAGACAATAATATTCTATTTTTTGCTAATAAAAATTTTGAGGTTATTTTAATCAAAGAAATATTATATAATTAAGCTTTATTTTTAAATGAATACTAATTTAATGCAAATAAATTAGTCTACAATAATAATAATAATAATAATAATTTTGCAGTGTCTCTTCCATGGTCAAGGCCATGGGGAGCAGCACATAAATATTTTCAATGCTTGTTCATCTGTTTGTAACGAGGGTTCGCATGTCATTTCAGGATTCATTCCCAACCCATGATATTTTATACTTACAAACAATTAATTAATCTAATTAAAACTTCCTACTATCTATCAAGCTGTCTGTCTGTCTGTCTATCTACTTAAAATGCTATCTATCTATCTATCTATCTATCTATCTATCTATCTATCTATCTATCTATCTATCTATCTATCTATCTAATTAAAACTGATATCTATCTGTCTATCTGAAAATGAAAACTAATTTAATGTAAATAAATTATTCTATAATAATAAAAATAGTTTTTATTGACCAATATCTTACAATATTACAATGTTTCTTCTAATGTCAAGGCCATGGGGAGCAGAGCTCTTCAGGCAATTGAATTCACTACAGCATTTAAGTTTTTAGGTGTGTGATTGGGGGAAAAAGAAAGGCATATTTATTGAATGAGATCCGTGTGGTTGATGCTACTCAGCGATTTTCTTTATATCTATATAGATAGATATGAAAGGACCGAGATAGATAGATAGATAGATAGATAGATAGATAGATATGAAAAGGACTGAGCTAGCTAGATAGATATGAAAGTGAACTGAGATAGATATGAAAAGAACCGAGATAGATAGATAGATATGAATAGAACAGGTATATAGATATTAAAAGGAGAGATAGGTCGATATGAAAATGACTGAGATAGATAGATAGATAGATAGATAGATAGATAGATAGATAGATAGATAGATAGAAAAAGGTTTTTCTCTAAATATGAGCTTGGTTAAACAAAAGTAGTGGTTAGAGAAAATGAAACAGTGTAACGGGACTCGCCTCATTATTAAATCCCTTTCTCCGAACCTGATTGAGGCGACCATTGCAACAGACTGCGGCAAGGGGGAAGTCGTTCTGATTCCCAGGATGTATCTTCTTCCGTCAGACGCAAGCATACCAATCAACTTTCTTCGCTCACAATTTCCAGTGAAGCTTTGCTTTGCTATGTCCATTAACAAATCACAAGGACAGACGCTTAGCGTCGCAGGTCTGCATTTACGTGAGCAGTGCTTCTCTCACGGCCAACTTTGTGTTGGGTGCTCACGAGTTGGGTCTAAGGACAGGGTTTTCATTTACTCTCCCAACAACTGGGCTAGAAACATAACCTACACGGAGGTCCTGTAGACAACCCGCCCGGTAGAATTTAAGCGCCATGCTCACTTATGCAGTCCGATTGCATGGTAATTGTTTTGTTTGTCATATTGGTTTTGACGTTAGGTCGTCGTAGTCTCCACTTGCCATTACTAGGACATCTTTTTAAAGGTTATCCAGCTCTTTTGCTGCCTTCTGACTTTCATACCTTCACCCGCCATCATCGTTTTTGTTTGTATACTATGATAACCTCGCCGTATTCAGTTGCAACACAAGCAACTAGACACATGAACATCGGCATTAGACATGATTGCTCCACTAAAGTTCCGGTTTCATTAACAGTTGATCGAAGCACCTGCACTTCGTACCAGTGCATACAAGCACATTCACACTTGAGAAGCTTCGGAGTTCGTTTAATTGTCACAAAAGTCGAGTACATTTACGAAATTCAGGCTTCTGCTTTCATATAAACTTTACTGTTGCCATGAGTGAAACGTCAGCCATACGGCTCTATTGTTTTGTTTGTAGTCGTGTAAAAAAACTAAAAACACACGCCAAGTACGGCGACCCCGGTCGGTTTTCATAAGCTCTCAGCCGTGATGTTGACTGCGACTGAAGAGAAGGCACTTCTCCATTGCAATTGAGGCGCTCAGCCATACGGCGTCCCCGGTCCGGTTTCATGAGCTCTCAACCGTGATGTTGACTGCGACTGAAGAGAAGGCACCTTTTCATTGCAATTGAGTCGCTCGGCCGTACGGCGACCCCGGTCCGTATTCTTTTGTTTGTCACCAAAGAAATCCCCCTGTCTCGTATTACTCTGCCCAGATTTTGGAATGCATCCTTGGCCATCCCAATCCATCTTCGGATCTCAGCGTCGAACCTACCGTCCGCCGTCAAAACACTTCCCTGGTATTTAGACTTCCGCACATGCTTGCTTTTAGTTTCCCCGGCCTGCAAATCGCATTTTGTGCTCATCATTTTACTGATATTCATGACTATGGTCATCAGTAAAAGCCGTTTAACAGAACCCTTTATTTAATCTAGTAGGTGGGGTAGGCTGTTCTCATTATACCCCCCTGTATATTAAATAAAGGATTCAGTTCAGAATTCTCTCTAGGTTATCCAAATCAATATACACCTTACGAAAGTGTTGGGGTCATTCACATTCATTTTCGTTCTATGTGTTTTAAGGTTGCACGTAATAGAGGAAGGAAGTTACTTCGTCTTATGACAAGCAAGATGCCAAGAAAAGGAAATTGACGTCTTGAAACTTTTAGGTCAGTAGCGAAGAGAGTCAGTTCTTCGGCGTTTTTAGGCGGGAAAAATACGTTTTTCAGACAGCTAAGTTTTCCTTTGCATGCTGGGATAACTTTTATTATTTTGCTTTTATATATTTTATTTGAAACAAAATTTGAATTTTATTTTATTTATGATATTTATCATTATTATTATTATTATTATTATTATTATTATTATTTCATATTTTATTTTTATGTATTAATAATAATATCCCTCCAAGACAAGCTTGTTAATCATTACACCATGTGTCATTCATTTTACAACGTGGTTTATAACCATATCACGTGGAAACACCAGTTCCCGTAAGATCACCGAAGTTAAGCAACGTCGTGTCTGATCGCTAACTAGATGAGTGACCACTTGGGAATATCAGGTCCTGTAAGCTTGGATGTAATCGTCATATGGTTTACAGCCATATCACGTTGAAACCCCGGTTACTCTACGATCACCAGTGTTAAGCAACATTGAGTCTTGTCAGTATGTAGATGGGTGACTGCTTGTGAATACCAGGTGCTGCAAACTTGGATGCGAGGGTGGTGGAATGGATATGACTCATAATTTTTAATTGGAGAGCCGAGTTTCAATTCCCTTGGGAAAAGTATGAATACACTTCATCTCCTCCCAGCTATGGGTTAATTAGTTAGGCTTGTATAAAATCATTGTTATTTTTTAAACATTATTACTATTTAAAAATATTATCTGGTTTGAAATATGCTGCAAAAGGTTGATAGTCCGTAGGAAACGCATCAATCAATTTACCCTAAGCAACCGCAGCGAAAACATTCTTGATTTTTGTATGGACAGTCCTTATACTAATGTAATCCTCCACGTGCGTAACAGGGGTTAGGAGCAATGTTCTTCCCTTCTTCATTCTACAATCGTTTCTGGGGTTGGCCCAATATTATGCAATCTACATACCTAAAATTTATGATTTAAGAGCCCCCCTTAACGAATTGTTGAATAAAGACAAGAAATGGTTTTGGTCGAAAGATTGCGAGACGGCTTTTCAGAAAATAAAAAAATGCCTACTCTCAGATCTCGCCTTAGCACATTATGATCCTGAGAAAGAGATCATCCTGGCAACTGACGCAAGTTTATACGGAGTGGGGGCTGCACTGCTACACAAATATGAAGATGGCACTACTAAACCGATCGCGCACGCGTCGAGGACTCTTCTTCCGGCTGAAAAAAATTATAGCCAGATCGAGAAGGAGGCTTTGTCGATTGTGTTCGGGGTTAAAAATACCATCGCTTTTTACATGGTAGATCATTTGTACTTCAAACGGACCATAAACCGTTACTTACAATATTTGGAGGTAAAAAAGGCATTCCTACGCATACAGCTAATCTTTTACGGCGATGGGGTGTAACCCTGCTTAATTACCATTTTAGGATGGAATACGTCAAATCTAAAGAACATGGGCATGCAGATTGACTGTCAAGGCTAATCCCTAAAAATGAAGAAATTTTAGAAGAGACGGTTATAGCAGCATTAACTGAGGAAAAAGAAATATCAGGTCTCTTTTTGAATACAGTCAGGGAATTGCCGGTAACTTTGGACCAAATAAAAAAAGAAGCTAAAAAAGATCACTATATTGTGAATTTAAAGAACCAGACAAGATGGAACAAAAAACAGAAAAAGGGAACTCAGATTTCACCTTTCTCAATTTGCGACAACACGTTGATGTACGCAGATAGAATTGTTATACCTCAATCTCTACGTACAGATATGCTGAAAGAATTTCATACCGGTCATCCTGGAATGTCTCGGATGAAATCACTCATGCGTGGTTACGTATACTGGCCAGGAATGGACAAGGATATTGAAGTTTTTGTAAGACTATGTAGATGTTGTCAATTGGCTGCAAGGGCACCTCCGGTCAAAATGAATCCTTGGCCGAAAACGGATTTGCCGTGGGCACGTCTACATATAGACTATGCTGGACCAATTAATGGGTACTATTATTTGATATTGGTGGACTCTTTATCGAAATGGCCTGAGGTAGTCAAGTGCAAGCATCCTACATCTAGGAACATCATCAGTGCATTGGATGAAATTTTCAGTCGTTTCGGGGTTCCCAAGACATTGGTTAGCGACAATGGTACGGCGTTCACAAGTATGGAGTTTAAGAATTTCTGTACTGCCTTAGACATTGAACACATAACTACACTAGTGTGTCATCCCAGGTCGAACGGTCAAGCCGAGAAATTTGTTGACACTTTTAAACGTGCTTTACGTAAAAATCAAGGTATGGACACGGAAGAAAGAACTATTCAGAAGTTCTTAGCAATATATAGGGTAACTCCTAATGAGAACAACGATGAGAAAATGTCACCGGCGGAAATTATGTTCGCAAGGAAAATTAGATCAATTTTCGATAGATTGTTACCCTATCAAAACAAAAAAGTTGCTAAGAAAGAGGGAAAAGTCAACATAAAAAGTACACTTCAGGAGACAAAGTTTTTTTTTTTAATTTTCAAAGTGGAAAAAGCTATTGGATGGATGGCATAATCCAGAAAAGGATTGGTAAAGTGATCTACACGATTAAAAGTAAAAAATTTACGTGTAAAAGACACATCAATCAGATTAGACCACGATATGGTGAAGAAAGTGAAAAAAGCGAAGAAGAAATACCGATGGAAGTGCTATGCGATGCTTTTAACATGACACTACCTAATAGTGTATATGAACCTGTATCGCATGGACCAGCCTTACGAGCTGAAAAGCGAAAATTATCTTCGCAAAAAAGGATCTAATTGTGACGACTAAAAGAAGGAGCACACGGAAAAGAAAACCAGTGGAGCGTTTTAGCCCGGATCCAAAAAGAAGATGACATTAGAAGCAGAAATTTTCAAAAGTGAGAATTTCAGCTTCGCGGGGAGGTGTTGTGATGGTATAACCCAACTTCCCCATTCACGATAATGGACGGACTGTTTGCCGATTAAGTACGACCACAGCAGACAGTCAAGAGCGACTTCGTTTGTTAACACCTATTGAGGTTAGCATACTCTCGACTCTGTCTCTGTACTACATCCGATTATAAACTTATTATTGAAAACCTACATTCGGGTTACTTTGTTTATTATATCTTGCACGAGATATAACAAACACAAATTCTACTTCTTGCTCAGGACATTTAGATGTCACCTTTACGATAGTATGGTAATTGTTTTGACTATTTGCAGGTTTAAGATTTACTAGTTTTATCTGATGACCATATAGAAAATGATTAATCTCCCCAAATGGCGCAATACCACTCGGTAATTCCCATGTTAAAATCCATATACATTTACCGAGTTTACTAGAACGCATGAATTGAAATGTGTCGACACCTATCAATCGTAAGATATCGAACTGCTGATCAAACTGAAACTGAAACTCAACTCAACTGAATCTAATTCATCAATTTTTAAGATAATATCTAATTTCCTATCAATTAATACAGTTGCTTTCTCTTATTCGTCTCAGTATCATGTACAGTCTGATCAAGTCGCCTGTTAGCTTTTGGTTTAAGTACGTTTTAACTTGAAAATCTACTTTTCTTAACACCCCCTCGGGACAATTTAGCCATTTAATTATTTGGCTCGGAAAATGCAATCGCTGAATACCGGTGTCTAATAAGCAATTGGCCACCGTCCTTTTTCTACCCCACCGGATGTGTAATCTTACGCTAGATAATAAGAATGTATTTTACCCACAGGTGTTAGTACACAGGTGTGTATACAGAGATAAACGTTCTAATGTCTTGCATAATGCTTTTATATGTCCCTTAGAAGATCAAGTCTTGTATGGATAAGGCAATTTAGCCTTGTGTCCGCGGAAGGTATTTGTTTTATGCATTGAACTTGAGCCCATAGATGCATTAAATTACATTGCTTTTTTGCGCCCCTCAGCAGCAGATTAGTCATCCGATGCCCTTCATTAGCACATAATCTACAATACATACAGTGCTCTTCGATAAAAGTGACTCATCTGATTGTTTTTACTTAAAAGTTTTTCGCCTATTGTTTTGGGGGCCAAAGTAATTTTTAATCTTACTAATATAAAGGCCCCTTCCCGACCACCTAGTAAAAAAGGTTACTCACCCTAAAGTATTCTATTGATAATTATAATTTTGGATATAAATGAGATTTAGGGAAAAATCTGTGCGAAAAAAGTGACTCACTTATTTCCTGCAACGAGTAATCAATAGAAACATAACCGAACAGCTTTAAATAAAGACTAATAGAGGTATACTTTATTTCTAATAGGTAATATAATTCGAAATATTTAATAATCTATGGGTCCTCCTTTATTTTGAATAACTTTTTCAACCCTTTTTGGCATTGACTTGATTAGTTTCTGGCAAATCTCATCCCCAAGCATTGAATTCCATTCAGATATGAAATTCACAATCAAATCCTCTTTGTTGCTCAACTGCTTTCTCGAGAGCCTGTACCTTATAATGCTCCATACGTTTTCTATGGGGTTGAGGTCAGGAGATTGGGGCGGCTATGTCATAACACTCACCTGCTTCTCATCAAAGTATTCCTTCATCAATTTTGATTTGTGACAGGTCGCATTATCCTCCATAAAAATGAGCTTGTTCGGGTCTATTTGCACCCTTTCAGCAGAAGGGAGCAGACAAGACTCTAAAATTCTCTTGTACTGCTCGCTCCTGAAGGTCTTTTCAATAGGTTTTAAGAAACCAGTTCCATGAAAAGAAAAGCATCCCCAGAACATTATATTGAACGGATGATTGACAGTACTTACTGGTAAATTCAAAGAGCTTTCAAAGCTTCTTCTTCGGATTTTCGATCGCTTACCCTTTGAATTTCATCGGAGAAGAGAACATTTAGTAAATAAATCAGATGAGTCACTTTTATCGAACAGCACTGTAACATTGGAGCTTGCGGAGAAATTCTGTAGAGCTACCAAAGAACCTTCCTTCTCCGTAGTATTATGTTTATATGTTGAGATTTCACTATGATTAATTCTTTTCGTCTAAGAAATAGATCTGATATGTTCCAGTAATTACAAGGGGCCCGCTCAAATGCAATATGGCTGATTAGTTTCAAACCTGGTGTGTCGTCCTCAAAAAATCCAACACATAGGAAGTTTTAAATCGTACAAATCGGCGCAGACCTCTGCTAAATATTGTTTTACATTCACAAATTCAGCATCGTATTTAGGTTGGGTTCTCAATATCTGTTTAAATGCATCATTAACTGTATATGGTACGTCTAAAAATTCTTTGGTTAACAATTCTATTACAACGTTAAAGTGTTCATCTTCTAAAGTTAAATGGGACACCAACTGCAGAGCATAACCTGTTAAACAACTTTTTTTTTTCAAATGGCTTACCTAGCTCTGTTAGGTAGCACACTATACACACAATTCTGAAATTGAGCCTCCAAATGTTTGTATTCAAACTTCGTGGTATCAAACCTTCTAGAAGTTTTACACTGTAATTTCGGTAACGGCATAAACTGCGTTAAAGGTATTCACATTGTTGCTGCTATTTTGAGTACTAGCATTTTCGAATGACGTACTGACACTGGAATTAATATTTTTTTCAGGACTACTCATCAAATATTAACATCACCCTCATATGTGCTGTCGTCCTTTAAATCTGCCATTATTACCATCTTGTTGCCGGATGTACACGGAGTGAAATATATCAAGTAAGATGAAGGTTATGCGTGCTTATAGCGCCCGTACCCCACAACATATAGGTTATACAAACAATTTAAGAACAAATTGCATGGCAAGAAACTACTAAATACTGTTATTAAAGATTTAACATTAAAGAAATGTTTATATCAACAATAAAATATACATGTAACGACAATGACAATGTTTGTTGTTGTGATAATTAAGACAATGTCATAAGGAATGTTTATGCAGGAATGTTCTTAAGAAATTTTGGTACTTTTTGATTGTTAAGAAATTTAAATTGATTTGGTTTCTGCAAGGAAAAAGAAATGATATGTGTTCGTTCATTTATCAGTGTGTGGACGTGTGTAATTTACAAGTAAGAATAAATATTATCAATAGTTGCTTGCCTTTGTCTGTGTAGGCTAAAGTTGGTGAAATATACAATTATTTTTAGTAGTGAATTTGTTTTACTTTTCAAGTCAACTGTAGATGTTGGTTAACAAGCGGACAATGGTTGATGAATGAATGAATGTTGAGTTTGTTGAGATTTCAATGTGGTGCATGAGTCAGTGAATTGTCACGCATGGAGTTTGGTAGCACCTCGTTGAAACTCCGGTGGCTGACTGTCTGAATTGAGTTATGCGGTTAATTTATAGATTTTTTGTGTGTAGCGAAATTGGCTCAAATGAGCTTGGCGGGAAATAGGATTCGTTTGGAATTTTGCTACACTTTGGTGCTTATTAACCAATAAAAAGTTTGGATTTGCAAAAACGAGATGATGATTGGTTAAAGACTTTTCAGAGAAATTAAGCGTGTTGTTGAGTTGCTTTTCATTATGTCTATTTTATAGAAATCATTCTAATTATTTCTAAATTAAATCTTATTTTCACGGTTGATTTATTTCTTTAACATCTTCGCAAAGTAAATTTTTTCGCTGATTTTTTACGTCTTATCAACCCTTTGCTAGTCATCAAAATTCAGAAAATAGCTTTTGTCCGTAAGAATACTCTATTTTATAAATAATAATTTACGGATACAAGTCCTACTAATTAACCCATAGCTGGGGAATAAGAGGTGGATTGATACTTTTCTCAAGAGTATTTGGGTGTAAATGAATATAACGAACCCAACTGGAAACAGAATTCGGTCATCTGATTCGGTCATAACCGAGCCGTTATCAATTACAGTAACTGCACATTCAATCTTACATCACCTGGTATTGCCAAGCGGTCACCCATCTATGCGTACACCAGGACCAACGTTACTTATCTTTCGTTTTCGTTCTCGAGAACCGGTGTTTCAACCTGATACAGCCATAAGCTGATTTATTTGTAATCTTATATTTCTTATTATTTTGTGCGTTTGAGTATTAAATGTGAAGACTTTTATTTCTTTCCGTTTTGCAACCTCTCGTGCTCATTCCATTTAAACATATTTCTGGTGGTTTTCTAAGCATAGCTTAGATGTGGTCCAAGGCCGAAAGTATGGGCTACCATGTGAGGTTCGAAGTCACTACACAGTCGTAATTGGTCTAGCGAAACAAGCTTGTTAACCATTATTCCACATCGAAATACAAAATTAGTAGGTCTTATGTGTCCTCTGAGCTTAGTAGAATTTTAACAGGAAATCCGCGATTAATAAAATATTATTGCTTCCTTTTCATAAAGTAAAATATTCCTAAACTAGCTTTTTGACATAACTTACTTCCCAGTATATACTGGGTATTCTTTTGTAAAATCTTTTTTTTATGCTACTAGGCAAAATGTTACATTTTCGTCTGGCACTGTTCCACGTTTCCCATTCTGAAGCGCTCAAATTATTCCCTCCAATTTATTACCACTCTTCCAGATTGGCCGCTCGTGGCTTCTTATTCTTTGGGAAGCATACAAGTTTATAAATATTCTTTGGTTATTCTTAATAGCTTTGTACTTATCTTTGATTCCTTACGCAGTTTAATCTTCAAATAGAAGCATTTGTTGTTTATCTATTTTGCTGATCAGGGATACTTCAGTCTCTTCCGTTTCCTGAGAGCCATTTCATTTTACCTTTCCCAAGTCCGTATTTATTTTCTTTCATTCTTTGCCTGACTAGTTTTTTTACTCCTACCTTTTCAATTGTATCACATTACTTTTCATGTCCATATTTCTCTTCCGTCCGAATGCTGTTTTCGTGTTTTTCCCTGTTCAATTCCTACCTCAGTATCTTTTGCACAGAGTCTGCGCTGGTACCATAATTGTAGCGGTCCTTTTGCTTAGTCTGCGTTCCGTGTTCTTTCAGGACGTGTATGACCATGACCCGCCATATTACCTGTCCCTCTCCAAGTACCCTTTCCTCATGTATCCAATAAATTCTAGCTGTTTTTCTGAGTCTGGGTATGCCTCCTTTTTTCTTTCCTTTTTCCTTAATTGTAAGGAAGTCTCAGCATTCTTCTGAATAACCACATTTTTGCCGCCATCTCTTCTTTCGTTCACTACACTCTTTAGGAGCTTCCGAAGTTTTCTTTCTGTGTCTGCCATGTGTGTAACTTACATTTTTAAGATAATAGCCACCGATATTAAATACTGATCGAATACCCAGCACCCTCAGGATAGGCTATCAAATGTCTTCGATCCCTTTCTGTTTTTCTCTACTTACTCTATTTTCTATTCGTATACAGGCGGTTTGCTCAGAGTATAAGCTCTGCATTATAACATCCTTCCCAAATAAATCTAGTTTTCAGATCTTTGTACGAACATTCATCAAATGCTTTTTGCGTCTTCTATAAGTGTAGATCTTTCTGCAATCTGTTTATTTCGTATTTTTTTTATTATTATTTCCTGCACTCAACAAAACATGAATATCGTTGAAGTTCTCTTTCATCTTAATTCTTTTCTTTTTGAGTATCACTTTATTTTTCGTGTGTGGGCCTTTTCTATTATATATGAGACAATTCAGTTTTACCAAAACTGTATTCATAATTGTCTTTTAAATGTTTTTTGCGAAGTTAAAATAACATTCCTTCTACTTCGTTCCTCTTACACTGTTCCGAATATACTTATAGATTTTGCTTGTTTCCAATTTCAACAGAAATCGCCCATCAAACTTACTACACTGCCTACAATACCATTATAGAATAAATTGCTATATCACTGCAATTGTAATTTTTATTTCCCTTACCATAATCATCATGCTTACTTACACTCAGATGTAAAAGATTATAAACATTTTTGAGTCTGGTAGATGACATTTCAGTTCCATTATCAGCTGCTACGATTTGTAGAAGACAACAGGACATCGGATGAGACGAACTTGAGAGTCACTGTATGGTAGAGTTTTGTACATGTATTTTCTAAACTCATCAATATCGTCTATCTTATGACAAGAGCTTATTTCGAAGTGGAACTAGTAAATTAGCAGCAGCAAGTCACTAAATTTCACCAGGCGAAATTACTAGAAATACTGAGGAAGAAGTATAGCAGGAGTTAGACTAAATAAAAATATAAATTATGATACTAAAATATTGAATGAAAGACAGAGTATCGCACTTTGTGACACTATTTAGCAATGGTAATTGGCTGACTAATTAAGCATAGAAATTAAGACAGAAAATAGACATTCTTAAAGCGAAAAAGAGCTATCTCGAAAGACAGGCTGATCGAAGGGGAAAAAAGATTTTAATTCTATTTACGAAAATAAGATACTTTTCACAACAGACAGTAAAACCCGTGGTAGAAGTCACGTGTGAGGTCTAGTCAGGTTGATTTATGTCTCGGCGAGGGAGATAGAAAGAAAGACAAATATGAAATTATCGGCCAAACCACATGCCGGTCATAAAAATTTCGGCTGGAGAAAATCGCAGATACAGGATAGGGTGAATCAATGTTAATTATCTTTCCAAGATATCATTTACTTTTTTTTTACTTGGCCACCAGCGGGAGAGAAGCAATGTGGCGGTTATAAAATGTTGGCATTGTCTCGACATAAGTGAAAGGATTGTTATTATTTACCTTATCACCGTGACGCTACAGACGCTGAGACGTTGAATTAGCAATATGGCCATTGTAAAATTTTGGCATGAGACAGAAACTAGAGTGGAGATTTGAGATTTGGCGAGATAAAATAATTTAATTTCTCAACAAGCCAAGGTTTCCATTATAAAGCTAACTTCACGAAGTGACCAGATGGTAAACTTTGACAGTGTTGGATTGAGACGGTAATAGTGCTGGCTAAGTGAATTTTTGGGTGGTCCAGGAAAAAGAGAAGATATGATAAAAGTTTAATTGGCAATGTGGAATACGTAAAACTTTTGGCCGGTGGGAAAAAGGAGAATTTTGTAAACAAAAAAATCTAGATTATAATTTTAAGGAGGCTAGCTTAGCCACACCCACACGGCCGGAATGCCATTGGTCGAGTGGTAACATGGTGATAGGCGGAGGTGAATGGATGAGAAAGACGGATAAGTTATTAACGCCCACTAAAGGGATTGGTATGAGATATCAATGTGAGAGAGAAAGAGTCTAGGAGGATAGCTCTCTTCCGACCTTTCCGCACGGACGACGGAGGCCCCCCGCCGAAATGGAAAGTGATTAATTTTCCAAAAATGGGAAGTGTTAAATTCTCCTGGCCTGACAACAAAGAGATTTATTGTTAGAAATCGAGATTACCGATTCCCCCAGGTCGCGTCTGGCCACACACCAGGTTTTGGTCGGTACCCATATAAACGAACGTCGATAGGTCGTTCAGCAGTTGGAGTTAGTTCCCGGAGAGTTGAGATCCCGTTTGCAGTTCCCGTAGATTTGATTCAGATCAGAGTCTTGCCTCGAATAAGCTGACCGTGCGATTCCACGACCTTCGGCTTCTCCTATCCTATCAATAGCAAGTTATACTGACGAACGAAGCCAAGCCAGCACCTAAGAGTTAAATCAGCTGACTGAAGATACCAAACTTGCTTGAAGCATAGAAGTGTCACATTTCGTAGAAAACGGACTGGGAGAGAAACACACTCCTGTATATAACAGAGGGATAAAGTTAATTTGTTATTTCTTAACATACTTGAACCTCTTGGGTTTTTCTTTCATTTATTTTTTTTTCTTGACGCTTGTGCGATATCACCTTCCGTGTTGACTCAGCTTACACTACGGCCCGACGCCTGATTGATCCCGTCTACCTAAGATCAAAGTCACAACGTGGGTAGGTTAGACTTGAGATCAAGGTAGTTACTCCAGCGACCAGACATTGTAAGTGAGCTGGGAACGATAGAGCTGGTATTGAACCGGTACAGCTGGTGAAGCCGTTAACATCGACGACCAGAATTCGGCCCTGGACGACTGAGTGTCACATATTGGTATCCTGACCAGGGGATTTCGCCGAGTAGCGACGACCAGCGACGACTGGGACACAGGCTGTTGGCAGCGACAAAGAGTCAACCCCGAAACGCCGGTAGAAGAAACCTTACAGCTTCGCACTGCGACTGACAGTTGACCACGGGCCGACGGCTTGGTGTCACACTTAAAGTAGGGAAATTATTAATATGATTATTAATGGAAAGTTAATTCTCATCTGAACGAAGTATAGTAGATTTTGTTTCTGTTGAAACAATGTAAAATCAAAAATAGTATCATTTAATATATATATATATATATGTATATATAAGTATGTATGTATGTATGTGTGAATAAACTTTGCTAGATTGGTAATCCTTTGTTAAAATTAGAAATATATTACCATCCAAACAAGAATATAAGCATATAAAATCCAAATCACTATCAGTATTTAGTGTGTCAGACTTTATTTTCTAATTTAGCTTGTAGTCATGACTAATATTATTTTACTGTGTATGCACGTTCAATGGAAATGCTTTGCAGTAAGCATTCTTTCAAATATATCTTGTTTGCTTTCAAAACTACTTGTGTGTTCAGTTAGATTGCATTTATCGACGTGACAGGCAAATCGAATATTTTTACATTTTCTTCTTAAACACTGATTCTAACAATCTTCTCTATTTTAGGCTGAAACAGACGTCTTCCCCGGTGTTTCTGTGACCGAAACGTACCTTCTTTGAATAAAATGCTGTATCCTGCTGCCATAATTTCCTTGAAATTCGCCTGACAAAAATCAACGATATGCGCTGTTCCTTTTTCGGAGTTACCTCAACTAAATCGATTCTCCTGACCTGAAGTGCAGACTTCGTTGGAATCTCAGACAAGTTTATTTGTACATTCAATCCGAGAATATCTAGAAATATTTGCATGCTTTCAAGTAATGTCAAACCATTTACCCGACTCAATTATAACATTCGCAACACCCTCACTCAAGACATCGCAATTATTTACCCATGAATGTCGAATTCTCCTAAAACAATTTTCAAGCAACATTTCTATAGGTCGGTGGTTATCAGTGCTAATACTTACAAAAAATTAGATTTCACTCAACTGGCGCAAGTTTTCTTTCACATTTGCTATTTTGGAATAGATTTTAATTTATAACGAAATCAACAGCGGTTAATTAGAACATTAATTGCCTATTATTAAGCCCTTTTTTGATGAGCTCAAACATTTTCTTTCTAAATTGAATTTTTAAATTCATGTTGATAAATTACTCTAACTGATTTTATTTTAGTATATCTCACCACGCAATCTTAAAAATTCGTCAAAATTGCGGTTTTAGAAATCTGGACATTTTTATTATTATCAAACATAAACACAGACAAACACACACACACACACACACACACGCACACACACACACACACACACGGAATTATAATGTTCAACCTATACAGGAGCCACTCGAGATAGAAGGTTACAGAGTAGGAAGAACAGCTTATGCGGATGTACAGGGATGATAAGGCTTAACTCTGGATTGTAGTTATCGGGGAAGTATCCTCTTGGGAGTGGATTTCACAGAGCAGCGTTTCGTGGTGGGGTGCTGAAATGGAATTAATATCTTCATCAGTGGAATATAAAGAGAGAAGGCGGTACAGTTTGCGTGTTACAGAGTGTCGTATCCGTGGAAGAGTGATGAAACTAAAGATTGTAGTTCGTCTGAAGACTTTCCATGGAAACAGAGATAGAGCGTCGAGAGGCTTGCGATGTTTCGTCTGAGAAAGCCGTTGTTGGGTTGAAAATAATTCGTGACCCACAAGGACGCAGAGACGCTTTTCGACTCCATCGAGACTGGAAAGAGAAGAATGTCTCTGCAATTATCAAAAAAAATATCCAAGATGAAAATATATGTGTCCGCTAAATAAATATCTTATGTGAATTTACATCTGTTCCCGTAAATACACACACACACACACACACACACACACACACACATACATATATATATATATATATATATATATATATATATATATATGTATATATATATATATATATATATATATATATATATATATATATATATATATATATATATAGGTGACTATACTCGTATCGAAAAACCTTCGAATTCTTGATTTAACAATAGCCAAATCAATCTCGAAGGGAAAAAAGGTTTTAATAAAGAAAGAGCCAGGAACATGAAAGTCTGTCGAAAATAATCGCACAAATACAGGTTCAAGGCCCAAAGAAAAAACCCTGATACGAGTAAAGAACTAACTAACTAAAGAGCTCAATACAACCCTGACCCTGACGATCTGACTAAGTGAAACCTTGGTAGGTTTGTCTGGCTCATTAGGTTTGACTATATATATATATATATATATATATATATATATATATATATATATATATATATATATATATAAAAGTGAACATAGAAGTCAACACTTAGAGGCGACAGTCTGTTTCATGCTAGATGCATCGGGCCCGATGATTGCATCTAGCATGAAATAGACTGTCGTGTTGACTTCTATGTTCACTTTTATATTGACACACGCTCTATCTCAGATATTGAGCACTTTATCCCATAAATATAGCACACTTTAAGACTATATTTCTTTATATATATATATATATATATATATATATATATATATATATATATAAATTATTTCCTAGATCCCAACACCTATCTACGAGCTATCAAAATTCTTGAACGACATCATCACTCCATACCTACCTACCAATTACAGCATCACATCTACCTACGAATTCCTGCAAATTTTAAAAACTACAAAAAAAAACAACAAAAAAACAAGCGTCACTTGACGTGGAAAACTTATTTACAAACCTCCCCGTCGATCAAACCATTGACATTATCCTCAATTCTTTGTATACTAATAATTCTATCCCCCCGCCATCCATCAAACCATCCATACTAAAAGAATTACTACACGCATGCACAACCAAAATTCCATTCTATGACCACAATGGCAACATTTACACCCAAACTAATGTTGTTAGTATGGGAAAACCACTCGGTCCATGCTTTTCCAACTATTACATGTCCCACGTAAAAAATACGATATTTACACAGGTCCGTAAACTGAAAATATATGTCCACTACGTAGATGATATTTTTATTTTAGGGAAAACATTAAAGAAATAGATACGCTTAAGATCACATTTGAGAAAAACTCCGTCCTTAAGTTTACCTATGAATTTGGTAAAAAAAACAAACTCCCATTCTTATATGTTCTCGTAGATTATAGCAATAATACTTTTATCACCTCATTATACAAAAAAACACTAGCCAAATCTCTTGCCACCTTATCTTTAAAAGCGAATGTCCACTTAGGTACAAAACAGCAGTAATAAAAAAACTTTCTAAAAAGAGCACACCGGAATTCTTCCTCTCGACTATTCTTCCTCAAAGAACTTAATAATGTTAAACAAACACTAATCAACAGCGGCTTTCCTAACCACCTTATAGACCCCAAAGTAAATTTCCCCCCAAAGTAAATAATAACGATAGTGAACACACAGTGAAAAATTACATAAACATTTATTACAAAAACCAAATGCTCATTAATTACAAGCAAGACGAATCTTCACTAAGACATAGTATAATGAAATACACTACCCCAATCGACCCAAATAAAAAAATCAAATTAATTACCTATTACAAAAAATTTAAGACAGTTAACCTTATCCTCAAAAATAACAACACACCAAGTCAAAATTACAAAGAACGAACATTATCGATGAGTTCAAATGCCCCTCAAGGAACTGTGTTCCTGATCAAAACGGACTCATAAATAATTACGTCGGTTATATAACTACATGTTTTTATCCAGACGTCTTACGTTACACCTATACGATCCCAGCTCCATTAGAACCCATTTAAACACACACACAAACTTACCAGACTCCATTAGAAACATACTAGTAGAAAACAAAAACATATTAACTGCATCCACCTGTAAAAAAAGATTAAAAATAATGGAAGCTTTAATAATAAAAAAGAAAAAGCCAACTCTTAACAATAATAACCACGAACAAGGCCACAATGTTCTAACCGTATTCGGAAATTAAAAACATCCCTACCACACACTAAGGCATACACATAATGCACGCACTCAATTAAGCTGAAAAATCGAATCATCCTTGATAATGGCTAAAGGGATAGCCGAAAGTGCTCGGAAATATAAAACATTTGGACAGTTTTTACACACTCTTTGTCCAGAAAAGAAAGGTCTTGTTCGAATACAAGAAAGATTAAATAAAAAACTTAACCGTAGTACCTTGTCTGTCGTTTTTAATGAAACATGCATAAACGAAGAATTGCTGCTTAAATATACAACTATATATAAAGAAATAGATAGATAGATAGATAGATATAGTAACGTTTTCAACAAAGTTGTCCTATTTTTTCATCTGGATAATATTACGCACGAAAGTAGATGTAATGGCAAGATTGAACAATATTAATCTGCAATGAATATGGTGGATGCTTAGGAACTACCCTATCGTGATTCGAGGGACACAGTGATCATGACTGCAAGATTTACACATGAAAAATGACTCTGATAGTTTTACCGCTTTGAAAGTAGAACTATGAACTACGCTTACGGCTAAAAGAAATGTTATCTAAATAGTGTTTCCAAGAAATTTGAAGTTAATTAAAGCTAAATAATAATTCAATACTGACTTAATAATAAATACCTATTTCAGTGCATGAATAATGTTTTCCTCTCTTAAAATTCTATAGCGGAGCTGATGAGGATATCTCCCAAACTTAATCAAGGTATATTTGTCCATGACGCGATACCCCATATACAGAAATTGATTTCATTAGCTTTCCTAAATCTTAAAACTTCGGCATGGAGTGTGTATGTGTGTGTGTATGTGTTTGTATGTGTGTGTGTGTGTGTATGTGTGTGTATGTATGTATATGTGTGTGTGTGTGTGTGTGTATGTGTGTGTGAGGGGGATTGATATTGACTGTATTCAGGAATGTGAAAGATGCGCTGCTGGTGCATATCATGTGACATGGACGGTGATTTAATGCAGTCAGATACTGCGGACCACTGGCCAAATTGTGAGCAGTCTTTCTTAAAAGATACGAGACAGTTTACACAGGCGTGTTTTAACCTACTGAACGACAACGAACACACAAACACACATGGCTAGACTGACAAAGATGTATTTCCTCCTATATGGTTGGGATATTCTAATACAGTCAATGAGTGCTTCTGAACTGTCCTCATATTATCATCGATCTGGACAATTCGAATGACATTCGACGGGAAAGTAGTCCATGTTTTTTTTTCATTACAAAGATCCAATTTTAACTGTTTAAACTTCGAAAATGTTTTTTTCAAAACACGCATAAATTGTACACGTGCATGAATGCAGAAGGTGGCTACATCGACAAACAGGAGAGGAGTATAGATAATAAATGCCCATTGTTGTATTTGTGTCTTCGAGATATTTCGAGTGCTTATTTTTCCCTTGTGTTGTCGCCATAACGCTACGGCATTTTTGGAGCGATAAAATAAATTTATGTATCAAACGCTACGGTATTTTTGGCGACAAAATCAATTTAAGTATCAAACATTTCCAGATGGTAATATTAAGTGTTTCATACCAGTATTAAATTTTTTAGAATTGTTATTTCAGTGTGTTTGGAGGAGTGATATATATAAAATGAGAGATAGAATTAATACAAGTAAAAAGGTATGTCACTTAGCTGATTGATGTTATCTTCAGCATCCGAATTCCAGAGTTTTGCAGACGAACTCTCCGGGAAACCCTCCATCCTCTCGTCAGGGTCTATCAACATTTGACTGTATATATTTCTCGATTTTTCTATTTTCATTGTTGCATTATGCATAGTCTGTGCGTTCGTGTGCATGCATCAATCAGCGCGTATGTGTGTACGTGTAGAATATATTGTTTATGTCTTTTCAGTGGTTTTTCACTTTATACTCATTTCATCTTTTTCTTTTTTTTATCTTGTCTCTCCTATTTTTGACTTATGGTTTTCCAGACATATACTTTCCTTGATTATTGTTGATCGTTCGAGTGTTTTCTTGAGTTTTGACAATTGTATTTTATTTTTACATGCATATTTTTTAATACTTGAATAATATGATAAATATTTACATGTGTCTTGACTTGGCTATAATTTCGTTTACATATCTGATTTGATGGTATCTTAAGAATTAGTATATTAATTTTAGGAGGTTATGTTTATAATTACTTTTTTATTTTTTGTTTAAATTTGTATGCATATTATTTAATTCATACATTTACGCATACTAACATACATACACACACACACACACACACACACACACACACATATATATATATATATATATATATATATATATATATATATATATATATATATATATATACAGGCCCACTGCTGGTCGTGGACGGGAGGGTAGAATGGCCGGATGACCCTCCCCACCCCCACCACCAACACTGCGTTCTTTGTAACTTGAAGCTCGGGGATTGAGCACGCCGTTACTTTCGCTAGCGTTTCTGTGAAATTGTTAGTCGGCATGTTGCTGATTGTGAGTGAGTAAATTTTTATTCTATTTATTTATTTAAATTATTTTTTTTTTTTACCTGGTTCTTCTTAACCTCTGAGCTTGCTAACCATATTTTCTACTCATTTTCTTCATTTTATCTTTTTTAAATATAGGCCAATGGGACTTATACTAAGTTAAAACTTAGTACCGTATGTCATTCCTATCCCCCAGTACCCTCAACTAGTATAAGGCCTGCAACTATCCCAACTACATCCCCCCTACTGTTTTGTTCTATCATCGTTGTATATGTTATATGTAATAGGAGAAAGTAGGCTTTCCTACCGCCCGGTCTACACTCCTCCCCCTTCTATTGGACACGAGTAGAGGCCCAGACCTTGTTTCGTGTCTAGGAAGGGGTTCCCGGATCTCTCTCTCTCTCTCTCTCTCTGGCCTCTGTACTGGTGCCGCTGTGTTTCTCCCGTGATGTGTGCAGTCTGTGGCATTGGCTGTTCATTCTGAGGGTACACGGTTGACAGTTCCCTGGTTGCTGTTTCCGACTGGTAGTTAGGAGTCCTAACTCTTGCGTAGCGTCTTGAGCGGCCGCTCTGATCAACAGTTGCATAATATCGGGGTGTCTGTAGTGCCATGTCGCGCATGGATAGGTGTCCCTGCAGTCATCTCCGGAGGGCAACCCTGAGGCCACATTATGTATCAGGTTGTGCCAAACCCCCTCTCTGCCCGCGTCATGGGTGATAACCGTCGGCTTCATTTAACTCAGGTCTTCTCTTTAGAACCAACTTCTGCAGCGTTGAGTCTTTCCTCATTGCTAAGTGCCCGGATAAACTCGCCCTGTGTGAGACCAATCTTGACTCCTCTATCCCTTCCTTTGATCTCTCGATCCCTGGATACCCCCCTCTCCTCAGAAAAGACTCTCTAACCAACATGCATGGCCTGGGTGTCTACGTCAAGGACCATCTCCCTCTGGCTCTCTCGAATCGCCGGATCATTCCTACTTGTGTCTCCGGCTATCTCTTCTCAATGCTGTAAGCTATCTTTTCTTCCTCTACCGCTCTCCATCCTCTCAGGACTGTGGCATACTCGATGTCATTTCTGACAGCATAGATAGGGCCATCTCTGTCCATCCATATGCTCACATATTGTGTTTGGCGATTTTAACGCCCATCACAACCAGTGGCTAAAGAACGCTACCACTGACCTCACAGGCATACATACTCTCAACTTTTCAATCTCTCAATCCCTCACCCAGATAATCGATTTCCCCACGTGTTTTTCCTACAATCGTGACTGTAAGGCCTCACTCCTCGACCTGTGTTTTACGTCCATCCCTGAGTCTTGTAGTGCCACGCAGATCTGTCCTATCGGTAACTCCGATCATGCTGTCGTGTCTGTTAGCGTCTCCTTCAGCCCCACCCCCTGAAAAGAGCCTCCTACCACCAGAACCACATTCTGCTACCAACGGGCTGACTGGGACTCGTTTCGTGACTTCCTCCGCGATGTCCCCTGGGATGCTGTATTTAAGCTCCCCACTCATGATTGTGCTTCTGAGTTCTCCTCCTGGATCGAAGCTTTCATCCCCTCCAGGAAATTCAAGGTCAAACCGCGCTCCTCCCCCTGGTTCACAGCTGCTTGCTCAGCCGCCATTGCCCATAGGAACCACTTCTTCCACCGTTTTCGTAGTGATATGTCCGACTCCAACAGACGTCTATTTACCTCTGCCCGAAACGAGTGTAAGCGTATCCTCAACGATGCCAAATCACTATTTGCTGCTCGGATGAAGGAACGTATTGCATCCCGCAAATTTGGCTCCAAGGACTCTTGGCGCCTCTACAAGAGCGTTCTGAATAGCAACAAACCCTCCATTCCTCCCCTGTTCAATCACTTTGAGGTCCTGACCACCTCTGCCGACAAGGCCGAATGCTTCGCTCGGAAGTTTTCTTCCAATTCTACGCTTGACTCTTCAGGGGTACCCTTGCCCGATTTCCCTCCCAAAACTGAGGCCCTACTGGACGGCTTTCACATTACCCCGTCGTCGGTACTGGGCATTATTTCTAACTTAGATCACCACAAGGCTACCGGTGGCGACGGATTACCAGCCATTGTCCTGAAGAAATGCGCACCTGAACTGGCGCCTGCCCTCTCTAAATTGTACAACCGCTGCCTCAAGGAGTCCTGTTTTCCTGACTGCTGGGAGTCCTCAACCATTGTTCCTGTCTTTAAGAACTCTGGCGACCCCTCCAACCCTTCCAATTACCGTCCTATCAGTCTCCTGCCCCTCTTCGTCAAAGTCTTCGAGGCCATTATCAACGCCGAAGTGATTAATCACCTGATATCCCACGATCTGCTCTCAGACAAGCAGTATGGTTTCCGCTTTGCCCGATCTACTGCCGATGTGGTTACGGCCATCACTGAATTTGTATACCAAGCTATCCATAATAACGGCGAAGCTCGTGCCGTGGCCCTTGACATCTCCAAAGCATTCGATAGAGTTTGGCATGCCGGCCACCTTCGCAAGCTCCAGGGTTATGGTATCACAGGTCGATTGTTTGACCTAATACAATCGTTTCTGTCAAACCGGGATTTGAAGGTTGTTCTCAGTGGATTCATCTCCAACTCCTATCCCACTAACGCAGGTGTTCCTCAAGGCTCCATCCTTGGCCCTACTCTGTTCCTCATATTTATAAACGACCTTCCTGACGCCATAGACTCCCAAGTCGGTATCTATGCTGACGACACCACTATATACTCCTGCCTCAAACACAAATCTAGTGAGGCGGACAAAATTAACCTGGCAGCTCAAATTGAAAAGGACCTCCATTCGGTTGTGGACTGGGGAGAGAAATGGATGGTCAACTTTAACGCCTCTAAAACAAAACTGCTCTCCATTAACCACCACAAGGATCCATCCCTGCATCCCATTAGAATGTCTGAGGACCAACTTCTCGAGAGCTCCTCTCTGCGGCTGCTCGGTCTCACGTTGTCCGCTGATCTGAGATGGAACAAATACATCGAGTCAGTTGCATCATCCACCGCAAGAAAAGTTTGTTCCCTGTGCCGAGCCAGGACATTTTTCTCCCCGGAATCGATCCTCCAAGTCTATAAATCGACCATTCGCCCTTGCATGGAGTATTGCTGCCCTATATGGTCTGGGGCCCCTGCTGGTTGCCTCAGGGTTCTTGATAAGATCCAGAGACGGATATCCAATGTGATTGGCCCTGATCTGTCATCTCGTCTGCAGTCGCTCTCTCACAGACGCGATGTTGCATCGCTCTGCCTTTTCTACAAGTACTTTCACGGTAATTGCTCCGAGGAGTTGCTTTCGCTTGTCCCTAGGCCTCGTGAATTTAAACGTCCTACGAGGCTGGCATCCCGTTCCCACCCCTTCACCGTTGAAACTGTTAGATGTAGACATCTCTTCTACTCCAATAGCTTCATGTCTCGCACATCTCGCCTATGGAACTCCCTTCCCTATTACTGTTTCCCTGACAAATACAATCTCCAACGGTTTAAGTGTAGCGTCAATCGACATCTCCAGTTGCCTTGATCTATCCACTTCCCTTCTCCACATCCTTTCATTTTTCATTCCTATCTGCTCTCGCTCCAAATCTTCTGCAACCCCCTTGCCTTGATCGACCCACTGTCCTCTCCTTTACCACCCCTATCTGCTCTTCATCCAACCCTTCTTTAACCCCTTGTGTGATAGTGGCTTCCAGCCTTGCTTGGGGTGATACGCTTAATATATATATATATATATATATATATATATATATATATATATATATATATATATATATATATATATATACGTTTACGCATACTAACACACATACACACATATATATATATATATATATATATATATATATATATATATATATATATATATACATCTCGGTACATATATAGATATAGACACATGCACATACATAAACATATATGTATACAAACGACCTCACACAGACACGCGTGCACTAACACATACACCCGTTTGGAATATTTGGTTTGTTTGTTTGGAGTTGTTTGCATATTTGCATATGTATATATTTATCTATATACGCACACACACACATGCACATACATAGGCGTATAAATATGTAAATTTAATAATTGTTCGTTTATTTTATTTTAATTTTTTGTTTAATTTTGTTTATTTAATTTTATGTTTATGTGTATTTTTAATTTTATTTTTATGTTTATATTATATTTTATTTTTTAAAGTTTGTATTATATTTTACATTATTCATTTATTTTATTTATTTTTTAATTTATTTAAATTTAATTTATTTAAATTATTTATTCAAATTTTATTCATATTTTTTAAAATTTTATTTAAGTTTTATTTATTTATATTTATTTTATTAATTAGTTCTTAGATGGCAAAGCAAATATTTATTTATATGCCTACACTTACCCATTATTTCAGCTTTCTTGTTTAAGAGTTTATTTGGTTTCTAAAATTAATTACTGTTAAGTTTCCTCTGAGTATAGTTTACAGTTTTGTAAGGTTGACCTTTTTATAATTTCCCATTTCGTTTTGGAGGGATATTGTTTTCTTTTTGGATCCATATGCATTTTGAAAGGGTTCTATTGTTTGTATATGTTTCGCTTTCAAGAGAGATATTGTAGTTGTAATAGATATTTTTGGGGTTACTTCTGTGGCACCTATGTACATTTCTCATCTCTGTTAATGTTATTTGTTACAACAGATTTGCATATTATGTTATTGGTTAAGCTTTTATTATGTGGTCGATTTTATTTGTTTCTGCCATTACATTTCATGGCGTTTAATTTGCTGTATTAAGTATTTGTATTGTTGTTTTCATGTTATCCATGCAGCGGTAAATAATTTTGATTTTATTTTTATTGATAAATTTTGATAATTTTCTGTTTTTAGGGAAGCGTTCGTCAATAAGTTGGAAAAATATGTTGCCTATATTTTATTATACTGTTTTATGGTATTGCTGTGGGTGAGGTTGGACCAAATTAAATTTCGTTTTCTGTTGTTTTTATGTGAATTCTTTTCGTTTTTATATTCTAGTATGTTTTAATATCCGTTGTTTCTTCTTTCTAATTTTTATGACTTTTGTTGTGTTTTCATTGAATATTTTAAGCTTTTAGATATCGTTGAAATTCTTATATTTATAGATATGCGAATTTGTTTAAATACGGTAGGGATATTGTAGGAATTATATATATCCCGTTGTTTAGGTTGAAGATTATAACTACGAAATTTACTATTTTTGGTTGTATTTTATATTGATTGTAAATCCTAAGATTCTCAAGGATTTTATTTTTATTTTTTCATTTTGTCTACAGTCTTGCCGTTGCAAGTTCTTAGAATTAATATACCATCACTCCTGTATAGATCTATCGCATTTTGTCAATTATATAAGCTAATTTTTCATTATGTATATGTCGTTGAGTTCGCATAACTGCACAATCGTAACTACCCAATGTTACATCAATATTATTATTATTATTTCTAACCCTTTTTGGTCCATGTTTTTTTAATTGTAGTATAATATAGATCTTTGAAAGTGTTTTGTTCTATTTGTAACTTCATTCGGGATTGTCATATAATAATTTAGTAAATTTACTGCATTTTTTAATATATTGTCATTGACACTTCTGTATTTCTTTATATGCCCGTGTCTGTGATTTTGGAATTAATTAATAAATAATTACCTTAGTTATCCACGTCATAGGTTTTTAAACGAGCGATCAGTCACTTGCACATCCTAAATCGTCTGAATACTCACGATGAAACAAAGAACATTTCAAAAAAGAAAAGCAAATTCAAGAATATGTATACACCATAGTTTTATTTTAACCTGTCAGCAACAGTAAATTCATCTCATGAAATCAAAAGGTAAAGAATACACATGTTTTTCTGCAATATTTAATTGTTATTTTTGATTTTACTCTTTGTAATTGAAACGATATTCGTTTCCTTTTCGTCTTTTATAAAGAAATCTGACAAGCTTTTCTTTACTTACATTCATGTTTTAAATTTTTTCGTGTTCTTCAAACAAAAAATAACATTGTCTTTTCCCACAGGATTTTGTTTCTTTTGTCCTTTGTACGTTCCATTTTAGATGTTGTAGCACCTTTTCATAACTGATAGGTTGCGTGGATTTTCCGATCATCAATTAATTCCCATTTAATATTTTGTTTACAAAATCAATTACTACATTGAAATAGCATCAGCGATAGCGTATAAATACTTTAAACCAAGGTAGCGATAATTCCATCTTCCAATTTCTTTCAGATTTTTACAAGGAAGAATTGTTAGATAGAATATATAAGACACAATTCAAGACTCATTCATTTTCTTTTATTTTGTAGGATGTTTTCTGTAAATTTATTTCATGTATTTGAAGTATTAATCTTTTTGTTTCTTGTTTTTTTTTCAATCAATATTTATTTCTGCGTCACATGTAAGGAACGTTTTCTGTATTTTATTCGTGTGTGTTTAAGCGTAGCTGCAATAGGAATCAGACTTTTTGTTGTTGCTAAAGAGCTTCTATGTAAAAACAAATGTTTCTCACAGGCATACACGGCCATATATACATATGTTTGTGCACATATTTGTATAAAGGGTTAGAAAGATGAGGAAAGAGCCAAAGGCAAGAAAAAAGCGATAGGATTTGGACAGTCATTTACCATATTCACTGACATGTATTTCTTTTACAAATGGATAAATTAAGAATGCAACATCACCGAAGAAATTATATATATATATATATATATATATATATATATATATATACGTTTTTTTCTAAACGGGCATTTTTAAAAGTATATATTCATATATTATATACATATATTAAAACATAAAATGAATGATTGCAAAGATATTAAAAACAGTGTGCAATTGAAAAATACCTTTAAAAATAGAACAAAAATCCAAATGGCCTATCGCTCCACGTACTTCATAGTTCTGTGAATGACTAAATATATGGAAAACTACGAAAGAAAATTGGACCAAATAATATCAGATAATAAGTAATATAATAATATAATATTCTGTTTTTAAAACTTGACCACCATATATGTATATATATATATATATATTATATATATATATATGATAGTGATATCAAAGATAGTGGGAAGTGAAAAGAATGCTGACAATCAGTGCCGATACTCTCAGACGAGTGGACGGATGGCCCATCTACGAAAAACGAGTTGCTATGCTGAAGGCAACATCAACCAGTGAAGTGACAAATAAATTAATTATATATATATATATATATATATATATATATATATATATATATATATATATATATATATATATATTGCACCAGTTACGTGCATACACCAAATTATAATATTTTCCTTTCTCTTTAAGATGTATTGACAGCATTTCAATCTTACCCAGAAACTTATAAGGCACACTGAGCATTTTTCATCATTAATCAACCACAGCGACTCGTTTTATAAATGTACCCGGGCCTTGTGTGATTAATTTATGGAACGAATTTGAATTATTTGGGGAGGACGTGTCATCTGTGGAGAGGAGAAAGAAAGTTTCTAAACGGCTGTCATTTTAAGAACGATTAAATTTGTCCAGCTGGTTGAGGATATTCTAAAACATTATACCAGCTCGTCGATCACGAGACCTAGTCGAAAAGTTAAATAAGGCGAATTATACTGTCAGATTTGTGGTGCACAAGGAAATCAGTGAGTGCGTTTGATGAATATGGACACCAAGTATTCCGCTATGACCATGTTCTTGAATAATTTGGACGGTAACCTAAAGGTGAACACATATATGTATCTCTTTTACTTGCCTGTGTTTATGTGTGAACGTTTCCGTTAGTTTAATCTTAAAACTGTTATTGCATTCATTTCAATTTATCCTAATTTGTAAGGAAACTCGCGCGCACCTACAGATAGTCATACGAACGTTTGAGGAAAATGCCAGCGTCTTTAGAGGTGAATGTATCGATAGATAGAAATACTATCATCTCTCACTTATACAGTTGTTGCATGCAAATTCGTATACAGAGGAATTTCACACACACAGACACACACACACACACACGCTCGCGCACACATCTCTAATGCCAGGTTTGTCTGTGTGAAAGATTAGATAATTCGCATTCTATAAGTTCTATAAATCCTATGGCCGCATGAATCCTGATTCATCTAAAGCGCGCGTCGCAGAAGAAAAAAAAATCTGGTGGTTGAATTCAAGTGTTAGTGAATTACAAACATCCCATCTGCAGTAGGCTTGTGACCAGGCCTTAAGCATATTGGTGTTAGGGAATATATATATATATATATAATATGTATATATAATATGTATATATATATATATATATATATATATATATATATATATATATATGTGTGTGTGTGTGTGTGTGAAGCAATTTGAAATACATAGGCTTGTGTGTGTGCATATGAAAATAAGTATAATTTGTTTGAAAACGAAGAGAAAAAATGGTGTAGTCTTTTTATATGAACAATGCGACATTGAGTAACAGATATTCAGCTGAAGCTTTTTACTCTATAATTTTTTTTGTCTATTTGCCTTAAATTATTTGAACAAAAAGCACACACACAATTGATAATGACCAGTCATAATCAACATGAATGTTTCCCCTTTTTCACACCAATATCATAATCCACCCTTTTCATCATTATTTTGAATCAATTTTCTCCTGTTCTTTTTTTCTTAGGCGGCATCTAGGCCATTTCATGAACCCGAAGAGCTGAAAATTATTTCACTTTCCAAGCATTTTAAATAATATTCTTTGTGTGTATGTGTGTTTCAGTATATATATATATATATATATATATATATATATATATATGTGTGTGTGTGTGTGTGTATATATATATATATTATACACAGAGGCAAACATAATTTTCTTGCTCTCTTCCGCAATTTCTCTTTCAATCTTCCTTTTATTTTCATCACATATCTTTCATGGTTTATTTGATTATATAGATATTAATAAAGAAAAAATATGATATGTTTTAAATATATTAAACAAGCGAAAGAAGCGCTCTTTTCTATCGTATCACAATATCTCTTGAATACTTAATTCGTGCAACTATATTTATTGTACTACTTATATAATTATTATTAAAGAACAATGGGTAACAGTATGAAAGAAAAACTACAAAATTATTTATATTTGAAAATAATAGATATATTATACAATTTTATCTGTTCTGGAAAATTTATCTGACAAGATTCTCTGAGATATTTTATGATTTATTTTAAATGCCCTGTCAGGTTAGATAGATAATTGTAGTTATTGTTGATAGAATTCAAACGTGTATAGAATAAGGTTAGAAGAATATTTGACATTTGGATTAAGGAAAAATATCGTAACATCTTCAGAATCTATTTATTTAATAACACTATTAATGTCATTTTCTTTTGTTCTGCTTTATTATATCTATGTTTTAATTCATACACTTTTATAAGCAACTAACACGTGAGAAAGCATAAAAGTTTAGCAGTAATTAACATATTAGAAATAAAGTATAGCTGGTATTTTTGTGTTAACTGATTGTCCATTTCTTTTAATCATTAAATAATATCAGAGATAAAACTAATATGCAAATAAAAATGTTTAAATATTAAAAAAATAGTAAGTGTGGAATGAATGAAACTAATTCAGGCAATATATATTTCAGGGAATTTAACCAGATGTTACAATTCTAAAAGTGTATCATTTTAATCAAGCGAGAAGTGTTAACATGCTCAGGTTCAGTGACCCAGACCTGCGTACTGTGTCACTAAACGGGAGAGTGTATTTAGTTGTTCTGCCTCCTCATCTTTAATTTAACCCGAATCACATATACTGATATATGAAGTATTAAGGGTAAAGTTGGTAAAATGGAGAATTCGAAATATTTAAAAATATACAACTTACAAACAATGTATTAGTAATAGAGGCAGATTTGTCCCTAGTTTGATCATTTGCCTGCCACTTTAATAAACCTTGATAAAGCGTTCGATCCTCATCGGCTGCCCTAATGTTGTGGTCATGTAGCAGAGTAGACGGAGTTTAATGAACACCCATTATATTTACTTATTTGGTATTATGATGCTTCTCTAGACTATTCTTTACAACACTGTGATACGTTCGGTTATTTTAAATAGCATTTGATATGTAACTCTGTAAAACCTCTTAGTTTCTTAGATAATTCATTTCATATAATTTGAAAACATTCCGTCTGACCGAAAGAGCCGAATAATAACAAGATTATTCGTGTAATTATATTGCTATATTCAAATAAATATTAATTCGAATGCTATTTATTCGGGTTTATACTATGTGGAAATTTTAATCTGTCTATTGCAAAATATATAGTTGGCCGAAGGTAATTACCATGCCTTATTTAAAAAATAATTATATCGGACAAAATAAAATTTTAAGGAAATATTTTGGAAAATGTCGAGTTAAGTTTTGTACTTTCTAGGAATTATGGAATGATTTATTTGATAATCTGAGAAAGAAGAAGAAATAGTTTATTAAAGAAAAAGAACATTTGATATATATTTAACAGCGAGAGTTGTGGACATTATTTTTACCGACATGTCATTTTTTTTCTTTTCTTACATTGGTAAAAAAAAGGCACAGTAATAGAGGAAAACATCTTTTAAAAATCATTGTCTGATATAGATAAGAATCTTCATACATAGCCCTAAACATATGAGAAAACTTAATCTCAAAGCCATACCTGCCTAATAGAAAGTATCATTTAAAGAACATTAATATTTTCGTTTGATATACAGCACTTAAATTATATGAATAAAAATAAATACTTTTAGAGGCAACTGTGTGAACATACTATTCCTCCGGATTTAACCGACAGACGATTCACCGTTTGTTATGATCGTCTGCTTTGTTTAAATATAATATCAAATTTTAGGCAAAATATATGATTAGAAAAGCGATAATTTAATTCGACATTACCCTTCAAATGTAGCCCAGAATTTCAGAGACTAAACATTTTACTTTTGCCATAGTATTTCAGATTAAGAAATTAATATGAACTGTATTGAAGAGATAAAACAAGCAAGCATTTGGCATAAAAGCGTAAAGCATACATTTAACTATTTTTCACAATATTCGTATGGGATATTTCTGTATGAGCGGCACAACATTTTAGTAACAGAGCGAAAATCCAATGCATAAGACATTGGGTATGCATGCACAATTTCACCATTTACGTTTTCAATAAAAGCAAGGAAATTGCTATTAAAACTTCGGGAACAGAAAACATAGGAATTCACAAAATCAGTTTTTTATAAAATTCATACAAAAAACATTTCATTAATGCGTTTGCATTTATCATAATCACAAGGATGTACACACAAACACACACGTAGAGTTTGTGCATTTATATTTGCAGAGAAATGTATTTGGCTGTGTGTATGTATATATATATATATATATATATATATATATATATACGCACACACATACATACATTTACAAAGGGATGGACATATAAATATATTTGTATGCTTATATATTTATACTCGTAAAAGCACCAATATAAATTAATACTATAATGAGCATGCACTTATACATATAGTTGAGTTATTCTACTATATATATATATATATATATATATATATATATACATATATATATATACATATATATATATGTATATATATATATATATATATATATATATATGCATTCTTTTCACTAATTATATTAGAATAAATGAGATTTAGAGGATTGTATATTCTGTAACTTTACAATACTAATCGTGTAGATTTATCTCTTATAAAGAGGGATGGAGCACAACAGGGACCCCACCCGGCACAAAAATGCCTAAGTTTCTTCAAAATGGAATTGTCCAGCCCAAACATCCTAATGTTTGCATATGCTTCCTTTGCCTCAGATAAATGGCTCCATACTTTTAAGTAAGCCCTCGTGTCCCTCACGCAGGAGATTACTCCTGGGGTGTGGGGAAAATTCCGAGGGTCCTCCACTGATTTGCTCTCTATATTGTCCAACTTCATTAGAAGTCCTCAGAGGGCCCTTGTTATGATAGGCCCTTTTTGACTTCTTCCTTGTCTACCTTACATATGGCTTATGGGCCTGGGGACATTTTCTTCTTCTCCCTTGAGGGGTGGGGATGGGAAGAAGTGGACGTGTGGGGCGGTGTGGATACTGAACTGAGAGAAGAAGTGGAGGGAGAGGGAGATGGAGTACGGGAAGGGGAAGTAGGGAGGCTCCTAGCTTTGCGCGAGATACTGGCTTCTTTTGGTGAAGCAGGGACGGAGAGTGACCTGGTTTTGTCCATGCCCCTCTCCGCCCTACTACGGCCGGAGTGACTTTGCTGTGGTTCGTCTTCCTCTTCTTCCTCTCTGCTCCTTTTCAATGATGCTGCGCCAGGTGGAGGCATTTTATCCACCTCCGTTGGTGTGTCTATCTTCTGTTGCTGTTGCTGTTGTTTCTGCTGTTGTTTTTGGTGCAGCTGTTTTGGCTGCACCTCCTTTGGCGTCTGCACCTCCTTTTGTGCCTGCACCTTCATGTGTGGCTGCTTTTCTAGCTGCTCTTCTGGTCGCTCCTGCGGTGTTGTTTGCCTATTTGGCTGAGGCACGTCTTTTTGGGAAGGAGACGGAACGTTTGTTGATTTTAGACTCCTCACCTCCTTCCAGACCCCAACCGTCGTCATTGAGGATGTTCCCTCCTCCGTTGGTACTCCTGCTGCTGTTGATGTTTTCGTTGCTGGACGAGGTGGAGCTTGTATACATTTACCGGGGCACTCCTTTTTTTCTTGTCTCGACAGACCAATATATTTGGTATTTCTTGGAAGTTCTTCCTGTTCACTGTTATGTATAGCTCCATGTCTCCAGTCGCTATATTCGCTTTACTCATGAGGGCCTTTACTTCACTAACTTCGCTGTATTTTGTGAAAAAGGACCCCATTCTATCCTCCGAGATATCCACGGACACCCCAAGGATGGTAACCTTTGTCCTACAGGTGCCCATGTACTCTCTCTGCATGTGTAAGTTTTTCGTGTTTAAAAAACTTCCCGCTAGTTCCTTTGCTTGTTGTTTCGTCGGTAAAAGGATATCCCATAAGGCATTCGTCCTCCTCGCTAATACT
>OZ038478.1:144633056-144683056 GCA_964036315.1 Acanthosepion esculentum | reverse complement strand
GCTGTATCTTCTATTTGTATCGTTATTATTATTATCGATGTTATTAACGATTTAGTTACGAATAATACGACTATTTTTCTCACGGTTAAGATTTTTTCCTATAAGCCAGGATAAAGAGCATCCATCTTATACAAAGAATAGTCAATACTATTAACACATAATAAGGATTTGTCTTATTTTGGACAATACAAAGATGTTCATACGTTAAATAAATTATTGACTTATTTAACGGCAGAATTCACAAATTCCTTTATTGTAGAGTTTATATTCCTATAAATTTATGCAGCAATTACATTCAATTTTTTGTAATTTTTGAAATTTTTATAAAATTTACTCCTATTTAGAGAGGAGGGAGGGAGAGAGAGAGAGAGAGCGAGAGAGCGAGAGAAAATGCTTCATTACTGTATAGTTTCAAATATTTTCTTTACAAATCTTAATTGAAGATATACATATTTTTTCAACGTTTTTTTCATCGCTTATGCATTTTACAGCGGGAATGTTGTATTTTTAATGCATACACATTCCTATATATATATATATATATATATATATATATATATATATATATGAAGAAATATAGTCTTAAAGTGTGCTATATTTATGGGATAAAGTGCTCAATATCAGAGATAGAGCGTGTGTAAATATAAAAGTGGACATGGAAGCCAGCACTTAGAGGCGACAGTCTGTTTCATGCTAGCGCAATCGTCAGGCAACTAGTGCTGTTATTTTTCTCGGTTATTTATATATACGGGTCAGTGGTGCATTATGGGTAGTCTATTTTGGCGGTTACATTTATCGGAAGTCGCTTATTTGTTTATTTATTTATGTCAAATTATTTTGCTTGTTTTATGTTTGTTTTTATTTTATCTTATTTTTACTTTTTATCGTATATATTTATTTATTTTTTATTTTGATCGGTGTTTTTTTGCTAACGTAGTAAATGTTTGTTTATATAGCTTATTGTTGGTAGTCTATTATGGCGGTCATTTAGCGGAAGTCGGATGTTTGCTTATTTATTTGGGTCAAATTGTTTTGCTTGTTTTTATTTATTTTCATTTTTATTTTTTATCTTATATATTTGTTTATTTGTCAATGATTAAAATTTTGGGGTGGAATGTTGTGGTTTGTTCTTACTATTATTTTGGTCGGAATATATACATATATGTATGTATGTATATATACACACAATTTATAATCAAATGCATATGTATACACACATATACATTGAGATTTTTTAAATATATTTCTTCAATATATTATTACCATTGTTGTGCTAATAAAAGCATACAGAATAAGACGATTGCTAAGCCACGGCTCTGATTGGCGCTCGAGGATGTCTCAATTAATGGATATGTATTTCGTGACAATACAACACTTTCGCGCCATCGTTTCTCGACTTCAGTGCAGTCATTGTTACTAATGAGACTAAGTCGAGCTAACGGTTCTTCTATCCGCTTGATTACCGCCTCGGCGTGTACTCGATTACACATCGATACAGGCAGCATAATCAATTCTCTGTTATCGATGATCATCCAACATAGATACTCATCGATACGATCCTTTGTTTGAGTGACGATTGTATCGTACTCATCTATGAACTTCATTGAGGCCAGGCAGAAATAGTGGGCGTAGGTTTTGTGTCTGCCGCCATCATCCTCCAACATCAGGACCATCTCGTGCGGGATGAAGTGGATGTCCTGTAGCAGGCATCCCTGTCGGGACTTATCGTCCCGAAAAGCTAGGGCTGTGCCCAGTCCTGCTGGGAAGTTACAGGAGACAGTCCACTTGTCATAGTCCCGGATAAGATTCTGCAGTGGAATGATTCCTTGGGATGATGACACCCTAAAATTAAAGTCGTGTTGTACGAAGCGGTTGTCATTACAGACCTGTTCCTGTAATCCGTATGTGATATTCAACGGCCACAAAACAATGTCTCCAAATCTGTAGCGCATCACGGATGGTGATGTCTCTTGAAGTTCAATACACATAAACCGTGGATAGCATCCGTTGTCGAATTTCTTCATGAGCACACGTCGACGGGAGTAGTTTCCCTCGCCCGCATCAATACAGTGCCAATCCGGTTTACCGTTGATGTTTACGGTGTTGTTACGGATAACAATCTTGCTAGTGCCGCTGCGGACGTGTCGCACCCAGATGCCGTACATGAACTTAGGGAAGCTGCAGGCCCGCAGACCGTCAATGCTGCCGTATCGATTGACTTTGCATTCACCGCACGACTGAAGACAATGCCACTTTAACGCTGTTTTGCACTGCTGCGGGTTGCGACACCCATCGAACTCATCGCTGCATATGCTTCGCACTACATGACGACGCATCTTGAATATTATGTATTTTCGCTCTTTGAGGAATATGGTCTTGGTGTCGCAAATTTTGTCCAGGAAGAAATAGATCTTCTTAATAATTTTGTTTTCATCATACTCCACCCGCATGCACCAATACTGGAGGTTATCACTGTTGCGAACGATGACATAGTCATTTCCATCTACTTTCCATTTGGCTACACAACGCAAGCGGTTCTCGGCTTTTAGGTTCCAAGCTGATTGCCGGCAGCCCTTGTTGCGAAAAAGGATGAGGAGTTCCTCTTCTCGAACGCAAGAGCTTTCAAAACGCAACGGCAAGATGGTACTGGAGCAGACCTTCTCGCCGCTTGGTAACGTGATATCGAAATCATAACCGCCATCAAACGGACATTTCACTTCGGTTTCGCTGAACAAGTGGACGGATATTAATGGCCAATCATCCATCATCATACGGGTATCGTTGCAAACATTTTCACTGGAGGAACGTAGTGTAGACATATAAATCTGCATCACTGCAGCACTACGTTTTATGAACTTCATGCAAATGTATTTCATGTCGGGGTCACTATTTTCAATCTGCAATGAAAACGTTATATTCATATTAAAGAGAAATGTAAAGAACAACAGTAGTTTACTATAAAAAGAGATAAAAAAATAACAACTTCTGATACTAGAGAGGAATGATTTATAAATTAATGACGGAAGAAAGATGACGAGATTTGAATTGAGATCAAAGCAATTATAAAATTATTATTTGTAAGAAAAATAATTATTATTCGAAAATAATATTAACATGCGTATCTCTATCTATAAAAGGTAGCATGTGTTTGTGTGTGTGTAACGAATGCACGGCCGCAATTTTCGACGGATTTGCACCAAAATTTACATGCACATGCTCCAAGTTAGTGGGAAGGCCAAGACCTACTTTGCATTTCCCAACTCCCATCGATAGAAATAGATTTTTTCATGCTTCTACGGCAGATTTCATGTAGTTTGCGGCCATTTTCTACTAGCCAGAGTGAGAGCCTATAGCTGGCTGCCACGAATAGGCAGGAAGATTCTATTGGCCAGAGTGAGAGTCAACAGGTGACCGACACGAATGTTAACTAGCATGCTAACATGCAAAAAAAATCGATAGCTGCATTCGTCACAAGAGGGAAAAATTTAAATCTGCATGCCACTTTACTCCAATTGGCTCATTCGCTTGCTTAAACTCAACGTTGATTCTGATTCCGCAGAACTGCGTTGGGTGTGAAAAAGTATTTGTTGTTAACATTCTTTTTTCATTCGGTTTTTCCAATTACCAGTCCTTTTTTAAAGCTGATCGTTTTGTGTTCATTTTGGTTAGTTCTTTTTGCGTAACAGATTTAATGTTTAGTATAGAGCTTAGAAACAATTCGCAGTGTGAGATAGGTAAGAAGTAAGGCATGTAGTAACATCAGCACGACAAAGGGCACTCCTTTAAAGTCAAGGAAGTCAAGTGATAGCGATTGCTGTATGAGTCGTAAGATTTTTTAATCAAGCACGGGCAACGTCGGGCCATGCTGCTAGTATATATATATATATATATATATATATATATATATATATATATATATATATATATGTATGTGTGTGTGTGTGTGTGTGTGTGTGTGTGTGTGTATTCTTAAAATAACAACAACTTTTTCAAGTAGCTAATATTTACGGTGCAAAATCCAGTTTTCTTAATGAAAATTTGTATCAACATATTTCTTGCTTTTTGGCCTTGTAAGCTAACTTAAATATCGACACGATATATTCATTTAGGGGACTGCTCTAGAGCAATGTTTCTCAACCTTATTCTAGTCGTAGCCTCCTTCAATCCAATGCGAGTTCTTTATGACCCTTCATGGCAACTTGAGTTTTTATCCCTCTTCCCCCGCCCTTGCCCCGTCTCTCAACTTAATACATCTAGGGAAATAGGAATATTTAAGATTCTAGTTTGGATAGTACTATGATTTCAAAGCATTAACTCCAGTGGTAAATCAAAGAATAATCTTATTTGGATAAATATTTTATTTGAATATCCCCATTTATTAACAAAACAAAAAAATCATTTACTGTTAGTTCTATCTTGTATGTTTTCAATGGGATCATTGTGAATAGTACAGGGCTGCCAAATTGTCAATGTTTGGCTTGAAATCCACCGGAGAGAGATACGTAAATGGCCTCTTTTCTCTTTTTTCTACGTCATAGCGATTTCAAGTCTTTGACAACAGATGCATCATCCAGCTAAAACCAATTTCGCCCAAGTAAGATGTTGGAAAAGTGAGTAAGTGCAACTCCACATCTTTCCAGAGTATTACGTACTTCTTATGAATGTCTTGATTCATCCACAGCTTCCGGTATCCTCCACTCCTGAACCTCGCTAGAGCTGCTGTGTTATTTTGAAGTTCAATGAAACTTTCTTGTAGGGTGATATCAACTTCAAATGCATCAGCAATGAGGGGACCCACAAAGCAGCGCGGCATTGTCATTTGGAGTAGATCAGAGAAACGAGTTTTCATATCATTCATGCAACTGCTACAAATGATCAGTATACACTGCTAGGTCATCGTCAAGTAGCTGGGTGGATATATTTTCTCAGGAAGGAAACTTTGCAAACTCCCGTCTCCCAAGGTTCAACCAAGATCATTAGTTTCCTGTTAAATCGTTAATTGCCTCCTAGCAGGAGAACAGTGTGGAGTAATTTCATTGGAGCTCTTTGTTTAGAGTATTTAGTTTTTCATAATTGAAAGACAAGGTGATGAAAACACACCTTAATTTAAACTTTAAATTATGAGTTTTAAATTTTAATGAATTGAAAACTAAAACGACCATATTGCATAGACCAGTTGAAAAAATACAATAAATAAATATTTAAATGTTTATGTTAGCGACATGGCCTAGATTAATTTAATATTTAACTTAATAATAAATTTAATATTTTACTTTAAATAATAATTATTAATGCTCCATATATATATGTATATATATATATATATATATATATATATATATATATATATATATATATATATATGTATATATATATATATATATATATATATATATATATATATATATATATATATATATATATTGTGGATCCTAAATTTTTTTAGCCACTTCGTGACCGTCCATTTTTCAAACTTGGCCTTATGGCACCTGAAAATATCTCAAGGCACATAAGGGATCTATATGACCCCTGTTGAAAACACTTTCTCTGGAGAAATGGCTAATATAATCTCGCAAACAACAACAACAACAAGAATATCGTTTAATATTCACTGAGTTTTCTACGCGTTTAATCTCGGTAACCTAGATCTGCTTTGATACATGTTTAGAATGTTTTTCAAAAATTTAAAATAACATTTAAATTTTATGCCATGAATCCATAATAAATGTTCAAGACGTGGAATTAGTAAAAAAAATAAACACTTCAAATACTTCGACGTATGGATCAGTTATAATAAATTGATTGAAGGAGAAATGGAAATAGAACATAGAATATGTTGCGCCAGAGGTAGTTTCGCCCCAAACCACAAAATCAAAACGTTAACCTTAAAACTCGAGTCATATACTTAAAGAGATTTTCATATGAATTCCATGCCTGACCTCACACCCATTCAGCAATATACAAACTATCAGTTGTATACAATAGTTTTATAAGATCAATGGTTAAAATGGTTTTGTGCGATTGAAGCCTACGTGTCTAGGTAGAGACTGTCCTGTTTTTAAATTTTTAGACTGGCGCTGCATACTCACAACAAAAGAAGCGACATTATATGAGTACTATCAACAGTTGCCATATCGTCTAATAAATGCCTTAAAATTATTCAAACTAACAATTATCACCTGGTTACATTTGCTGGCATCTTAAGTATCTCCTAATGAAGTTCTCAATTTCTGAAGTTCTCCACCATTGTGACTTTTATTACCTCCCCTCCCAATACGTTGTTATTCTGGTTTTTATCTTCAACTTTCTAGTCGGAAATACTGTCAGCCGCATTCACAAGCTTCCACTTTAATTTTATGGCAATCTATAACATGTGCATAGATCCCTTGTTGAGGCATGTTTGCTTTAGCAACTTAGCAGTATGAATGTTCTACGGTGCTGTTCGATAAAAATGACTCACTTGATATTTTTAATAAATGTTCTCTTCTCCGATGAAACGATAGTTGAGCTAAATTCAAAGGATAAGCGATCAAAAATCCGAAGAAGAAGCTTTGAAAGCTCTTTGAATTTAGCAGTAAGTACTGTCAAGCATCCGTTCAGTATAATGTTCTGGGGATGCTTTTCTGTTCATGGAACTGGTTTCGTAAAACCTATTGAAAAGACCCTCAGGAGCGAGCAGTACAAGAGAATTTTAGAGTCTTGTCTGCTCCCTTCTGCTGAAAGGGTGAAAATAGACCCCACCAAGCTCATTTTTATGCAGGATAATGCTCCCTGTCACGAATCAAAATTGATGAAGGAATACTTTGATGAGAATCAGGGTAGTGTTATGACATGGCCGCCCCAATCTCCTGACTGCAACCCCATAGAAAACTTATGGAGCATTATAAAGTACGGGCTCTCGAGAAAGCAGTTGGGCAACAAAGAAGATTTGATTGTGAATTTTATATCCGAATGGAATTCAATGCTTGGAGATGAGATTTGCCAGAACCTGATCAAGTCAATGCCAAAATGGGTTGAAAAGGTTATTCAAAATAAAGGAGGACCCATAGATTATTAAATATTTCGAGCTATATTACCTATTATAAATAAATTATACCTGTATTATTCTTTATTTAAAGCTGTTCGGTTATGTTTCTATTGATTATTAGTTGCAGGAAATAAGTGAGTCACTTTTTTGGCACAGAGTTTTTCCCTAAGTCTCATTCATATCCAAAATTATAATTATCAATAGAATACTTTAGGGTAAGTAAACTTTTTTACTAGGTGGTCGGGAACGGGTCTTTATATTAGTAAGATTTAAAATCAGTTTGACCCCAAAAACAATAGGCGAAAAATGTTTAAGTGAAAAAAAAATCGGGTGAGTCACTTTTATCGAACAGCACTGTATACGTGGGATGTTCTTATTAATGTCATTTTACTTTATTCTGATATAGGCACTATTTATGCCATTACCTTCTGTAGATTCTATTTTGCTCTGGAACTTTTCAGTTTCAACACCTCTGATTTTGACAGCCAGAATTGAATTAATAAGTAGTAAACACCATTCTGACTTCATATTCATATATAAACTTTGGGGAATTTTGATGAAATTATGACAAATTAGTGTCGAAGTTGAAATTGTGACATATTAAGTCATGTTTTAAATACCTTGTTTTTTCATTCTCTCCACTCACTGCATCTATGAGCCTGGAGAATATCGATTTCTCTGATAATCTCTCTATGATTAAAATATGTCTTTGAAAGCTTGGTTTAATTCTATGGTGTGCGATAGTGGGTAATATTTTTCGAAGGAATAGCAACAGGTTAACAGGGATTTTGTCCCCCTGTTGTTTTTTTTAAGTGACTTCTCAATGTCTTAAAGCTGTTTCATATTAGTGATATGATTCCCGTCATTGTCTTTAACGAATGAATTTTCGAACTTCATCGGATTTAACGTTCTCACTGAATATTTTCATCAGGGAGGGAGACGTTCGATGTCTAATATTTGTTCCATCAATTCGCTTCCTCGTGATGTCTTGTTTTTCCTCAATTATTAACTTCTATAATCGACACCGTTGATAACTGAACTCTTTGATCATTTCTGTCCTATTTTATGATATTTGCAATCTGATTTGCATTTTCTCCTATGACCTCTTTTCTATTTCATCATCAAACGCTCTGTTGTTGTTTGTGTTTAGCGTAGTTTTTAAAATCAAAAGCTCCTTCTGGTTTTACAATATCGTCATTTCGTCCCAATTCTTCTGACTGGTTTACTTGTTCTTTTCAACATTAACAAAAACGTTAACTTCGCTGTTTTCTCATGCTGGTCTCTCATAACTTATTCATGAAGGCTTCGTGTACTGATGGACTGTGATGCTTCTTCTTTCCTGTTTCTATGGAGGAAGTGTGAAGCGGTTGTCATCCTATTCAGAAATAATCTGTGATTATTATTGCTTATTTTCCTCTTTTTTTCTTTAATCAAGCAAGTCGTTAATGCCGCTAGCACACAAGAAGTTAAATAAAAGATAATAAGTATTTAGTGAGAAGGAAGGAGAAAGGACAATAAAGGAACAGGTTTCCTGATGACAGAAGACAGCGAGTGACGTTGAATTCAATCTTTTGAAGATTGTAGGTGACAGGGAATCAAGGAATCGTGACGTTCCTCGGCGAGAAGTGAGAACAGTAACTTAAAATAAAACATATGGTCGCATCTAGGTAGTTCAACTCTAAAAAGGTGAGATACATTTGCCAATATAATAGCATACTTAAATTCATGCAGTCAAGACACCAAGGAATAAAACTCCCGTTGTCATTTGCCATGAAACTACTTGTAGAAACGACAAAGAAAGTGATTGAATTAATGATTCCGGATAGGGATCGATTGCATTGCTGACACTTTGAATTTTCTCAAGAATCTCGCTATATATATTAAAAGCACCAGGTCAGTTATGGTATCCGTATTCATTGGACGGGTGAGTAATACATATACAAATGTGCAAGATGAATTCCGACAAGAAAAATTGCCTAACCAACTTCCCTATTAGTAGAGATAGCAATTGGTTCAATATAATCACTGCAGTTCATGTCAGTGGAAAGCGTAAGACAAAGGCGGTGCAAGCAGTTGGTCTCCTGGGGTTTAGCATCAGTCATGCTGATGGCACGCTGAACAGATTATCTATGATGGTTAAATTAAAGCAGTTTTCTTTTGGAGGCCTTAATCTGTTGCATGTTTTGACAAAACTATTTATGAGAAAACGTTTTTTTAAAAATGTCAACTAGCTATGGGTCTCTTGAATTTCGGACATTTCTGGAATATAGACCAGGACATATTCTACCTTTTCGTTACCCAAATTTTACATTTTAATCGCTTGCGATTATGAAAGTTATTATTTTGTATTATTTTTTATCTTTCTAGTTGTATTACCTAAATAATTACACAGAATTAACATGAAGAAATCTAATTTTAAGCATTGAAAATCTTTCAGTAACATTGACATTCGTTGATCATGTCAAATACTTTCATCAATTCGTATCCAGTATACGTTATCTTTACACAATAACGTTTTAGAACATTATAGTGGGTTCTCTAAATTAGAATTTAAACGCATAACTTTATTTTCTTCACGTTACATCTGTGTATAATTTTTGTTTATTAAATGAAGATTCTACACAGACCTTGATAAAGTTCCATAATGAAATGCGTTGGTATAAATGTTTTTTCCCTTTATGTGTGTTGGGGGTTTTGTAATACTTTGCGGCTCTAAATGAGAAACTGAAGAATGTTTTCTCAACCAAATTACGCGTTAAATAGTAGTCCAGTCTGTACTCTTCAACCTTGGTTGGAAGCCAGTCTTGGAGATGGAAAACTCTGAATTCAAAACCTGAGGGTGGACCATGGGAGAATTTATGGAATGCTGTGCATCAGTTCTCTGTATTTACTTTTGTTAGAAATTCTATTCATTCTAAAGAAGCTTTCCCAACTATGATCGAATCAAATGTTCAGGTCAGGCAGCACATCTGTTTATTTCTAAAGGCTGAAATGTTGGTTCTTTATGTGTAGAGGACTACGGGGGTCACATTCGCCCACATATAAATTATGTATATTTCGAGAATCGAGAAAGATGTGTGTTCAAAAGCATTATTCGGACTCTGATCAGTAGGTCCTACGTGGCCGAGAGCGTATATTAAGTAAGCGAATGAAAAAAATCAAACTATTGCTTTACGTCCCTGGAAAACATTCTTCGGTCTAATAATGGCTTTTACCGATTACGTCAGCCCTGTATAATTATTAGCCTAATGAAAGAAAAATGAACCCAATTTGGAATAATCCCGGCCGACTAAGCACTAAGAATCATTTATTTGTTAAGTGTGTAGGACCAAGAATTTCAATATTTCTATTATAAATAAATCCATGCCAGTTTATTTGGAAAAGAAAACTCACCTGTCCGACAAGAAATTTTCCATTATCTCTCTCTTCTTGGCAGTACCTTACGTATTCTCGACATTGATTTTGACAAAACTGGGCATCTAATTGCCCCTGCGTAATAATGGCTTTGAAGTCACCATCAGGATAGCTCACACTCCATCCCTCTGGCACGTTAAGGAATTCAGGGAACTTGCAGTGATATTTCGTGTAGGCATCCATGCCACCGTAAGAAACAATTTGCCAAAACATCGCAAGAATACAAAGCAGCTCGAAGCTCCAGAATTTTCTCGACATTGTGCTATTAGTTGTAAAAACACAAAAGAATAAAATATAAAAACAAAAATATGAAGACATAATAAATCGTCATTTAACAGATGTGAAAATAGTGATTAGAAGGAAAATATTAATCAAGAAATATTAATAGAAAATGTTATTAATAAATTTAGTAGATTTTGAATAAAAGTTTCCACAAAACCAGATGTTAAATAGGAAAAGAATAAATCATAATTGTAAGAGAAACGTATTTATGTAAAAATTACGAATTTATATTTTATATAATTTAACAATTAGCAGTGAAGCATGAAAAGTAATGAAATAGCAATTTAAAATTGAGTAGAGTTTTATTTTTCATATTATTTACATATTGTGTAAGTTTAAATTAATCGTACAAGTTTTTAAAAATTATAATTTGCATAACACAAACGAGTCAGTGTCCAGGTTATGGTTGTAATGCATTCCAGTGGCCATTGAATAATCCAGGCATTCATGAAAAAGAAAAGAGGAAAAAAAGCATATTAATATAAGAAAATCACATCAGGCGAATGTTATTCTAAAATACGATACTCATGTAAAAATATGCCAATTTCCTACAATAACTATTATGTATTCCAGTCGGTTTCCGATAAATTACTAAATGCTTAAACTGCATTTCTTTCTTGGCTGTTTTTACATTGCAGTTGGACATTCGTCTTTTTTTTGTACTCATGTTTTCATAGATAGTTATATATAATATTTGAAATGATTTACTTTTTCGGACATCTGAAATGTTATAATTGATATTATCGATGCAAAAAGAAAAGCAAAATGAAAGGCATATTCTTCTGCAGGAGAAAGCACTACTTCATAAATGACCCCATAAAAACCTGATGCACAGCGTCATCTTTTCTTATGTTCATCTACTTACTAAATGAATAAAGATCTTTTTGAAATAACAGCAAATATTCGCCAGCTGTTGTACATCAATTTGGATCACGTCGGAATTAATTTCCCACAATTTTTCTATTTCCCTGATCACAGATTATTTCCTGATTGAATATCACCAAAGTGTTGTTAAGAATATTACTTTATTTTGTTCTTAAACAGTGTATGTACTAATAGTGCTAAAATGATTTTGCGCCGAGACATGATTTTTCCTGTCTTTTAAAGAGTTATTTATTCTTCCACCTTGTATACTGATGGAAAATAAAATTGCAAGAAACTGAACATTGATGTAGGTATTGACTTTGCTACATAATGCGTATCGTTTTTGCCTAAATTTATTAATGAAATTTAAAGAAAAAGGAATCCCCCGCAGTCGTGATCAACGAGTCGGCGCATACTAAGGTGTTAATATCCTTTGGAGTGATATGAATACAAAATTTCTACCCCAAGCTATGGACAGACAGTGTTCTATAGCCTTAGGTGGCAACCAGTCTAGGAGAAAACTTCTGAATTCAAAACGGTATATAGCCCTTGCGAAGCACATTCTTTTTTCTTTTCTTTTTTAATTAAAAACGCGAAGTCTCTTTTATGTACTGGTATTCACTAAGAATAAAGTTTGGAGTAATATATATATAAACATATATGTTTGCTCTTAGTTTAATTTACGTGCATTCGCATCCTGTCCAATGCTGCTTCACAGTGGTGCATTGTGATTAGTGCATTAGTGTGTGAATGATTGCATTTCTCTGTATCCTTGGAAAGAATAAATTATGAATTTTTCTGTGTGGTTAAAACTCAGTAAATTTAAAAAAATAAGTTACATCAAAATTCGCTTGAGGATGAAATGGAACTAATGATTTTAATTTAATTACAAAATTAAATTTGAAGTTTCTAGCTTCCATTTTTGAAACATAGTTATTACTGTGTAGCGAAAAAAGCATATTTTAAATCAGTTGATTTATAATATTAATGCTCTGTAAATTTACATTTAGCACTATTTTGTAAAAATAAAAACAAAAACTATCTTATATATATATATATATATATATATATATATATATATATATATATATATATGCAGAAATATAGTCTTAAAGTGTGCTATATTTATGGGATAAAATGCTCAATATCAGAGATAGAGCGTGTGTAAATATAAAAGTGAACATAGAAGTCAACACTTAGAGGCGACAGTCTGTTTCATGCTAGTGCAATCGTCAGGCCACGAGTATATATATATACCCAAGAATACAGAGAAATCCAATCATTCAGACAAGGGGTGGTAGCGTGTTCATTTTTATTAAGTTTTATAATTTTAAGGCGTGCTATATTTATGGGATAAAGTGCTCGATATCAGAGACAGAGCGTATGAAAATATAAAAGTGACCTTTGAAGTCAACACTCAGAGGCGACAGACTGTTTCATGCTAGACGCCATCATCAGGCCGCAAGCGTTGAGTTTTTCTCTGGTATTTATATATACAGGTCAGTGGTGTATTGAGGGATAGTCCATTATGGCGGCTATTTTGACGTGAGTGGTTTGTTTATTTATCTGTTTATTTATTATTTATTTGGGTTGATTTATTTTACTTGTCTATATTTATTCTCAATTTTTATTTTATATATTTATTTATTCTTTTAGATTTTCGATGTTTAATTAACGTAGTAAAAAATTGGGGGATTTTGTGGGGATTTAATATATAAAATAAAAAATTAAAACAAATGTTAGGAAGTAAAATAAATTAACATACATAAATAAATGAATGAAGAAATAAATAAATAAAAAAGCCACTCCCTCCAAAATAACCGCCAGAATGGACTAATCACAATGCACCACTGGTCTATATATATAAATAGTCGAGAAAATTCCCAACACTCGCGGTCAGACGATTACGTCTAGCATGAAACAGCCTGTCACCTCTGAGTGTTGACGTCAATGTTCACTTATATATATATATATATATATATATATATATATATATATATATATATATATATATATATGAACAAAAACTTGCATGTATGCAAAAATAAACTGAGAAAATAAAGTTGGGGAAATTACCTACCTGAAAAGTTATGTTATTTTTCTGAAAACGAAATAAAGAAATGTAATAAAACCAGAAAACAAGGTTACTTAAAAAAAACTGTCAACGTATCTAAGGAATATAATTCTATTACACAATCAAATATGTGTTCATGTGAACACATTATCTACAAGTTTAAAAAAAAGAAGAACTACTTCATAACTTTATTTAGATATATATTTTTAGATTGGTAGCTTTTTTCAATTTTTTTTTCTAAGGTCAGCGGACAGTGTGGGACCTAACAGCCGCAGAGTGTGCTCTCATAGAGTTGAGCATCAGACAATCTAATAGGAGGCAGGGAGGGTCCAAGCTGGTGGGTAAAAGTGAGCAGTTTTCAGGCATTAAATTTAACCAGCCATTTTTTACACCAGTCAACAACAGATTGGAGGTCCATTTCGAGACCAACGGCGAGGTTAGTTTAGTTAGTGACGCGAGATTTGCTATTGTAGCGAGAGTAAATATTTGTGTCATCTGCATAGATGTCTACTCGGGAACTGATGACATCGGGAGATCGTTACTGAAGATCAGAAACTGTGTGGAGCCCAGGATAGAGCATTGGAGGACACCTGCGTTCGTGGGAAAGGAACTGGAGTAGGATCCTTTAAGGACAGCCTTCCTTACACGGTTTGATAGTAATACTTGTACTAAGTCAAATAATCATCCTGAAATTCCGTATCTCTAAAGCTTACGAAGAAAGCCGGCATGCCAAACGCTATTAAACGCTTCTCCGTTATCGTGATGTGTTTGGTAGACAAATTCAGTTATAGTCGTTATAAGTAGTAGATCGGGCAAAGCGGAAACCATATTGCTTATCAGAGAGCAGAGGTCATGGGATTTAAAATGCTTAACCACGTCGGCGTTATGGAAGGATTAAAATGGATTTTTAACCATTTTCAATATATATGACACTTTAGGGGAGTAGCATTTTATTTTTTCAAAGTAGATAAATGTGTTTATTATAGAAACTGATCGATACATACGTAAAATTTGCACACAATTATTATAACTTCTTATTATAAGCCTTTTCTTATAACACACACTCGTACTTGGTATAAAGTAATTCGAAAATTATTCTCGATACGTAATGCTTAGGCAATTGCCGTAAAACTTGTTTAAATAGTATGAAGATAGACTCCAATACGACTGGTATTTACTCAGTCCCCTCCCCGAGATATGTTGTAACACAAGTTCGAGCGTTTCCACCCGGTCCATTAGTCAAAATTTACCCAGCCACCGCGACAGCGGGCTTCGGAACATTACTTTTCTATTTTTCTCAACCGAGTCTCTATGCGGAGAAAGAGCCTCGACTGTTATCCTCTAGACGAAGACAGAGATCCTGTCACCCTCAGCCCCACAAACAGATCTTGTCTGTCGAGAGCCTAGCATCGAACTGACTGACTCCGATGCGACTAGTATTCACCATTATCCCTGCTGAAACGAGATGCGACATGAGATCAAGTTTACTGTGAGGGCCTGAGCGTTTCGAACCGGGACATTGGTCAAATTTTGTCCAACCCGCCAAATCAGGCTCGGCTATATTACTTGTCTGCGTTTCTCATCTGAGTCTCTATCCGAAGGCAGAGCCCCGGCCGAGTCACACTTTGTCAGAAGAAAGAGTTGTTGTCAGTCGTAAGCCTGACAACGAACTTCCTGACTCCAACTTGTCAGTTTTTCTCAGCCAAGTTTCTACCCGAAGACATGACGCCGACTGAGTCACACACCACCCGAAGACGGAGGTCTTTTCACCCGCTGACTGAAGACAGAGGTCTTGTCTTGTCTTGCGATTGGACTTGTATTTACCGGTCGCAATACTGTGGACTAGATACGACACAATTCCATGTTAGATGAGGAACACGTGTTTTTCTCCCGGGGATATTAGTCAAAATTTAACCAACCCCTGTAAAAGTGTGCTGGGGTAGAGTACTTGTCTGTTTTTTTATTCGGCCGAGTCGCTATTCGAAAACGGACTCTAGACTGAGTCACGCTCTGCCTGAAGACAGAGGTCTTGTCAGTCATAAGCCAGACAGCGAAATGCCTAACTCCAACTTGCCAGTTTTTCTCAGCCGAATTTTTATCCGAAGACAAAGCCCTGACTGAGTAATAATACTCCCAAAGATGTAGATTTTATTACCCTAAGCCCGAAGACAGAGGTCTTGTCATGCATCGGGCCTGGGGCAGGCTGCGATTTGACTATTTACCGATTTCCCCACTGCGGACTAGTTGTGACCCAAGGTCAAGTTTTATGTGGGGCCAAAGGCGGGCTCAGGTAGTGTAATGGTTTATTTTTCTCAGCCAAGTCTCTATCCAAAGACAGAGCACCAATTGAGTCATCTTCTGTCCGAAGACAGAGGACTAATCATCCTCTGCCTTTAGATAGAAGTTTTGTCTTGTCGCGAGCCTGGTACTGTCTGCGATTCTACAGGGGTTTACCAGACGCGCTACTGCGCACTAGATGCGACGTATGGTCAACTTTTATGTGTGGAACTCGAGGTTTTCCAATCGAGTCACTGGTCAAAATTTAATCAGCCCCCGCCCCCGCAAAAGCGGGCTTGGTTACAGTAATTGTCTGTTTTTCTCAGGTGACACACTATTCGATGACAGAGCCTTGATTGAATTGACATCTGCCTGAAGAGGTTGACTCAATAATTTGTTAGTCACAAGTCAGACAGTGAACTACCTGGCGTCAACTTGCCAGTTTTTTCTCATCCTATTCTTTAACCTAAGACAGAACGTCAACTGAGCTACGCTCCGCTCTAAGACGGAGTTCTTGTCACCCTCTGTTCGAAGACAGAATGTTTGTCTTGTCACGAGCCTGGGACAGACTGCGATTTGGCTGTTATTTACTCAAACCTCCCCACAAGCCAGGATAGAGTACAAGGCTGGTTTTATGTGGTGGTGGTGGTGGGGGTCCGAGCTCGTAGTCCCGGACAAAAACCCTCCTTAGACCACGCATACATGGGGTCGGGTTTGTTTACATCCCCAGACGAGATTCTGTCAGTAGGCATAGCCTCGTCTGGGTTCCTCTCTGGCCGAAGTTCGACAAGACGGTCGTGAGCCTGTCAGCGAATTGCCTGACTGCGATTTGGCTAGGTATTTACCAAACCTCCCCACTGGGCAGAATGTGGTAGAAGCCCAGTTTTTACGTGGGGCGATTCTGAGCCCGTAAGTCGTGTAAAAATTCCCTTTATACCTCCCCTATACGGGGTCGGGTTTGTCTACATCTCCAGACGAGACTTTACCTTTCGGTATAGCTTCGTCTAGGTTCGACAAGTCTGTAGCAAGTCTGGCAGCGAACTGCCTGACTGCAAATTGACTACCCCTAAACTCATACCATGGAATTCTTTATAGTATTAGTCGAATTCATAGAGCCACCAAGGGTGTACTCTTTACTCGAGAACATCTCCCCCTTTGCGATTACTACTTTATTAAACAAATATACTTCTTATTTTTTACTTCGTATTAGTATCTCCCCGTCCTATTTTTGAAGAGTTCACAACGTAATTTAATTTGTAGCATTTCCGTCTCGGATTCACATCTAGTTCATCTGTATGTTTTCATTTCCTTGAACTTGTCCTTGTTGATTCCACGATTTGTTTTGGTATGGGTACATCCATAATTTCGTAAAGCATTTGAAACGGTTATTTAGGTCTTTCATCAGTTAACATTTTCTTCACCTTATCTTGGTGTTTTTTTATGCTGGATATATTTCCTTTCACCATGAAGACCATGATAATTTCCTATGGGTTTCCACAGGAACCATGATGGTAAGGCTTCGCTACTTGATCTCTGTTTTTATCTCCAACTCCAAGTCTTGTGGCGCCATGCAGCTCTGCCCTCTTGGCAACTCTGATCATGCAAGAAAACCACTTTCATCTCCGCAAGAAAATATAAAGTGAAATCGCGTTTATCCACTTGGTTCTCAGTTGCTTGCTCAGCAGTTATTGCCCACAGGAATTACTACTTCCGTCTGTACCGTAGAGACATGTCTGAGTGCAAGTGACATCTCTTTGTCACTGCCCGTAACGAGTGCAATCATGTCCACAAAGAAGTAAAGTTACTCTTTACCGAAAGAATGAAACAACATTTTGAGTCTCGCAATTTTGGTTCAAAAGATTATTGGCGGTTCTGTAAAAGCCCGCTGAACAACAGCAAACACATAATAATCCCTTTATTAAACTGATCTTAGGTCCTGACGTCCTCAGCTTATAAGACTGAATGATTTGCTCGTAAATTTTCATCCAATCCAACGCTGGACGCCAGACTTACCCCCAAGAACTGAGGCTAAACTGAGTTAGATGCACATAACCCCAACGATGGTATTGAACATCATCTCTAAATTAGACTCCTATAAGGCTAGTGGTAGGGACAGGATACCGGCCATTGTCCTGAAGAAATGTGCTCCTAAACTGACCCCTGTCCTCTTTAAACTGTACAACTAATATCTCACAGACTCTTGCTTTCCAGCCTGTTGGAAGTCCTTATATGTTGAGCCTGTCTTTAAGAACTCTAGTGACCCTTCTGACACAACTACCGTCCTATCAGTCTTCTACTACATTTCGGTAAAGTATTCGAGGCTAACGCTGAATTGGTTAAGCATCTTACTTCATATAATCTGCTCTCAAGCAATATGGTTTCTGCTTTGCTCGATATACTGTTGACGGGCTCACGGCCATAATTTAATTTGTGTACCAAGAAATTAACAATAATGGAGAAGCTTGAGTCTTGGTTCTAGACAGCTCTAAACTTTTGATAAGGTTTGGCATGCTGACCTACTTTGTAAGCTTCAGGGATATGAGCTTGTTCCCCGTCGTTTGATGTATCTTTTCCTCAAACATGCCTCTTTACTCTTGTTCTCAATCCTCTGTAACCCCTTCCGTGCTAGTCGCATTTCCGCCTTGCTTGGGGTGAATTGTTTTAAACAATTCTTCCTCTTCTATCTCTGCTATTATTCCATCTTTCCATGTTTAAATCCCATCCTTGTATCCTCTAAAGAATACTTTATCACCGACCTTGAAATAATTGTGTCGCTTTTATTAATTATTCGTGATTTTCGACTTGGCAATAACTTATCGAACATCAAATTTACCGTTCTGGCAAATATTAGTTCCGCGTCGACATTGTAGTTAGATGTTAATCGGTACACACTCAAAAAACTTTGAAGTGCCTCCTCATTTAACTTGTCGTCCAGACTTGCTTTTTTCAACGCTCTTTTGAATGTTCCCACAAAACGTCCGCTTGTCCGTTGATACAGTGGAGTCGTAATATATTCTATAGAGAAAAATCTTGCAAAAAACTTTTAAAATTCTTTTCCAGTGAATTGTGTTCCATTATCCGATAATATGGTATCTCTTATGCCATATCTCGCAAACAGTTCATGCAAGAAATTCTTTGTCACTGAGGATGTAAGATTTTTGCACTTGTAAATTTCCGGCCATTTCGTAAAACTATCCACTAATACTAGATAATATGCTCCATCCATAGGACCTGAAAATCTATATGCACTTTTGACCACGGAGGTCTTAATTTAGCCAAGGATCTATGTTTGTGATAGGTAGTTTTGCTGCTAGAGCAAAACCTCTACATGATTTTACTGTTTTTCGATAACTTGGTCCATTTCGGTCCAATGTACAAAACTTTTCATAAGAGATTTTTATTCATGAAATGGCAGGATGTCCGGAATGAGAATTATTTAATATATGTTTCTGTAGCATCCTCGGTATTACAATTCTTTGCCCGTACGGTAGAACAGAATTGAATATCGAACAAGAGTTCAATTCGTGATTCTGTTCGTCTTTAGTTTGTTTTTATTGCTTCTTTATTTAAAGAATAAATAATAATAAAGACTTCTACTTTTCTTTATTTTCATCAAGTGTAAAAGTTCATTCCCGTACTACGTTGCACAGAATGTTTTTAATTTCCATCTCGCTTTTTAGCGTTGCTATGACTGTCCTTCAATTGTTCTGCATTTTTAGGTATTAACCTAGATAACCCATCCGAATGTCTTAAATTTTTAGACGGTTGGTACTCCATCGTAAAATTATAATTTAATAGGATTGAACCCCAGCGATATAATCAGTTAGTTGTATGAATATGCATACCTTTATTTGAAAAATATATGGCTAATAACGTTTTATGATCTGTTTGTAACGGACAATTTATCCATGAATAAATTTATGGAATTTTTTCACAGCGAATATGATTACGATATCTTTATTCTTTGTCTGGCTGTAATTTATCTCTGCCGGTAGAAGTGAGCGTGAAGCATGAGCGAAAGCTTTCATTTTACCATCGTCGAATTTGTGAAAATCAACGCTCCAACACCTTAATCACTAGAATCTAACGCAACTATAATTTTTGATTTTGTTGTGATATTATTGTGACAATGGTAGTATGAAATTAAGATTAAAATGGTTCATGTGAAATCCCCGTATAGGATCTGGAGAATTGTAAGAGATGAAAATGTTAAAAACATTAACGTGAAAACATGAATTGAAATATGAAGCAAGGAAAAAATAGTTTTATTCTTTTGATAAACTGATGGGCAAATGGAATTGTGCATTTGTAAAGCCAAAATGTAAAATATAGATTTTAAATCGGTGATTTTGAAAATTAACAACAACGATATCGGCAGCACTGACGAGCGTGGGAAGGACCCCTGATTGAGCCGGGTGTGCCGTGTTATATTGAATCACAGTGCACTAGCGATAAATCAGACGTAAGACTTCTTTTTTTCATCGCATCAAAAAACTTTTGACATCTATGATCCCAATTCCACTTTACTCGTTTTTTTCTGTAGATTGCTAAGTGGAGTTGTCAAATTATGTAAATTAGGTACATAAATTCGATAATAATTAGCCAGTCCTAAAACAGCTTGTAACGTTTGTTGGTGTAGGCATATTTCTAATTGCATTTGCCCTCGATGGATCTGGTTTCCTACCATTTTTAGCAATAATTTGTCCTAGGTATTTTATTTTTGACAAGAACAATTCACATTTTTCAACAGTAAGCTTGAATTCGTATATTCTTACTTTTTGCATAATTGTCTTGACATGCCCCAAATGTTCTCCATTCGACATATTCTTTATCAAATTATCGTCCAGACACAACACTGCGAAATCATAATCCGCCAACATGGTATCTATGGCTTTTTTTAAAAATATCTAATGCCACATTTATACCAAAATGAAGTCGATTAAACATATAAACCTCTGTGAGTATTTTTGCATCGTTAATTGAGAACGGTGATTTTCGATCTGAATTAGTAAATATGTTTCAGAGAGATCCAGATTTGAAAATATTTTTCCACTGCTTTCTTCTGAACTTGGTAATGGATAATTGTGTGTTTCGTGACAACTGTTTAATGCAGTCAAGATATCTGCGCGAACAGGAATTTTGTCATATTTTGTCTATACGTACATCACTGGTTCATCCCATTTGGAATGGTTTATTTTCTTGAATACACCAATCCTCCCTAGTCTATCCAACTCTCCATTTACTTATTCGAATGCTGCGAATGGTACGCCTAGTTTCGGTTAAAATACTGGCATTGGACATTTTTTTATTTGAAAACTCGTCTTGAATTTTGAACACCGACCCAGTTCATTAGACAGAACGTCAGGAAAAGTTATTCTTAATTCTTTCTTAAGATTTTCGCTCTGACTTTTTGTAACTTGTCCACTTATATTTTTAGAATGAGTGTTTATCGGATGTTCTCTACATCAAACTTTACCTAGAGAGATTTATTTCTATGTTACAATAATATTCTATTTGCGTTATGGCTCAAATATTGTCAGTTTTCGCAATTCTGCTTCTCTATTTACATTTATGTCCTCACAACGCTTGCTTCGGATTGATCTATAATGGTATGTGCAAATGTTCCTGAAACTCTTTGGAGATCTATAAAGAGAACACAAAGTTAAAACTGATTTTTTCGACAGGAGACTTTCATTCACCTTTCCATTATTACAACTAATAAGAGTAATATTAGTTATAAAAATAAAAGTGTAAGGTTTATTTATATTGACAGATTAAATAGAAATAATGAAAGTAGGAAGAATTTTTAAAACAAAATACTTTCACCCTTCAAGATGTATGAGTATTTAACTATCTACAGATTCCTATATTGATTTTCTGTGAATTGTCATACCTTCTTGTGACACCATGTTTGTAATTAAGTTGTTCTTCTCTTTGACTAGTCATAGCCGGGTTACGAGGGAGAGCGATTCAATGGTACTATTGCAAAAGCAAATGGATCAATCTAGACCGGAATACGGACGACACGAACCGATTCAATTTGTTATGCCAATTGCATTATCAGCACGTCCACTAAATTTATTAATCCTATTTACGCTGATCATATTTTCGTGTAGTTTGATAAATGAAGGCCGAAAGTCAGAAACTTCTAGAAAAGGAAACGAAGGTACTTAAATGGCAAAAAGAAAACATAGCGTGGAATGAAAAGAGAAAGAAAATGAAAGAAAGTGGGTATAACTAATCAAACTGAAGAAGCAGAAAATGAAAGGTTGAATTTGGAAACAAAGATAAAAAAAGAGAAGCGGAAAATGCGGGATATTCTTTACTGCTAATGAAAGCGATTAAAACAGAAATAGATGAAGAAACCCTAAAACGAACTTAGAAAAGACATTCAGAAGAGACAAAATAAAAAACGTAAAAGAACTGCTTCAATATCTGAGAAAAACAATCTGTTGGGATTGACTTATGTCCGTACGTATGGTATCATTAAAATAAAACTCTAGTTACAAATTACCTTTTAATTCAAAAATTATACGATGTATTTTCAGTTAAGATGAAGTCCTGAAGAGCAGTTATTTTTCTTCTCCAGTTGACCTATAAGAAAACAAAAGAGTAAAATTATAAGTTTGGAGACGTCAAACTTTCTAACGTATACGATTCATTTTCAAAACATTTCCAGTCTTAGCAATTTAATTACTGAACCATATGCATAATCATCATGAAATAACTACTTTCAAAAATCAACATTTTGAAAAGAAAATTTTGATCATACAAAAATTTGTTCTCTCACTCCTGCGCAAAGGAACTTGAATTTAATAACATTATTAATAAAGTATATTCAATTTGGTATAATTTGGTATATAAGCTGCTACTTTTAAACAATGAATGATTTTATGAAATTTGAATCAGTGCCTTAAATAGAAAAATAGCATGTATATATATATATATATATATATATATATATATATATGTGTGTGTGTGTGTGTGTGTGTGTGTGTGTGTGCGTCTCTGTGTGTGTGTGAGAGAGAGAGAGAGAGAAATCATTGATCAAATGCAAGGAAGAATCAGCAGTTACATTGGTCATGACCTTGCGTCTTGGTTTCAATCAATTTCCCACCGCCGTAATGTAGTTTCCCTCTTCTTTTTCTACAAACACTTTCGTGGTAATTGTTCTCAGAAACTTTCCACTATTGTACTTAGTTTTTCTGGTTTGAAGCGCGGTACATGATTGGCGGTAAGGTCTCATCATCATTTTGTTGAAATGGCTAGATGTAACCATAAGTGCTGTGCTAAGAGTTTTCTTCTCACACTTCTTGCATGTTGATCTATTTTCCAGTTTCCAGTCAACTTTAAACTTCAAAGATATAAGTGCAATGTCAATCGTTATCTTATGTCTTGTTATTTTTTTCTCTCGCCTTATTATTTTCCCCGGAGGCTCCAACACTCAGTGAATTCTTGCGTCTTGATGGCGGTATTACCTTGCTTCTGATGAAATCACTAATACATAAACACACACACGTATACACACGCATATATATATATATATATATATATATATATATATATATATATATATATATATATATATATATATATATATATATATATATTGGCTCAAGGAGATGTTCATACTATTTTCAAGCATGTGCAACTCTGTAATATTGGTATTTTGAAAGTAATATACTGTTCAATTTTATTTCAAGCTTTGTATGGCTTCACGGCCATGGATCGAACAATCAAACACATAGTAGTCTATGTTATAAACATATTTTTCAAATAAACTACATATTAGTTATGCAATTCTTGGTAATTCCTGGTAAATAAGTTTGATCTTGTGCAGCTATCATTAATAAATACGTGTTTACTTTTAGCCCCGCATTATTCAGCCACTGTTTATCTCACTCTTGATCCCCCTGAAGTAGTTTTGTTTCCAGATGTTTAACATGTGTTTAAAATTTAAATTGATTTTTTTTGGTATTTGTGGGTTGAATATTTTCATACAATTTATTAACAGTGACGCCCAGGTCTTTAAGAATGCATTTTTCTTTTAAACTGATATTTTTTAAATCTTTCCTTCCCCCTTAACAATTTGTAGCAACCAGTCAGATGTGCTCTTTAAATGTATTAAAATAAATTGACAGAAAGTGTGATTACCACCATTACTTCTCGCAATATAAATACAGTCGACACGCGCCTCTGTATCGCGCATCTTATTGCAGATCATTAATTTTATTGTAATCAATTTTCTTAATTCAGTGTAACACTGATGAAGATCTAGGAAGGTACTTGGGAAATGAAAGTGATTTTCACTCTTACAGTGCATTTCTTGCCTCATTCAATTGTAATATACGGAAAAATATTAGTCAATACAAAAGTATTATGATAAAAATAAGCGGATATAATGTCTCTAATATATTCAAACAGACTATATATATATATATATATATATATATATATATATATATATATATATATATATATATATATCAAAATCAAGGAATACTAACCACTCAAGCTACCATTGTTTCCATTGGTAAGTTTTCTTCAGGCAGTAGAGGCTAATAGTGATTCCCGACAAAAAATGTTTATTTTTCTTTTACATTCTCGACGGGGATTTCGTCTGAAGGCGGGCAGTAATGGAATTGGAATTTAGTATGGAATTGAACTTTGGTACGTTGGCAAACGAGACAACATTGAGTCCAATTCTTGATATCGATGTTCATTTTCGGTCAGACAAAACGTTCGCAAATCAGTTCTCCCGTAACTTTCCGTCCGGTGTGTGAGAAAGAGTGGAAATGGTCGAAAATTCGTCTTCTCATGCTGACGGGTAGGTTTGTGCTGAGAAGTGCTGGTGTCGCAAGCGATTAACTTGGTACTGAAAGGAATGGGACGTTGTTCGAACGACAAATTTTTCAATGAGTAAAACAGAGTAGTATCCCTTTTCTGTTAGAAAGTCGAGATGAAGTTTTTCCTTATGCATTTCCATACTAAATCACCACATGGAAACTTCACCGTACCTAACGGTCGCTTTGGTCACCTACGTGTCAATTTAGTGGGTCCGTTACCGGAAATACATGGATACCAGTACATCCTTACTATCATAGACAGATTTTCGAGAGAGCCGATTGCAATTCCTCTTCAGTCAATAACCGCAGAATCTGTTACTAAGGCAATATTAAAAAAAACTAGATTTCGTTTTTTGGATGCCCATCAGTCATAACGACAGATAGTGGTCCCCAATTTCAAGCAACACTTTTCAAAGAATTTGTGAATCTTCTTGGAGCGAGTCATATCTCAACTACAGCATATCACCCCTGTGCTAATGGCCTTGCTAAACGTTTCCACCGCCAATTAAAGGCCGAGTTAACTAGCTCCAACGGTGATAATAACTAATCCTGGAGGGACAATTTACCTCTTGTCATGCTAAGTAAGAACGCTCTTGATAGTGTGTCGGCGACGGTGTTGTCGTTGCCTTTGACATGCCGTATACCTGTAGTAAACTGCGAAATAAAGTCTAACTGCCTGTAATCACGCGGATTATACCTATTTGATTTGGTATGGAGAGCAAAGACTAGAGGTTTATGATCAGTGAAGACAGTGAAATTCCGACCTTCCAATATAAGGCGTAAATGTTTTATCGAGAGGTAAATAGCAAGTAGTTCACACGGAAAGGTGCTGTACTTCATTTTGGGTTGAAGTGAGTTTAACTGAGAAAAAGGTAATTGGTGCGGTTTCTTTTGCCGTGTGCTGGGGTAGAACAGCTCCAATTACCTCTGATGAGACATCAGTAGTACGCGAAAGATGTGCTCTATTGTCGTCACGTAGATAATTTAGTTTGGTAAAATTTGCTAGTGCATTTCTTGAATTGGTGAAAGCAGCAAGAGCTTCGTCCGATAGTGTTATCTTCGTTTTTCTCTTTCCCTGGCATCGAAGTAGGTTGGTAAGAGGTGCCAAAATGTGGGAACAGTTAGGAATGAACTGACGATAGTAATTTATTAAGCCGAGATAACGTCGAAGTTGCCGGAGTGTCGTAGCTTGAGGAACCTCTCGTATAGCTGTAACTTTCTCCGGGACAGTTGTGATGCCAGAACCAGCAATTTCGTATCCGAGGAAATTCAGTCTAGGAACAGCAAACACACATTTGTCCGGGTTGATTTTTAAACCGAAATGTTCCAAACGTTGTAAAACTTGTGTTACGTGACGCACGTGGTCTTCCATGTTAGCGCTTGCTACAAGGAGGTCGTCGATGTAAGCGAACGAGTGAGATAAAACACGGAGTCTTTCATCAGTTAAGCGTTGGAATGACTGTGCAGCGTTTCGAAGGCCGAAAGGCTTTCGAAGAAATTCGTATAAACTGAAGGGAGTTGTGATGGCTGTTTTGTGTATATCTTCAGCGGCCACCGGAATTTGATAGAAAGCTTTTCGTAGATCTATTTTTGTGAAAATCTTAGCTCCTTGGAGAGAAATTGCGAAATCGGGTACGTTTGGCACAGGATATTTATCAGGAATTGTCTGAGCATTTAGGCGTCGATAATCTCCGCAGGGCCTCCAATCCCCCTCTTGCGCCTTAGGGACTATGTGGAGTGGAGAAGCGAAAGGGCTTGATGACGGGCGAATTATGCCGAGATCCAACATGTGCTGAAATTCAGCACGTGCTAGCTTGTATATTTTTTGTTCGAGTCTACGCGATTTCGAAAATACTGGCGGGTCAGATGTATGAATTTTATGAACAGTGTGAATGTTTTACCGTTTCAGTATACGTAAAAGGACGGCTAATTGAGGGAAACTTATCCAGCACGTTTTGGAGTGGATTATTCACTGGTAGAGCGACACATAATTTGGTTGACGTGAGGGTCGAGGTTATCCCGAAATAACTGAGTTTAGTCGTCTGGTCTATAAGTGAATTGTTCGACATGTCTACAACTAGCTTGTAATGTGCTAGGAAATCTGCGCCTAGTATGGGAAATTTGACTTTCGCCATAGTAAAAAAAACATTGGAACGTTCTTCTTAATCCAATGTCTAGAGTCATTGACACTTGACCGAAGGTTTGTATTTGGGAACCATTCGATGCACGTAAAGTGTAAGAAGATTTTTTGGTAGGCAAACCTGGTCTGGGTGGAATTACGCTGACTTGGGCGCCTGTGTCGACCGGAAATAATTCGTCAGGATTCCTGTCTCTGACATAAAATAGACGGTTGGCTTTCTCTCCCAACAACAGCAGACGCCGTCTTTATGCGCTGTTAGGACTGGCGTTTTCCGCCTTCTGGTTAGGTGTAGATGCTAACTGGGGTTTAAAATTGCACGGCATGATACAATGCCTGGCTGCCGGACCGAATTTGCGGGGGTACCAACAGATTGTATTATTCCTCCCGCTTGAGTTAGATCGGGAACGTCGACGCGTCATGGGGAAGTTGTGAGCTGAGGTCGATCGCTTCCTACTCAAACGATCTAACTGCATAGATAAACTGTTGAGTTGTTGCTGGAGTTTGTTAATTACATCTTCGACTGGTGTGTCGTGTGGTACAGGGACGTGCATACCATTGAGAGTCTTGGCTTCATTTATCTTATCGGCTATTTCGGCCGTTTTCATTAGGTCCAAGTCTTCTGGAAATGTTGCTAGGATTTGGGCGGTGTGGGTGGGCAATTGCTTACGGAGCAACGAATCTGACATGGCATTCTTCCTTAGCAGATTTTTCATTTTTCTTAGTAGCTCTGTTGGCTTACAGGTCGTTCAATCGGCGCTATTTAGACTTCCCTGTTCTGTATATAATTGCCTCCTTTAACGAGTCGAAGGGCTTGTGTGCCGGGACGTTGTCTAACAAGTCTGATACATCGGATGCAATTTCAGGAGGCTGCTTCTCAACTACGTAGGCAAAACCTGCCGTTTGAGATTGTATTTTTTTCGCCTGAAAAATGGCATTTAAGTGTGCGAACCAGACATGCACGTTTGTCGTATCGAAGACTGGCAGGTTGAGCCATACTGTTGCTTCGTTTGCATCCTGATTGGCCATTTTGAGTAGATTTTTTGAACGCACGTGTTGGAGAAAAATTCGTTCGCGCCATGTTGAAATTCTGTATATTATTTTCTTTTGATGTTGCTGGCACAAAATTGGGTTTTACTTCAATTTTTTTGTTTTTTTCTTTCTTGAATCACGTCGTCGGTCACCAATTGTAAATGCTGCTTTCTTTATGCGTTTGGGTTATCAAATGTAATTGCGTGTTCTAAGAGCATTTATCTATTATACATTAACAATGCAAGAAAAACAACGAGACTCCAGTTGTGCATCACAATAAAATATATATTGAAACAATAACATACAAAACAATTATGCAATGATGTGTAATAATTAAGGGAGAAAAAGTTGTTCCCCTTGAACTGTATTCTGATTAAGATTGAATGTTCGAAAGAATTTCTCTTGAATAAGAATGTTCAGGATTGTTGAATAGAGTCTGGTGTTAGAATAGAATACAGTTCATTAAGGAGTGTGTTGTTTTGAGAAATTAATAGAATGCTGGTTCAATGAACTTGGCTTAGTCACAAAGAAGAAGAAAATGTGTAATGTGATACCAAAATCTGTGTCTTTGTGTGTGTTGTGAGTAAAGTCGTGGATTTGTGTAGACAGGCGTAAATAGTTGGATTCTACTGAATGTTGTGGAAAAATCGCTTGCTTTTAAAGCTGCTGGTAGGATCTCCGCGAAAACACGGGAAAGATGTTTTAGCACAAAAATGTTTGATTAGTTAAAATTCGACCAATTACTGATTTTGTAACAAAGACACATGTGAGCAAGTTCACGACAGAAATATTCAAAGTGGTGACTGCGATTGCTAAATTGTCTTATGGAAAGGCGGTATCGATTTACTAGCCAATCACAGACGAATAAATTGTAGGCGTGGAAAGCGTAACAGTCGCTACACACACACACACGCACACACACACACACACACATATATATATGTGTGTGTGTGTGTGTGTGTGTGCGTGTGTTGTGATTGTTCTTTTATATAATCAATTTCTTTGACAATAAGTCTGATTATAATCGACTGAAAATATCTGTTTATTTTTCATTAAATTTATATATTTTGCCTATAATTCGTAGCAATATGCAATCTTTTATGTACAGTATCCATTCAGGCCGCGGAAATTCAAGTCTTTCCACAACTTCCTATCTTTGTAGTTATAGACGAATGGTTTCCTTTAACTATCCCCTCCAAACCTCTTTTGTTTTCGATTTACAAAAGCTCGGGGAATTGGCTGCTCTCTGTTTTCCACCGTCTTTTTCTTGTAATCGATATACATTGTGAGTGTCAAGTTTTCAAATCAACCTTTCGTCTTGTCATAGAAATTGTAAATCTTTCTGATTATATGAAGCCTTTTTATTTCCACTTTCCTCACAACGTTCATGTTTTATGCTATCTCTTTATAGTAATGCCAGCTTATTTCTGTAGAAGCATATCTCCTCCTCCGCGAGGAAATTATTCAGCATTCCCTTTCAAAGAGATTTCATATTACATCGCAGTTTCTCATATTTGCGTTTATAGGAGTGGAAGACAACGGTTAACGCCAGACTTGAAAAGTTTAAGATTGTAGTGATTGGGGAAACATTTTGTTGGAAGTCGGTTCCACAGGGCAGTGATTCGCGAGAAGAAGCTGCTTGGGTGGAACTCATTTCTCACCAATGGGATACTATATAAGTGGCATGTCGTGTTCTTGCCGTGAAGATTGACCATGATAAATAACAAAAGTAGAATTATCGGTGTATAGAAGAAAACCAGCTTGATCATGCAAAATGCCACTGCGGTCTATTCTATTAAGATATTAATTGATGAAACCTGGGAATGTTATTTGAAAAATTATCTAATTATGTCAGTGAAGTGCGAGCCGTGAATGTTTCTACCACCACAATGAAACATTTCCAGAACGAAACCGGCTTATATAGTACACAACCACCTGTAGGACATTTTTACGCCACGCTATGATATGTAGTTTCCTGATGTTGGCTGCTTCAACGAATTGTTGTCCGTATATAACTTTTTTCTTAATGCTACTTGATCTAAATCACATTTTTTAAAACTTATCATGTTTTCGTTATTTATTATTAATCCATTTTTAAAATCCCTTGAAGATTTTCATTTTACGTCTATTAATTCTTAGCTGTCTCTTTCTGGTATTAGAAGCAGTTTCTTTGTCGTGCTAATTTTCTTAACATCTAACATTCTAAGTATATGATATTCCCATCAGTTGGTGGAGAACAACAGTGCAAACTCAGCCTTTTTTCCATCTACGAGGAATTGGCCAGTATCTTTTGCCATATAGATGATTAGTTTACATCCTCCAGAATGACATATGCTGAGACTTAAAATGTAGCTTTCCTCATGAAAACGAACGCTTCATTATTAATGTACTCTTTTGTATTTCTATCTGATACTCTTTCTGTTGATTGTTGCTATGCCCCAAAGAATTACATTTCCGCACCTGCTTGATTTTTTTACGTCCATATACATATCGCTTGTGTTGTTTCATTTGCTTCTAATCAAGCATTTTGTCTCCTAAAAATTTACGTTTAGTCCTTATTTATTTACATAGATTACGTTATCTAATAATTTTTTCTTTTAATATTCCTACTGACTCAGCAGTCGTCATTGTATCTCTTGTTGTTACGGTTACGTCTGCCGATAATAAATATTGGTAGATCTTCTATCCTCCTTAGAAGAGTATCTCTGTACAATTCAAATAAATACCTTGATAAAACATATCCTTGTCATGCCCCTCTTCCCATTTTTGGCTAATCATTCTATTCAAACTCTATTCCCGTGAAAACCGTTTGTTCCAAAGACAAGTTATGGATTATTTTATTATTCTGCTTGGAAAAAGATTTAATATAATCAAACACTTCATCATGTCATATTCTAAAGACATCTTTCAATTTTCTCTCTGAGTTTCTGGGCTGAAGAATTCCCATTACTTATATTTTCTATGCTTTGGTCATTGTCCTCTTAATGAGTAGAGCAGTTCGAATATAAATGGTGTAAATAAAACTTGGCAGGTTCGAACAATCATTTCGTGATCACAAACGATTTCTGGTCATATAGTGGACTGCATGTAATACTCTATTGGGCTTTTGAACTATGTATTAATGTGTAACGTGTGCAGTAAACTCTTTAAAATACCAACCAATTACTTCAAATTAAAAGAATAAGAAATTAAGTTATAATATTGTATTTACATTTGATATCTACTGCCACTAATATGTAGAAAATATGTACATTGAAATTGCTTCTGCATTTATTTCATGTCACAATTTCTTTTCAATAGACAGCAATTTTCACGATTCCAAATTCTCCTCAGACAGCGAATTTCTTAACGTTGTTTTTATGATCTTTAAATTTGAAAATATCCTCACACATTGGACTTGAGTAACTTGTAGTGTGCTATAATTTTATCATTTTTTTATTTCTTTTTATTGTTAAAACAATTGTCTGAGCCTGTTTCTTTATTGTATTTTTTATATAGGGGGTCCACTTGCCGCTAGCAAGCTAATACCCTGGCCAGTTCGCCACTCAAGGTAAAAACTGTCTCTATAGATATGTAAGTTCTATTTTTCATAAGTTATTATTATTATTAGTGAAAAATATGTGTAGTCGGAAGAATATGCACAAAGTTTCATGAAACCTGTAAAAATCAGAAAATCCAATGGAAACAGTCCAAATTAAATTTTTTGACGATTGTAAAACTTTAGATGATTATTATTTCTTTATTTTTACACAATATTCTTTCGGATATGGAATTTTAATCAACAGAATATGTTGTGAATTAATTTCAAAGAAATGGATATAGAAATGTTTGATATATCTCTAAAGAAATGAAGTATAAGTTGGAGAGGAAAATTACCAACGAAATAGTGAGAAAAAGAATGTGGCCAAAAGTTTGACAGAAACTTGATATATAAGCAAGATGAGCCATATTGAAAATTAAAACACAAAGTAAAGAAAGAATGCACAGAGAAATAGGAATTACAATTTTTGAAACCACTGATGACACAAGATGTGTCTACAGAAATAGATCTACTAGAATAAAAATAGATAAACATTTCTGTATGGCTGTATTAATATTTATATAATATGTGTGTGTGTGAGTGATAGAAAGAGAGAGAGAGAGGGGGGTGCTATAGGAAAATCTTCCCAGCAGCCAACATGGTCTAGACTTGGCAGGATTCTTAACAAGAACCCCATCATCAACATTGATTCGATTGGGGAAATTGACCTCGTGCAAATCTTTACATTGTTCCCTCAAGCTCAACAGATAATATTGATACCAAAGCTTTCGGAATCTAGTCAACATAGAATTACGAGCTTCAATGGATTTTACCTCATTTAATCTTGAAGGAGGGTCGGATTTCCAAACATCCTGATTATCCAATTTCAGTACAAGTCCCAAATTAGCGTTAGGACGAAGAAAACAGTTATTACTTCGAGGTCTGAATCCGAAGAACATCTATGAGTTAGAGGTCTTCGTTTTTTTAGCACCCTGAACATCCGAAATTACAGTAAGGAGATCAAAATATCTAATTCGGGAACGCCCAATTGTTTTATACAAACATAATTTAATAGTCCTGATCATACGTTCCCATGTACTCCCAACCCAAGCAGCATATAGAGGTATTCTGATGTGCTTAATATACACATGGAAGTTTTCATTGAATTCAGAGGAGGCAAAAACTTCCTCTATAAGATTGCAACCAGCTATAAAGGATCTGGCATTATCGCTGTAAATATGAGATGAGATTCCATATATGTTAGTAAATCTAATCAGAGCCAGAACAAATGAGTGGGTGCTCATGTCTTTAACCAACTCTGTGTGTACAGCTGTAATATTGAGGCAAGTAAATATAAGCATGTACATTTTACTAACTCCTTCGTCACCCTTTACCCAAACATGTCCAGTATAGTCAATCCCAGTATGTAAAAATGGTTTAACGAGATTTACTCGGTGTTTAGGAAGATTGGTGACCTGAGGATACTTGAAAGAAAGGTTATTAAATTTTTGGCACAAGACGCACCTAGAAATTACTTTTTTGACGGCTTGTCTCGCCCTGGGTATCCAAAACCCTGAAAGGTGGATTTTGTTTAAGGTGGACTGAATTCCCAGATGTTTACATCTTTTGTGATATTCCACAATCATAAGTTCAGTCAGATCATGATACTTAGCCAATAAGACAGGATTGATAACTTCACAATAATAAGTAGTGATTTTACCTATTCTACCCTTAGTCCTGATTATCCACCTTTCATCTATGAATAAGTTAATTTTTTTTAATAATTCAGGCAGTCTTTTACCTTGAGGAGATTGAAGGTAAGCAAGTTCTGTAGGAAAGCTTTGCTGCTGCATTGCCTTAAGTAAGTAAATTTTAGCACAACTACTAGGATTCAGATCCACATGTTTTAGTTTATTTCGGATTTTAAATATATTGGTAGTAACGTTAATCAATCTATTAAAATCCGAGTATTTATCAAAGGGTATCACCGGTTGAGGTTCAACATTAGCTACAGTGTAATTTAATGACGTAGTCTGTACAATGGATTTATTTTTTGAACTTAGGCACTGAAGTTCGCTTGATGGCCATTCTATGGGATTTTTGAGACCACAAATCTCTCACGAGCATTTTGCCCCTGATAGTAACAGGTAAACACAAAGTTAGTGGGTCGAAAACCCGTGCAGTTTGGGCTAATATGCCTCTTTTAGTATTAACAGACTGATCAATAGGTGACCCTGAAATCTGAAGTGTGTCTTCTAGTGTGGAATATTTATACAATAAAACCTTTTCGAGTTGACAACCATGTTCTACGAATATCTGATCTTTTATCATTAAGGTTTTAAGTTTCTCACAATTCGTATTCCATGATCTAAGGTTAAAATGATCCTTTTCCATAAGATAATTAGCCTTTGTGTATAGGTCTGATAACATGCAAACAGAGTTACCGGTTTTAATTAGGTTGTCGACATAGAAATCTTTCTTTAACATGTCAGTGCAGTTACCAGCAGGAAACATACGCGCATGGTGTTTTATTATAAAATTCAAAATGAAGGGGCTGGCATTAAATCCAAAAATAAGTGTGGTATATCTAAAACAGACCAGCCTATTCCCTTCCTTCATAAAAAAGCTAAACCTGTTAGGGTCCTCGAGAGATCCGATTTTGATCATAAGGAAAGCCTTACGAATGTCTGCTAACATCACATGTTTATTAGACCTAAATAGCAACAACATATCTCCCATTAAATTTATGCCAGGGTAAGCAGCTTCATTTAGAGAATATGTCCCCATAGTCTTCAGAGAGCAGTTAAAAATGGGTCTAATTTTTGTGGTAGTTTGCTCATCCATCTTTAAAACAGGTCTATGGTGTATCCAAACATGTTTTGAAAATTCCTCAGGTGCCACCTCAAAACGTTCGATGATACCTTCCCGCTCCTGCTGGTGGAATACCTCAACATAGTCATTGAGTAATCTTTGTTGCTCGAGCTTGTTAACTACTCTGTTCAAAACTGAAAGAACAACTCTGTGATTGGAAGGCACAGACTTTATTTTGTCCTCATGCCACGGGAGTTAAACGTGATGAGCGTTATCTCTGAATTCAATAGATTTTTCAAATTCCATAATTTTATTTTTATCATAATCACAAATAGCTTCGTCTTCCGGAGATATACCCAGCGAATCTACATCAATTTCTCTAAATTCCTTTCTACTTGACTTTCGTCAAAAATTTCAGCAAAGGAGTCTTTATAGGATTCATTACAAATTTCACTCTCGTGTCTGAGCATGTAGAATATTTAGGCACTATGGCATGATAATTGTGTTGAAAATCTTTACTCTGTACTTCTTTAGGGGTACTTTGATTTTCATATGAAAAATGCCTGTAGGAAACTCCCAAGCAGAGCCCTTCATGCAATCCACCATTTTGATGTTCTTCATAAATTGAATTACATCGATGCCTAAAAGACTGTGAACCCTAATATCATTTCTTCCGTGCAAAAAAGCTAGTTTGTAATTTAATTTAAGTAAATTATTCTTAACAGATTTAAAGTTATCGAATCTTAAGTTCATATCGAATTCATCATCGATAAGAACAGGTAGGGGCAAGGAATTACCCTTATTTACTTCGATCCCCACTACAACTTAAAACCTAAAAAGGTTTTTACGTCGTATTCCACTGGAGTGAGGAAAGATCTATAGCACCCTAATTTTTCAATAACTTGCTTAGAGAAATACATCCTTTGACTACCTGTATCAAAGAGGCAGTACAATTTGTATTACGTTTCCTTTTAGAAACTGTGATTGCCACTATCGGTAAAATATAAGGCTGCTCTTGTGTGCCAGTGTTGGTACGCACGTGCGTGGAATCAGATGAACTGTTTCCACTCTTATCTGCTTCATCACAAAGGGGGGTTACGTGGCCTCGGGGTTTGCAATTTGCACATTTTCGAGGTAATTTATTTGCTTTAACATGACAGTCTTCCGTTCTATGACTAGCACTTGTACAAAAAGAGCACAAGTCCATCTCCCTACACCTAGAACGTCTCGACTCAAGGGAGGAATATTTTGAACAATGGTTCATGGTGTGCCCGTTGATGTTGCAAAATCTACAATGTCTAGTAATTTTGCTAGATTTTATTGCAAAGTTTTCCAATGTTGGAACATTTTTCTTTGCGTTGTTGTTCTTAGTTTAATTCCCTTCCCGCGACTTGAAATTGTCTTGGTGGGAATTAGGATTTTTTAAAAAAACTGTTTTAATTAAGGTTTTTATAACCTCGTTGTAACTATCAACAATCTGATTGATTTTTGGGTAGTTACTGTCAACTTTCCGGATTAATTCTTTTTGAAGAGTTGAGGGTAATTTTGAAAAAAATTATATGGCTGATTAGTTCATAGCCTGGAGTGTTTTCTTTAAAAATAATCCAAATTATACGAGGTTTTTAATTCGGATAGGTCAGCTTTAATTTCTGACAAAAATCTTTTTATGTTGACAAACTCTGGGTCATATTTAGGGGTACTGCACTGCCATTGTTTACAAATTTCATCAATAATGAGAGGAATATCCAAAAATTCCTTTCTCAACAAATTGATGGCCAGTTCAAGGTTTTCATCTTCTAACGAAAGATGAGACACTAACTGAGACGCGTAGCCAGCTAAAAAAACTTTTAAAAAGCAACAGCTTGGCTTTTTTTGAGTGTACAGCGTCCACACAGTTTTCAAATTGAACAAGGAAAATTTTAAATTCAAATTTACCGGCTTGTACTCCATTGAATTTAACACACTGCAACCTTGGGGTTGAAACGCACGAGGTTGTGAGTGGCACTTGTGGATTTTGAACTGGGACGGATTCTGTATTGGAACTAGAAATATTCTCTTCCAGTCCCATGAGCCTTTTAAAATATGTTGTAAACGAACTCCGTCCCTAACTGTTCGTCTTCCAACATACCGCTTTTTTCTAAATTAATATCGGCTTTTTTACAAGCTTCAATTATTTTTGTGTTAATTGCGTCGACAGTCGGTTTTGCGTAACTTATCTGAAAGATGCGTCCTTTTAACAGTTTTACATTTCCTGTGTCGTTTTGGCTGGGTTGAAGAAATAGAGCCTTGACTTCTGAGCTTCAGTTGCTGTCGAAATCCTCACACGTGTCATGGTGTTTAGATGACGGAGAGTACAGACGGGGAACGTGTTGTCTCTGAAGGTCCCAACAAGCAAAAGAGGAAGAGAGTTTGTAAAAACCGCTCTCGTGGGGTTTGGTGAAAATCTAAAAAGGTAGCCTGTGATTGGATGTTTTTCATCCAATCACAGGGCACCCAGTTAGCGACTCCGTAATAATTTCAATACAAGTGCGGAAATTTAAATATCTCGGAAGTGTTTTAAGAAAGGCCGGAAAGAGCGACACTGAGAACCAAAGATGTATTGGGATAGCCAAGAAAGCATTCCAAAAGCTAAGCAGAATCCTAAGAAACTGGAAGATGTTGCTAGAGTCAAGGAAAACGTAATATATGTCCTCTGTGTGGCAGTGAGTGCTGGACGGTCTCATCAAAGATGAAGAAGAGGCTTGAAGCAACAGAAATGTGGCTCTCCAGAAGGATGCTGAGGATGCCGTGGACCGAACATGTGGGTATCGGCAAATTTTGGAGAAAATGTCAACAAAAAGGAATCTATACTTAACATCAGGAAGAGACAGTTGAGGTTTCTAGGTCATATAATGAGGATGGGTTGTTTGGGAAATCTGCTACTCACGGGACAGAGAGACAGCAAAAAGGCCAGAGGCAAAAAATGTATAGCATATTTAATGAGCTTGAATAAATGGATGTTGGGATATGGCTTGGGAGAAATAACAGGAAGACAATTGTTATTAAGAGATAAAAGCGACAGGAAGTTGTGGAAAGCCATGATCGGCTAGGTCCTGAAGAGACACATAAAAAAGGATGATGATGCACACTTAGAGAGAAACAAAGGCAGGCCGAGCCAGGCACACACGTGATGCTTTCTGCAGAAGCTTGGCTTGGGAAGAGTCACGCGGCAACAATGTACAGGTTCATAACGAACGGATTTCAATACTCGATAACCGAGGAGATATACAGTTTCCGAGATAACAATTCCACGGAAAAAAAGTGAAAGTTAATCGAATCGTAAGACAAAGGATGGGTACGATAAACGAAATTCCATTGTATTAATCAATGTGCAAAAGTAAAGCGACTGACTTGATAGAATGAGGATATAGATATGAATACATATAAATATCTTAGTAAGATTTGTATGTGTGTGAATATATGATCTTCCACACGTCAATATGTCTGCAAATATGAATGACCATACGCATGTAGTGCTGTTCGATAAAAGTGACTCACCTGATTTTTTTTACTAAATGTTCTCTTCTCCGATGAAACTAAAGTTGAGCTAAATTCAAAGGATAAGCGATCTAAAATCCGAAGAAGAAGCTTTGAAAGCTCTTTGAATTTAGCAGTAAGTACAGACAAACATCCGTTCAGTATAATGTTTCTTTTCATGGAACTGGTTTCTTAAAACTTATTGAAAAGACCGCCAGGACCGAGCAGTACAAGAGAATCTTGTCTGCTCCCTTCTGCTGAGAGGGTGTAAATCGACCCCACCAAGCTCATTTTTATATAGGACAATGCTCCATGTCCAAATCAAAATTGATAAAGGAATACTTTGATGAGAAGCAGGTGAGTGTTATGACATGGCCGCCCCAATCTCCTGGCCTCAGCCCCATAGAAAACTTATGGAGTATTATAAAGTATAGGCTTTCGAGAAAGCAGTTGATCAACAAAGAGGATTTGATTGTGAATTTCATATCCGAATGCAATTCAAAGATTGGAGATGAGATTTTACAGAACCTCATCAACTCAATGCCAAAAAAGGTTGAAAGGTTATTCAAAATAAAGGAGGACCCATAGATTATTAAATATTTCGAGCTATATTACCTATTATGAATAAATTACACCTCTATTATTCTTTATTTAAAGCTGTTCGGTTATGTTTCTATTGATTACTAGTTGCAGGAAATAAGCGAGTCAGTTTGTTTTGCACAGAGTTTTTCCCTAAATCTCATTTATATCCAAAATTATAATTATCAATAGAATACCTTAGGGTGAATAAACTTTTTTACTAGGTGGTCGGGAAGAGGTCTTTACATTAGTAAGATTAAAAATTAGTTTGACCCCAAAAACAATAGGCGAAAAAATTTTTAAGTAAAAAAAATCAGGTGAGTCACTTTTATCGAACAGCCCTGTATATATGTATGTGTGTATAATTATAACTAAGATCATAGCGCACACTTTCTGGAATAAACGTTTGTCGAACATTATGTAGTATGATCTCGGAATGCCCTTATAAAACGAAAATATTGGTTGTATGACACTCAATCCTGTCTTCAAATATGGAAATTATAAAAGTTATATTTTCTCTCTGAAATTCTGGGCGAGGTGTTATCATTATTAATACTATTTACATAAAGACTATTTAACTGATATTTGTTTTTATAACAACGCTCCGGTCGTTGTACCCCGTGGCGTTCATCAGGAATATGTCGATCCGGGAAATCTACACGCCATTTCGAACTAAACATTTCATTTAATCTACGCAGTTTATTATTCACAATCCAATGCCAATATCTAGGGATATCTCAACTTGAAGACAACCACATTGTTTTTGTTATGTAGCAGTCAGTAAACCTATCACAAATGCGACAAAAATTACAAAATACATTAAATCATTTGAATGAATAGTTTATTTTTAATTCCAACAATGCAGAATAAAATAGTATGGAAGAACGCAAAACATACGTTTTTCTTTTCAAGCTCATGTAGATTCTGCCATCTCATGGAATGTTCCTGGATGTTATTTGTCTAAAAGTTGACCTCAATCCAGAAGAAACTAAATGTTTCGATTATCTTCTATATATACTTCGTTGTTTTCTACTGGAAAAATATCCAGCATATGTAAAATCTTGTTATTTTATTATGACAGCTGCTATCTCATTTACAAATTATAGAGTAGCTGCATAATTCATAGTAAATGCGTAAACCATTTTTAAAATGTGTGTACTATCGTTTTAGCAGGAAATACTACCATGATATGAAAATGACTCCGTATTTTCCGGTAATCATTTCTGTATATGGAATTGGTACATTTGGTCAAAATAAAGAAAAAAAAGCTGACAAACAAAAGGAATACAAAAGCAATGAACAGTGAACTAGTCTACATTATTGCTCATTGATTCATATTAGTAAGTCTGATCAGTTCTATAATGTCAAATTTGCGGTTGATCTCCAAAATGACCGTCGGTTAAGTGGGGGAAAAGGCGGCTTGTTAACTGGAAGGACTCCAAAACTAAACTGATCTCCATTAATAATCTGAGAGACCCATTTCTTCCTTCCATCAGCATGCCTGATGCTAACCTCCAGGAGAAAGACTCGTTGGGACTTCTTGGGCTAACGTTCTCATCTGATATGAAGTGGAAAATTCTATATTGAATCAACTGCTAGGTCAGCTGCTAAGACAGTTGGTTCATAGTGCTGTGCAAGACAATGTTTCTCTCCTGAATTTATCTTGTATATCTATAAATATACCATCCGACCATGCTTAGAATTTTGTTGCCATACATGGTCCGGAGCTCCTGCTTTATATCTAGAGATCCTTGCTAAAATAGAAAGAATCAGCAATACTATTGGTTCTTATCTGGTGTCTCTGCTTCAGTCATTTTCCCACCGGCGTAAAGTTGCATCCCTGTGCCTTTTCTATGAATAGTTTCATGATACTTTTCGGATAAGCTCTACGCTATGGTATCTAGAATTTATGAATTTAAGTGCAGTACTAGACAGGCAAAGAGGTTCTATGCTAGAACTTATCTCAACATCGTACATAACATCAAAAGGAAAATCTATGCAGATGCATGAATTCAGAGTCATGAATACTGTCAAATTAAGGCTTTGTGGAGATGAGGTCACACTTGTAAATTTGCATGACATAGCGGTTGGATGGGAAGGTGACTGAGAAGATTTGCTTGAGAAGAACATTCATAAAGCAATATAAGCAATTAAAACTTGAAAAAAAATAAAGAAGAAAATGGCGTGAAATGAAGAAAAATGTCAAAAAGTATATTGAGGAGCACGAAGAAGCGTGCATAAGTTTACAATCATTCACCGAGGCACGTATAACTATTTACAGGTTTAAATATAGACATGTATATATGCAAATACACATGAGAATTATAACCTCGCTACATGTAATTACGGATAGGTTTTCTGTCCGACTATAAAACAGCTCATAAAATGACCATTCTGAACATATTTGAGAGAAGGGTCGACATGATACCTATTCAGTCTTCCCACGTTAAAGTACGTAGCATCATATATAACGGCGTTTGAGAAAATAAGTTTACATATACTTGACGACGAGTATGTATGACATATTTTTAGCGTTATCTATCTATCTATCTAATCTTTTTCACACTGTAATCATTTCGCGAACTGACATAATATCTATCGCTATATTTGTATGTCTATATATTTATATCTATATATTTATATATCTATGTCTATATCTTTCTCTCTCTCTCTCCATATATATATTTTTACTCTATATACATATCTATATATCTATATCCATATTTGTTTATGTACATCCTACTTTTGTCCTTGTGCAACATCTAAGCTACGCTTGTAAAATCACCATATATATATATATATATATATATATATATATATACACACACACACACATATATATATATGTATACATCTGTATATGTATATATGTATATACACACACACACGTATATATATATATATATATATATATATATATATATATATATATATATATATATAAATAATGCGAACAGCACAATGCTTTCTAAGTATATCTGGGAAATAAAAAACAAAACGCACACCACACTAAAAATATCTTGGAAAATAAGGAAAAACTCATCAGCCTACAACAACCTATCAAAAACTTGCAAACTTTGCTTGGAGGAAAAAATAGCTATCATTACCTTCCCAGACCAAAATAAATTATTAAATAAAAGATCCGAGCTAATCTCAAAATGCAGGCATGAAAACAAATTTTTACTACGTAACTTAAAATAGAAAAATAAATAAATATATAAACAAACAAAATGACAATAAAATAAGCAAAATAAATTAATCCAAACAAATTACAAAACCACACCTGTTAGAATATGCGAAAAAAATCAATAAAGTAAATAATGAACAAATTATCAAACTATTATGAACAAAAAATTAAACTATAAAAATCAAAACAAAAAACAGATGGAAAGTAGTTATAACTGTTATATAACGATAAAAAAAAAATTAATAAAAATTAATATACTGCTCTACTTAAAAATCGAAAACCAAAAAGAGAAAATATAGAGTGTAACAAATAAATAACAACAAGTATAATAAATTGATCTAAATACATCCAAATATATAAATAAGCTAACAACCGATAACGATAAACTAGCCGTTTAGAAAAAAGAAATAAAGGTAATCAACCCAAATAGATAAATTAAAAACTGTTCCCACCAAAATAATAGTCAGAACAAACGTCAAAATTCAACAAATAGCTTTAATCAATGACAAATAAACAAATATATAAGATAAAAAATAAAAATGAAAATAAATAAAAACAAGCAAAATATTTTGCCCAAATAAATAAGCAAATAAACGACTTCCGGTAAATGACCGCCATAATAGACTACCAACAATAAGCTATATAAACAAAGTTTTACTACGTTAATAAAAAACACCGATCAAAATAAAAAATAAATAAATAAATATATAAGATAAAAAAATTAAATTAAATTCAAAAAAAAAATTTTTACATAAATAAATAAACAAATAAGCAACTTTCGGTAAAAATAACCGCCAAAATAGACAATATATATATATATATATATATATATATATATATATATATATATATATATATATATATATATATATATACCCATACATCCATATATATATAGATAGACAGACAGATATATATATATATATATATATATATATATATATATATATAGAGAGAGAGAGAGAGAGAGAGAGAGAGAGAGAGATAGATAGATAGATAGATAGATAGATAGATAGATAGATAGATAGATAGATAGATAATTGTGGACAAAATATTAACCTGCACTGAATATTTGCATATTTTCTGACTGAATTTACGATAACCATATGATTCCGCATTTAGTTTTGGATAATTTTTGAAATTTTTTTGAAGTTTCGATTTATAAAATTCATAGTTATATCTTTTCTAAAGATTTCCTCAAATTATTTGCCTAACCTCCACCTTATGGAAATAATTAAATAATATTTGCTTTATGACTATTGTAATGTTTGCCACTCAATACTAAAACAATTTGAAAATGAAATAGTATTGCTTTGATTCTATAACATTCTAAAATGTAATGAAGAAGACAATATGTGAATGCCACGTACTGCGATGACTCTTTCGTTCTGCAACCATAGCGAAGACGGTTGAACTTGACAAGAAGTTCAGAATGAAGGTAGTTGATGCATACAAAGAGATGGATATAAAACACTTTCTCAGCGTTTAAATATCCCTAGATCGACAATTCTTAGAATTATCAAGAATTAACAAGATTTATTGTATTGAGAATAAATTAAAGTCTGAAAGAAAACGGTCAATTTCTGAGAGAATGGAAAGTAAAATTGTTAGAGATGTCTCGAAGAATGCTTACATGAGGACAAAGGACATTGTCAATAATTTAAAGCCATCAGGATTAAATGTATCGACGAAGACAGACACTAGATGCTTTCATCGTGCACGACTTCGAGCTTGTCGCCCAAGGACAACACCCTTGCTTAAGGCTAAACACATATGTAGCGGACCGTGGGGTGAAGATGTGAAAAGATATCAGTAGGTTCAAATTTCCTGCTAGCCGTTCCAGCTACATGAGAATATTGGACTTTAATTAAGTCCAAAGAAGACAAAGAAAACAAACAAGACCGATATATATAGGTAAACAAATATATATTAATAACAAGGTAAACAAAGACATGAACAATTACATAGTGTTTGTATGGAGAAATTATATGTGTGTATTGTGAGTGTTCGTACGTACGTGTATTGTTCTTAGCGTGTTCCCAGAATTTGGGAAACGCTGTATTTGTGAGAGGTTACATATTGGTCTAAGTGGAAAAAGAGAGAGATTTTACCTCGTCTCCGCGCGAAGTAGCGGCCCAAGGCCTAAGTCGAAAAGAGAGAGAGAGAGAGACGAAGTGTCAGCCAGTATTTATAGCCAGAGGAGAGAGACCCCTGTTGAAGGATTAAGGAATTGCGGAGGAGCTAACCCCGACACATATATATGCAGATTAGCTTATGCTAGAAGAGTCATCGAGAACATTCGAGTAAATATTAGAAATCTGTTTTATAGTCAGATGAAACAAAACTAGAATTATTTAGTCACATGAACTTCCGGTATGTATGGAGGAAAGTGACTGAAGTACCCAAACCCCAAAATATCCATTCTACATTTAAGCACGTGGGTGGGAGTATTCTTCTCTGGGGACATGTTGATGCCTCTGGACGACGATAACTAATGATAGTACAGGGTATCATGGTTAATGAGCAGTATTTGGAGAATATCCAAATACACGCGTACGCACACGCACGCGCAAACACACGCACACATAGACACACACACACTCTCTCTCTCTCACACACACACACACACACACACACACACACACACACACACACACACACATATATATATATATATATATATATATATATATATATATATATATATCCGCACACACACACACACACATATGTTGCACAGCTCCCACGTTCTGGGATTCTCTAGGTCACAATACAATCTTCTCTCTCCCGTCTTCTCTCAGCCGGTGTTCGTTAGTCGGTTTTTTTATTCGGAGATAAAAATACATCAAAACGAGGATTTCAACTTAAAACATTTTATTAAGCACGTGTACATTTATAAATAGACATTTGAGGACGTGTACATTTATAAATAGCCAGTGGTGACTCTCTCCCCCTTCACTGGAGAGCAGTTTCCAGTCAGAGGAGACGTCTACATTATTCGACGTGTAAAATCCAACCCCCCGAAAATCTTTTCTCTATCTATCACCCCACGCTAGTTCAGCCAATCAAATGTAATTGATCTGTGAATTTGAGAGATTTAAAGAGTAAAATAAAGACATAGTGTTTCTAGATTATTCAATCAAACATGCTTGAATGAAGATATGTTTCTTAGATGTACAAATTTTACACCACATGATCCAGCAGCTCACCATAATACCAACAATTTGCAAACTTATCCTTGTGAAGAGGCAGATTGAAATAGAAAAACCAACTTAAAAAAACTCTTAGCAAAAGAGCGAAGAAGATCCACAACACACTAAACCTGTCAACCACTCCGGAACAGCTTAACGAAATCCATATATAGACTCGTAGACATTACTAATAATTTTGAAATACAACACCGTCTGAACATTAAAAAAATATAATTAATATACTATACAAAGAGCCTATTCATCTTCCAAATAATTATAATAAATTCATCAACATCTCTCACTACAAACTAAGTGACCACCAGAAGGAATTATTCAACTATGGATCCGAAATTGAAATGTTATAGCTAAACATAAAAAACTTAAAGAACAGCCAATAATAAAACCAAAACCAGAAATTAGGAACCTGTTCAAAGCTGAAGTAATGCAGAACGACATGACAAAAGAAAAAACTCGTCGAAGCTCCTATATTTTTTTTAAAAATCGTTGCCAAGTAGCTACGTAACAATATTCATATAATTTACATAAAACCAATATCTTGTATTAAATAAATCTGATTACAATTCAAAATTACAACAAATAATTGACAACACCAAATTTTAAAAAGTCAAACAAAAGTCCTATTTAAGAAATAAAATTGAAAATCAACAAACTAATCAAAGCCAACAACGCAGAGCAAGTCAATTTAAGACTTCCTCAAAATTACTACAAACCAGCATACATGTATGGAATTATAAAAATAAATAAACCTAACTTTCCTCTCCGTCCTATCATATCCCAAATCCCTACTCCGGGTTATCAATTATGTGAGACTACCCACCTCTGCAACTCGTTGCACAAAGATATAGACCCCACGTCGTAGAATTTCTGTGCGGTTGATCGAGCGAGAGGTAGGCTCACAGGCAAAAGAAAAACACAACTACAAACTTGGGTAGGACGAAAAGAGGAGGGAGGGCGTGTGACCTTTTTGTGGACGACCAACTCCGGGCTGACTCTCGGCTGGCAAGAAAAAATATATCCTAACTAACAATGTCCGGCTGCTAATGGGTCGCTCTTCGATGTTACGTGCTCCGGCCTAAATCAACCTTCCTCGAACCTAAACTAAGTCTAACTACCCCGTGGCCCAAAGCGTATATATGGAGAATCCTCTTTCATCATTTCCGGACAAGGGACACCCACGAATAAACCCATAACTTTTTCATGACCATTTCTCTCTTTGAAAAAAGTGGACATAAAAATATTTCTTAGCCTAGCTGACTCCGATTCAGGGACATTAAATTCAACCCCTTTTAAGTTTTGACCAGAGCCGGTCTTTTTCCTATCGTCGTATTTTGACAAGTACTTAACACTTATCTACCCTTTTCACCATATGTCCAAAACATGTTTTTATCTAGATTCCTAATCTAATCATTTGGTCTTGAAGTTTGATGCCCAGGTCAAATCTAACTAATCTTCTCGCACATATGTGTGCGCGCGCACGCACACACAGATGTGGGGGTGTATATATACACAGACACAGATGTGCGGGCGCACACACACACACACGCGTGCGCATATATCCAACTCATAGTGTCACAATTAACCAAAAAGACATTTTATATCGATTTAAATCTCCTTCGCGACATTGTATCGCTGACAAAAGCAACTGTTGGTTTCACGAGGACGACATTATCAAGGATTACTTTACACATGTCGGATTCAATTTCTATCGCACAACATTTAAAAGAACATTCCTGTCCACATTCACGTTTTAGAGAAATATTAATTGACAATACAAGTATACTCTACCATGAAAATAAAAACACAAACTTCAAATTCTTGAAGCGCTTTATCTAAATAAATGAAACAACACAAAATAAAATTAATTATGAGTAGAACAACAATGTTTTAAAATGTCTATAAAAACAATGTTTTGTGCTTCCGTTATTTTAAAAATTGTTTATACCATGGATGATGTTATCATGCTTGCAATTACTATTATTATGTTTCGGTTGGTGACTGGTAGGATTTGGGGTGTGTTTAAATGAGTTCTAATGGAGCTATCGTTAGGTTGGTGTACCGTGAGTTGGCTGGATAGTCATGAAGCCCTAATAATAAAAGAGTGAAAACCAACTGTCAATAAAATTAACTATGAACACTGTCACAATGTGTTCACAGTGTTTGAAAAATAAAACCTTTCTATAACTCAAGGTACGTACACAAAACTATGACAACATATCATAGGAAACGTATGAAATCCGACAATTGTCATTCTTTACTCCAGGACGAATTCAGAACAGGTATGTTAGTTCGAGAAAGATCAGCGAAGGTGTGTTTAAAAGCAGTAATTCGAGTTTCCTTTATCGGAAGTTCTCTGTGGCTGAACGGTCGTAGCACCCAAGGTAAATTGTGGTTCTGTATAAAATACATGTTCGATTCCTGCCGAAAAACACATATTTACTACGAAATTTCTCGAAGATGCATGCCGATGAATGCAATTAATACTGTTTAATTAAAGAACAGAACATTTGTTCTAATAAGTGTATCCATAAAAAATAACTTATAAACAGAAGAAATATATATTTATCGGATTTAATCAATTCCCTATGTGTGTGTGTATGTATACTTATGTATATATATATGTGTGTGTATGTATATATATATATATACATATATATATATATATATATATATATATGTGTGTGTGTGTGTGTGTGTGTGTGTGTGTGTGTGTGTGTGTGTGTGTGTGTGTGTGTGTGGTTGCTGTTTCCGACTGGTAGTTAGGAGCCCTAACTCTTGCGTAGCGTCTTGAGCGGCCGCTCTGATCAACAGTTGCATAATATCGGGGTGTCTGTAGTGCCATGTCGCGCATGGATAGGTGTCCCTGCAGTCATCTTCGGTGGGCAACCCTGAGGCCACATTATGATTCAGGCTGTGCCAAACCCCCTCTCTGCCCGCGTCATGGGTGATAACCGTCGACTTCCTTCAACTCATGCCTTCTCTTCTTCCAACACAAATTTCCCACATGAAGTACAAAAACCAGAAATATAAACATAAACCAGCCTTCCAAAAATCACACAAATCTTTAAATATCTCCATCTCCAACATCCGTGGCATTAGAACCAACTTCTGCAGCGTTGAGTCTTTCCTCATTGCTAAGTGCCCGGATATACTGGCCCTGTGTGAGACCAATCTTGACTCCTCTATCCCTTCCTCTGATACCTTCCTCTCCTCAGAAAAGACTCCCTAACCCACATGCATGGCCTTGGTGTCTACGTCAAGGACCATCTCCCTTTGGCGAGAGAGTCCTCTTTTGAATCACCGGATCATTCGTACTTGTGTCTCCGGCTATCTCTTCTCAATGCTGTAAGCTATCTTTTCTTCCTCTAACGCTCTCCATCCTCTCAGGACTGTGGGATACTCGATGTCATTTCTGACAGCATAGATAGGGCCCTCTCTGTCCATCCGTACGCTCACATATTTGTGTTTGGCGATTTTAACACCCATCACAACCAGTGGCTAAAGAACGCTACAACCGAACTCGCAGTCATACATACTCTCAACTTTTCAGTCTCTCAGATAATCGATTCCCCCCCCTGTTTTGCTTACAACCGTGACTGTAAGGCCTCACTCCTCGACTTGTGTTTTACCTCCATCCCAGAGTCTTGTAGTGCCACGCAGCTCTGTCCTATCATGCTGTCGTGTCTGTTAGCATCTCCTTCAGCCCCACCCCCTGCAAAGAGCCTCCTACCACCAGAACCACATTTTGCTACCAACGGTCTGACTGGGACTCGTTTCGTGACTTCCTCCGCGATGTCACCTGGGATGCTATATTTAAGCTCCCCACTCATGATTGTGCTTCTGAGTTCTCTTCCTGGATTAAAGCCGGTATCGAAGCTTTCATCCCCTCCAGGAAATTCAAGGTCAAACCGCGCTCCTCCCCCTGGTTCACAGCTGCTTGCTCAGCCGCCATTGCCCATGGGAACCACTTCTTCCACCGTTTTCGTAGTGATATGTCCGACTTCAACAGACGTCTATTTACCTCTGCCCGCGATGAGTGTAAGCGTATCCTCGACGATGCCAAGTCACTATTTGCTGCTCGGATGAAGGAACGTATTGCATCCCGCAAATTTGGCTCCAAAGACTATTGGCGCCTCTGCAAGAGCGTTCTGAATAATAACAAATCCCCCATTTCTCCCCTGTTCAATCAGTTTGAGAACTCTGGCGACCCCTCCAACGCTTCCAATTACCGTCTTATCAGTCTCCTACCACTCTTCGGCAAAGTCTTCGAGGCTATTATCAACGCCGAAATGATTAATCACCTGATATCCAACGATCTGCTCTCAGACAAGCAGTATGGTTTCCGCTTTGCCCGATCTACTGCCGACGTGCTTACGGCCATCACTGAATTTGTCTACCAAGCTATCCATAATAACGGCGAAGCTCGTGCCGTGGCCCTTGACATCTCCAAAGCATTCGATAGAGTTTGGCATGCCGGCCTCCTTCGCAAGCTCCAGGGTTATGGTATCACAGGTCGATTGTTTGACCTAATACAGTCATTTCTGTCAAACCGGGATTTGAAGGTTGTTCTCAGTGGATTCATCTCCAGCCCCTATCCCACTAACGCAAGTGTTCCTCAAGGCTTCATCCTTGGCCCTACTCTGTTCCTCATATTTATAAACGACCTTCCTGACGCCATAGACTCCCAAGTCGGCATCTACGCTGACAACACCACTATTTACTCCTACCTCAAACACATATCTAGTGAGGCGGACAAAATTAACATGGCAGCTCAAATTGTAAAGGACCTCCAATCGGTTGTGGACTGGAGAGAGAAATGGATGGTCAACTTTAACGCAAATCTAGTGAGGCGGACAAAATTAACCTGGCAGCTCAAATGAAAAGCACTTCCAATCGGTTGTGAACTGGGGTGAGAAATGGATGGTTAACTTTAACGCCTCTAAAACAAAACTTCTCTCTATTAACCACCACAAGGATCCATCCCTGCATCCCATTAGAATGTCTGATGACCAACTTCTCGAGAGCTCCTCTCTGCGGCTGCTCGGTCTCACGCTGTCTGCTGATCTGAGATGGAACAAATACATCGAGCCATGTGCATCAGCCACCGCAAGGAAAGTTTGTTCTCTGTGCCGAGCCAGGAAATTTTTCTATCCGGAATCGATCCTCCAAGTCTATAAATCGACCATTCGCCCTTGCATGGAGTATTGCTGCCCTATATGGTCTGG
>OZ038478.1:144608056-144630556 GCA_964036315.1 Acanthosepion esculentum | reverse complement strand
CCATGAGCAGTTATGAATGTACGCGAGAGATTTATGGAAGATTGAAGTTTATAAGCAGTAAATTCTACCTTGCCAACCGAACGATCCTCAGCGGCCGAATCGGTTAACGCACGTCAGGCTATATGACGGTTCCGTATAGGATACAGGTTCGAATCCTGTCGGAGGACGAATATTTTCTATGAAAATTTCTCGGACATTCAGGCCGGTAAATGTTATTTAATACTGTTTATTATAAACAGACCATTTACTTAAATACTTGTATCTATAAAAAGAATGTTAAACATAAAAATGTCTTTAAATATATATATATATATATATATATATATATATATATATATATATATATATATATATATATATATTTGTGTGTGTGTGTCTCTCTCTCTCTCTGTATATATATATATATATATATATATATATATATATATATATGTATAACAATAATGGGCACTGTCTATACCGTGTGGTTTAACCATGTTTCGTGTTCCAGTCGCCAGGGTCTTTGGACAGCATTTTAACAACAGGTCTAACACTTCGCTTGTCTATGCTGAAGTCGGTCCAAGCTGGTGCTATATTAATGAAGAAATATCTTCACAACGAGAAAATAAAACGAACTATTCATGGGATTAATCTTCATTTGGCTTACATAAACCTTGGTACAACAAAAATTAACCCTTCTCGCATAAATCTCCATAGTGACACATTGCCTCTCCTCAGGATTTGGGTTCAAATTTCTTCAGAATCAGGAAATCTGGAGAAAGCTGACATGAATTCCAAGCACATCCGATGCGGGAATTCACTGTGCTAGTCTTCGAGATTTCAAAGCAAACTGCTTATATGCACTTCGTCCCAAAACTGGTTTGAGGTCGAAGGGTTCTTGCGAATCGTTGAGTTTTCAGTTTTCACATTAATCCTAATCAAATTTCTTTCTTCCCTATTTTTGCTTTCTTAATCAATTTTACAAAACAAGAATTATTCACCTTCTCGAGTGTAATTACAGGTATTGCCCCTCCCTGCTTCACTTCACGTCTTCACCGCCATTCCACACAGGCGGTGTGAAATAGAGCCTCTCCCTCCTTCCTTCTCAGCATTCTATCTAAGCACACCTCACAGGTCTGGCATAAGTGTCTTTGTGACAAAACTAATTTTTAAATCGTGTTGGCGAAAGAGCGCAGTTTATACTAATCATTAATTTTAATTATCTTGTTTCCTCAAGGTATAAATAAAATTATCTCTCCATTCTTAGACTTATTTATGTCCAGCGAAAACACAAGTCAGATCACCCTCTCGGCAACTACAGGGTATGTTTTCATAACGTTGATACTACGAAAAAAGCTTCGTCCCTTGTTTACTTTTTCCCGATTCGTTTACGTCAGCGAAAATATATTTATTCGCCTAAATTCTCAAGGAAGAGATAAAATTGTTCTCCATCCCTGTGCTGATTTCGGTCCAGCGAAATCATAAAGCCGATCACCAGCCTGACCCGACATGATCGATCTTCATAACTTCGACCCTCACAATGGGTTCACTCCTTGTTTTCATTTCCCATTTCGTTTTCGTCAGCGAAAATATATTTGTTTGCCTATAGATTAGATTTGATAGATTTGATAGATAAGAAAAATAAACTTCAGTAGAGAAGAAATCCAGTCGGTCCCATTTTCACCATTGAAAATGTCTCCAGTCTCTCTCACTCTGTGGCTCTCTCTATTCAGTTAACATTACATTTTGGCTTAACGCTTTCCTGCTTACAATCAAAATTTCACCACCTCATGTCCTCAGTATCATCTATCTATCTATCTATCTATCTATATATATATATATATATATATATATATATATATATATATATATAAACCCAATTTGTAGAAATAAAAAGCGGCTTCTCAAATTCGACATAAACATCAGTAAAATATTCCAATTCTGATTATTTCCATTAGTTAATAAACATATTATGATGTAAATTATAAGAAAATTAATATTATATTTTTTCTTAATTATAACTAGTTATATATATATATATATACATATATATATATATATGTGTGTGTGTGTGTGTGTGTGTGTGTGTGTGTGTGTGTGTGTGTGTGTGTGCGTGCGTGTGTATGTGTGTGTGTGTCTACAGTATCACATATTGATGTTGATAATTTAATCGGGGAAGGGGATGTATACGCCCCACGTAACCTTCGTTATCTTCCCTTCTCCCAATGTATGTGTGCGAACTTCCCTTTGTACCCTTGGTCTCTGAGCGGAAGGAATTCTGCTGTCCTGACCTGTAAGCGGATGAGTCACGTACACTCCGAGTATCACACATGGATCTTTCCTAGGTTATTCGTCTCCTCATTAAGGGTGCTGGTGGTAAGCTTTTTCTGGGTTTTGGCGTTATCCGCATGATAGTCAAGGATACGAACCTTAGAGTAAATTAGAAGGAGTTTATGCTATCAGCATTTGTATAATATCTGGTTATTGTACTGCCAATTGTGAATGGGGTTTGGACCTTGCAGTAGCCTCTGGTGGCGCCGCTCGATGCTGCCATGATGATGAGTACTGTTGCAGCAGTATCCCCGGACCAGTCAGCCCAGGTCATTTATGCGTGCATCGCCAATGAATGTGTGTTTATACCTATTAGTCATCCACCATAACAAACATAAAAGCAATCAAATTGAAAATGACAAACAGTAGAACCCAGGTATATAATATATTTTAATTTCCAGGGGTGGAATTTTATCTTCTTTAGACTAAACCTAACCTATTCCTGTATGAATACTTCAATCTCATTGCAGGTGCTCACAATCTTGGGTTACTCGCTAATTTATAAAAAAATATGACCAGCTAAATCGACACGATCACGGACACGGTGCTTACATGAATGTCGGGTTTCCGTGGGACAGGGTCAAAAAAAAAAGTTGCGCGTGGAACATATCCATAGTGCTACATTCCTCGTTGCTCTGTATCGTCCTCAGGATGAATTATCGGTAATCTTCGATCGAATATCAGAGAGGATTAACAATATCCTTATCGTATATCCCTCGGCCAGTTTTCACATACGCGGTGATTTCAATGTTCACCACAAAGAGTGGTTAGTCCATTCTTAAAACGGATTAGAAAGGTAGATATTACAGGGATTTCTCCATCGGCTATGAACGAACCCAGATCATTGAAGAACACACCGAATCCCGGAATCGCCGGGATAGCAATCGAAACAACAAATTCTCAGCAGAGGTTTTACCCCCACCCCTATTGGCGCGTTAAACCATTCCTTAGTCAGTGGCCAGATTGCCTCCAAACTAATAACATTCTCTGATTTACCGTTTTTCGCTACGCAAAGGCAGACTAGGGCAGTTTTCCGTCCTTTATCACAGATGCCCCACTCCCAAACTTCTTCAGACATGCTGCCCCTAAAATTACTGCGCTAATCTCCAAATGGATGCTTTCTTGAATGGAGTGTTTCATGCACCCCACAAAACAAAATCAAGCATAAACTGTCATCTCTCATTTACCCTTTAATATCATGCTGCGGTAACTCACCGGAAACAGTAAATCTATCGCAAGGAGAGGGGTAATCTGGACCTTACTACACCAAGAACCGACCGCAGTCGCTGTAAGATTGTTCTGGCAAATGCAAAGGGCAGCTACGTGCGAGCTGTCCAGACAAATGCTGAAAAGAAACAAATTGAATCTGGGAAATCAACAACTAAATTATCAACGGAGGCAAAGCTGCTGTACTTACTATTTATAACCCTGATGTCATATTCTACTCGACAGACAAGGAGAAGCTCTTCGTCCTGATCTTTTCCTCAAACCTAACGTTGGAAGACAAAGGCCATTCCCTCCTCAACTTCCCACATCTCACTGAGAACAATCTCAGTAATATACTCATTTAAGTAAAGGAAGTCTGTAGACTTATCAAAAGTCCCAACCCCACAAAAAAAAAACAGTGGCCCAGACAAAATTCCGTAAGAATATCAACCCAGAATTATCTATGATCCGAGCATTTAACCATTGCCTGAAGGAGAAATCTTTCCCAAGCCCGTGGCATGTAACAAGTGTATGCCTGGTCATCACGAACGTGGGCGATTGATCCCCTCTCCCATTATAGACGCATTAGTCTTCTCAGTATCATCGTTAAGCATTTTGAGGCAACATCAAGGTCGTTGAGTTCCTAGATAGGAAACATCTCTGGCACGACGAGAAGCATGTGTTTCGATCAGTCCGATCCTCTGCTGACGTCTTAATTACCATTACACACAGAATTAATGGGGCCCTTGACGACACACAAACAGCACACACTTTAGCATTAGATATTTCGAAAGACTTCGACAAGGTGTGACACAAAGGTTTGCTACGCAAATTCTTCAGATATGAAATCACCAGAAGAGTTTTCTTTATTATGAAATCCGGCTAGTCCTTCGAGCCCAAGGCGGTCAACGCAGGCGTCCCCCGGGGTCACTTCTCAGACCAACCCTCTTTCTGGTGTACATAAATTATCTACCTAAGAATATACTCCGATCAATTGTAAATAACTATGATGATGATACGACTATATACGGGCAAACCTCTAAAACTCTCTAAAGCTGGTTACATTCAATGCCTCTGAAACTAAACTGGTTAGATTACATCACCGCCGATCAAACTCCCACCAGTGACGACGAACAGATGTCCCCTCGAGGAGGCCCCGTACCTTGAGTAGATAAACCAAACTTCATGTAGAACTTCTATGTACGATCAATAGCTAAAGATCCAGGGTAAAATGATTGGTTCCCTGTACTAATCCAGTAAGTAACTGAGACCTCATGCTATCCTCTACGTTTATAAGAGCCAATTCAGGCTGAAAATAGAATACTGTTGCCATCTAATCCTGCCTCAATAGCAAATCCGACAGAGCTGACAGAGTTAAACTGGCCGCTGCTCTTGGAAAGAACATTCAATCAGTGGTTAAGTGGGGCAGGAAATGTCTCTTAAATTTGAATGCCTCCAAAACGAAACTACTCTCATTAACCACCATAGAGAAAATGTCCTGCCCACCACGAGCATGGCTCATACTGGACTCATGGAGAGCCACACAGTGAGCATTCTTTGCCTCACGTTCTCAACTCACTTGAAGTGGAACACCTACATCGAATCAATAGCTCCATCTACTGCAAGGAAATTACGGTCACTGTGTTGTGCCAGCAAATTTTCAAATCTACCATTTGTCCGTGCAAGAATAATGTTGTCATATTTGGTCAGGTACTCCTGCTACTCATCTCGAGGTACTGTTATGTAATCCCGACTTGGCATTTCGATTTCAGTCACTCTCTCAACGACGTGACGTGGATTCCCTCTGTCTTTTCTACAAATATTTTCATGGCTACTGCTCTGATGAGCTTATTCCCCTGATGCGCGGTGTTCGTGTGTTCAAGCGTGCTACTAGATTGGTATTTAGGTACCACCGTTTAACTGTTGAATTAGGTCAATATAACCACCACTTCTACTCTAAAAAGTTTTTTCTCGCACTTCCTACCTGTGGAAATCGCTTCTGTTTTATTGCTTTCCTGATAACTAAATTCTTCAAAACTGTAAATACATCTTCAATTACCATCTTCTATCTTCTTGAACCCAGTTCAGCTTTTATCCTTTCCAATAGCCAGACTTTTCTCTCGCCTTCACTCTCTGTAAAACCTCTGCGTACTGGTGGCATTCCAGCCTTGCTTGGAGTGAAATGCTTAATAAAACGATTTTAGGCGGGAGCTGCCCATTTCTCACTTTCCTGTATTGATAGAGTTCAAAATCATTTTCGAGCCCTTGCTGGAAAATTTCCATCCACGATTCTCTTTCTCTCTCTCTCTCTCTCTCTCTCTCTCTCTCAGAGGTCTCTCATTACTCTATCTCTACTACCTTGGAATGTACCGTCCTGGTTATGACGATAAACAACATCCGCCTCCAGGGTAAGGCAATAAACTACATCTGATCGGGAGGCTTTGAGGAGCGTGGAACAACATCTTAATTGCTGGTGTTCCCAGGTCCACCCTGACCCAGGGTGGTAGCACCTGTTAGGGTCCTAGCTATGGGTAAATAGTTGACCCCGAAACTTAGGTAAAAACATTATGAAAGTGTAAAAATAGGTTTTAATACCAGAAATATCTTAAAAAAATTTATTACCAGAAATAAATTTAAAAAAATATATATTACCCGCAATACAATTTTGAGGAAAAAAATATTACCAGGAAAAAAAAGTTGTCGGCAATAAATGACCCATTGAGTTTGATATACCGTAAAACAAAACAAGCCAAACCAAACCTTGGAAAGTGCTCGGGTGAACTACATTTCTTTGTTCCGACCGTTCTAACCTTCAAAGCTAGGACCCGCTATGTCATACATAACAGCAAACTATCCAGCCGTGAAGAATTTGAATGTACATAAACTGCAACCCAGTATTTATCGAAAAATCGTGTTATTTGACATGAGAAGACTGCGGCTTGTGAATCTTGGGGCAGTATTCGTCTTTGCACTTAAAATGTTAACCCCACAAATCAAATAGCTTTTTACAACATTTTTGTTTTCGTGAGGTAAGATTTGTTGACGTAAGGAAAATCCTCGAAACCATGTTGAATAACAATGGAATTTCAAATACGTCTGAAATTGGCTAGAGCCTTCACAGAATTGATTGTCTAAACAATAAAATTATTCTATGCTTTAGAATAAAGAGACTTACAGACAAGCATGACGATAGTCCGATTATCGATAGTTTTGAATTTGTATCATTTAAGTAGATAAATTACTTACATGTTACGGAATCATCTATATTTGCTACTCACCCCTCTATAAGGATACACTCTTCTACCAAACCAATCCTAACCAATCAGCACTTCATTTTTTAGATCTTGACCTCTCATTGGTCGAGACAGCAAACAAGTGTAGCAATTCTCTACAAATCTGTTTCCCGCTCATCGCTTTGGGGCCGATTTGAATCACGGGAAATAAATAAATAGGATCGTTTGATCCGATTCAAACAGTCAGTAACATAATCTTCATGAGATGCTAAACAACACCACGCGTGTCATTTCACTGACCCAACGAACGTTTCGTGCGTCAACTTGCTGACTCAATAATCACCATATCTCTCTCAAGAACTCTACAATTTACTAAAAAGAGTGATAATATTCACTACCAAGTAGAAATTGTATTCATCAACCAACTATTATTAATACAGTTAAAGGTGCATAACTCCTTGAGACTTTAAACATTCAATTACGACTAAAACACACATACACACTAACATCTGAACTTACATAAGTGACAATTTCCACTCTACAGATCTTAACTTGTTTAATTTCATCAACAAACCTGAACTGTAAACTCTTAGACACCAAATCATTACATGGTCATTCCATACATTTTTGTCTATCACGTTACACTTAATGATTAATCATAAATTCACTCTATGTATGTCAATCGTATATAAATAACTGTTATTGGTCAAACCTTTAATTGCATTGTTTCGCCTTGAATTTTCTTTCCAATTGATTGCTTTTAAATGCTTTCTTGTTTTATTTGTTGTGGATGAATGTTTATCGAACACACCCATTTCTAAATATTCAAGCAATTTAACCTTCTGATACATCCAACTCATCACACATCCGCAACACACGAAAGACAGTTAAAATATCAGAAAATGGGGAAAATCATTTCCTTCTCAATTTGTTTTTCAATGGTCTTTCGTAAAAATGGAAAACAATCCTTTTCTCTTTTCTGTTATGTAACTCTTATATTTGTTTTCATAAACAAATTCTATGAGAAAATACGATCAAATAGGGACAATAATAAAAAAAAAACTCTCTCTTTGTCACTCTCCGTCTCGCGAATATGCGCACACACAGCTATGGGTGAAACCGGAGAGCAGACTGAGTTCTGCAGCCTTGGTTGGCAACTGGTCAACTAGTCTAAGGTCAACACTGAATTAAAGACCTGCATCTGATGTTATCAACAGTCACTTTGAACAGTCCTATCACTGGATCATAGTAGTTGATGTTCAGAGGATGGTATTCATGACGTACCAATGCATATCACTATAATTTGTTACGGGTACTTTACTATATGCAGGAAAGAGGTCATGCCCGAAATCGAGTAGAAAGCACTTATATATATACTGAGATCTGATAGCACGGTGCAAACTCTCTGCTTAAAACGACGGTTTAAAGAAAGAACATTTCTAAAACTGTTTATTTTCTAGTATACAAAATATGTGAAATATGGGGCGAAGCACGGAAACACTGAATAAGTTTATAGGTGAATAGACTGCGCAAACTGTTCTATTTCGGCGAAGATTTGGTTAGAGTTTGTGGCTCTGAATATCTGAGGAGTATTATTTAGGATTTTCACATTCAGCCATTTTTTCTGATTCCTCTGTTTTGTGATATTTGTATCTTTTATTTAATATACAGTATATTCAGTAATGTTTAGCCTTCTTGCCAGGAAAAACAGTATGTCAAAAAGACGGTTTTTCTGTCGACATCGCTATTACTTTAAACTACCGAGACTCCCTCTGCAATGTTTTACATTATAAACCAGATACAATGCGATATTTATTATTTTCCAAGATAATAACCTAACCTAAGTTCGAAAATAATTTCCATTTATAAAGATTTATTAATTATCATTTTAAAAAGAAATAAATTTGAAAAAAAAAAAAATTTAAAACCCTCCAAAATTTGTATCGAATAGTGCTCTTTGAAATGTTTGGCAAAACATCGAATTGACAACCACGTGACAAATATGAAGCACGGAGATTTAGGATCCAAGTTCAGAATTTTCGAACACGCCTGTGTTCTTCATCAGCGGATGCGAGAAATAAACAGAGGGGTGGTAGAGATATTGGTTTTTGAGTTTGGGCAGGCACAGGCTTGAGGTAGAATTGCTAGGAAAAATCCGTTCCCTGTTTGATTTCTCGCGGTACAAAACTTTTTCTGAAAATAACATTAGATTTATACATTTTGATTGGTGGTAGGAGGAAGTGGGGGGAAGCGTTGAACGTAGAGGGAAAAGTCCTTGTAGGACCAGGGGTGTTAATGTTGAGGGATGTGGTGAGCCAGGACTGTGGGAAGACAGCGAGCGAAATTGGCAACAAAATAAATGAGAGAGATAGATAGATAGATAGATAGATAGATAGATAGAGAGAGAGAGAGAGTGAGAGAGAGAGAGAGAGAGAGAGGAAATAGCTAAAAAATAGCGGGGGATAAAAAACTCTTTTACGAAAATCATTGTTAGTAAATTGGGGGTGAGTAAAAAATAAATTTGAGTAAAAGAATAACAAAATAGCAAACATAATGTGAAAAGGGGAAAATATACAAAAGTAGATGTTGTGTATCGTGATAGGATCAGAGTGTAAAAAGGCAACAAAAATAAAAAAAACAGGGTAGAAATAATACCAAAAAAGGGGATGAGGAATTCTTTTGAAAATCATTGTCAGTAAATGGGGGTACAGAAAAATAATTTCAAATAAAAACGTAACAAAATACTAGTAAGAATGTTAAAGAAAATTTAAAAAGGTGTCAGGAATAAAACTATTTTGAAATAAAGGTGTTGTATGGAAATTATCAGTGATTTACCCTTATATCTATATATTCCGAGGTGTGACTAAAATGTGGGTAAGGGAGAAACTCTACACTCAAGGGGAGTAAATCTGGTGCATTCTCTGTATACCTATTTATATCAGTAGAGTGATTTACTTAAGTGAGCGCTAAAAAATATTAACATGACATATTTGCGTTTAAAAATGGATTCTTACTTATTGTTTGTGGCTGGATTTCTTTTTGTAATGGTGTTGACGAACGCAATAAAGAAACAGACAGATATAAATAAATCTTTCGGCAATCGATTTAAAGGGATATAACCCCAGAGAACTGCACTTTTGCGATGAAAAAAATAATTACTTTGCTATTTGAAGCCATGAGGAAATACAATTATTTATCCCCCCTCTCTCTCTCTCTCTCTCTCTCTCTCTATATATATATATATATATATATATATATATATATATATATATATATGTATGTGTGTGTGTGTGTGTATGTGTGTGTGTGATTGCATAAAGAGTTGTTTTCGAACTTAGGTTAGACAGTCATTCACTCCCGTAGTTCACTGCTACTAAAAAACAGGAATTTTTTCTCCTAATGATGGCCATGCTGGCCGAAACTAGTCGAGGAAACTAATTCAAATAAAAAACAAAATATATTAATATACAGTGCAGTTGGATAAAAGTGACTCACTTGATTTTTTCTTACTAAATGTTCTCTTCTCCGATGAAACGAAAGTTGAGCTAAATTCAAAGGATAAGCGATCTAAAATCCGAAGAAGAAGCTTTAGCAGTAAGTACTGTCAAGCATCCGTTCAGTATAATGTTCTGGGGATACTTTTCTTTTCATGGAACTGGTTTCTTAAAACCTATTGAAAAGGCCCTCAGGAGCGAGCGGCACAAGAGAATTTTAGAGGCTTGTCTGCTCCCTTCTGTTGAAAGGGTGCAAATCGATCCCACCAAGCTCATTATTATGCAGGATAATGCGCCCTGTCACAAATTCAAAATTGATGAAGGAATACTTTGATGAGAATCATGCGAGTGTTATGACATGGCCGCCCCAATCTCCTGACCGCAACACCATAGAAAACTTATGGTGCATTATAAAGTAGAGGCTCTCGAGAGAGCAGTTGAGCAACAAAGAGGATTTGATTGTGAATTTCATATCCGAATGGAATTCAATACTTGGAGATGAGATTTGCCAGAACCTAATCAAGTGAATGCCAAAAAGGGGAGAAAAGGTTATTCAAAATAAAGGAGGACCCATAGATTATTAAATATTTCGAACTATATTACCTATTATAAATAAATTATACCTCTATTATTCTTTATTTAAAGCTGTTCGGTTATGTTTGTATTGATTACTAGTTGCAGGAAATATGTGAGTCACTTTTTTTGGCACAGAGTTTTTCCCTAAATCTCATTTATATCCAAAATTATAATTATCAATAGAATACCTTAGGGTGAGTAAATGTTTTTACTAGGTAATCGGGAAGGGGTCTTTATATTAGTAAGATTAAAAATTAGTTTGACCCCAATAACAAAAGGCGAAAAAAATATTTAATTAAGAAAAAAATCAGGTGAGTCACTTTTATCGAACCGCACTGTACAACACAGTGTGATTGAAATTTTAATTTTTTAACAATTTTTTTGTTATAACATAATTATGGATAATAGACATAGGACTGAATCAAAGGCCGTAGATACAACAGCAACAGAATTGGTAAACACCGAATTATTGGCTATCTGTGTGAATTGAAGAACTAACACATTAGCCAGGTATGAATCACACCAGGAATATATAAGGACTGACTGAATTATCAACTAATTCCGACTAATTTTAAGATTGACTTGGAAACATCGACAGGCAACCATAATGGCGCGTTTCTAGCATCATGTTACCGAAAAATACAAGACCTCTCCAGGGAGCTCATGCACGATGCCATACAGTTCTGCCAGGAAACCATAACGGCAACAAGAGCAAAAATCAAGCTGTTTGATGAACAAATAAGAAAACCAACCAAACAGAGACTGAGGAATATTCTAGCGTAAAGAATGTTATAAAAGTTCACACAGGCTAAACAGTGAGAGAAGTACAAAAAACAATTAATGAAAAACAAAGAAAATTGAAATGTAATATTTCCTCCAGGCAAAAAAACAAAAGATAAATCAAACCCAACCCAGAAAAAAAATGAACGCCCTACCGCAAAAAATGACAACACGCCACAACCATACTAACTAGAGTACAGCAAATTCAAACAGAAAACAAACCTCAGATATACATACAACCAGCAGCATCACAACCAGCAACAACGACACCGCCATCATCAACAATAGCCAGAACCTCAAAACAAACACACACATAAAAACAAGAACTTACGTGGTGCCACCCAAAAAGACACAAACCAAAACACAGTAGAAGTCAAACAGAACATAAATCGCCACCAAACATGCCAGACAACACAGATTAGCCCCTGGTAGACAATCAAGAGTAATCACACTCAACCTTAAAAAACGGGATAAGTCCTCAACCAAAGACTTGGAAGTGGGTACAGCATCACTAATAGGGGACATGATGCAAGTTTCCGAGCTTTTACGAAAGAACTTTGCCATGCTTGCAAATACAAACATAACTCATATGGGCGTGTCATAAATCTAGGTAACCGTAAATTATCGCTCGACACATTCAAATTATTAAAGGACTAAGGTTTGAAAAGGACACTTTGGCAAAGGACCTAAATCCTTCTTTAGAAAAATACAACTAAGTCAGTTATGTTTCATGCAATATACACGCTTAGGTGATCATGTATCTTTCGATGCATGACTGACAGGTCATATTTTTTCCGGTCGTAGGCTGAGATTTCTTTCTGTGGTAGACCAGTTGCCATCCAAGGCTATAGAACCCGATCTGTGCTGCTGGGAGAAGAGGAGGAGGATTCATACCTTTCCCAAGTGTATTTGCACGTAAGTGAATGTAATGGATTCGACTGGAATTCGAACTCGGCTCTCCAATCCTCAATTCAAGCCGCTCTTCATTACTCCACACTCCAGACAATAACCACACACCTTCCATACTAGAAACAGTAAAAGAGATGGATATTCCCTCTCTTTTACTCCACATTACTCTCCAAAACACGGACATCATGATACAGACATTTGAATCGGCAGTAACAAATGACATAAAGAAAACAACAGTGCGTAAGCTGCTGCATAACAATATCACTGAAGGGGAACGGGCGTCCCTTGACACGCTGACTCATAGAGATGACCTAATCATTACAGAGACTGACAGTATTATTGCTATAGTGATCTGGGGAATCAAAGAATATCTTAAAGAGGCCAACAACCAGCTAGACGACAAAGACACCTATTAAATCATTACCGCAGACCCACACAATGAATCCCAAAAACAACTTAACAAGCTCGCTAAAAATGATATGCCAAAATCTCCATGGAAAAGTTTGAGGATACCCATATTTATCTCTTCATTATTAGCAAATGCATATTCTATACGACATTTATCGATGATATCTTCTTCATACACACGGGCAGGGTGGAGAAACACACTTAATTCCTTATGACTCTAAACGCGGTGCACAATTTCATTAAAATATCAAAACCGATCGGCAACATTTTTAGACACCGGCATCTACATCGATAAAAGCAGAAAACTACAAATGACGCTACACGCTAAAATCACCGACACACACAACTATCTACATTTTAATCTCACCACCCGGACAAATCCCAAAAGCAATGACACTCAGAAGAGTATGTTCTAACAATGAAAATGTAAGTAAACACACTAAAAATCTCGAGTATCAATTCACAACACATGGCTATAAACCACACCTAATCAGGGAACAAGTAAACAAAGTAATTTCCACACCTGGAGAAGATATCCTAATGCATAAAATTAAAAATAAAATTCAGACGTATCTCTCTCGTAACCACTTTCAACCCCACTCTTCCTCCATTATCTCAGATAACCAAAGTCAATAAAAATGCTACATCTCAAACAAGGCCTAAACAATTTATTTGCGGAATCCGGCCTTCTAGCATATCGAAGATTAAGGAAATTATGAAATTTCAGACTATAAGATACCCGTAATAGACGAAGAATAAAAACAGCTGGATTTTTCCAACCATGTAACAACAAAAGGAGTTTATGTTATAACCACATTAGACATTCGTTCACTAGCTCAGTCACTAAGACTACTTTCAAAATCTACCACAACTCAGACTGTAGAAGTCATAACATAATTTACTTATTAGAATACACACTATGCCAGAAACAATATGCGGAAAAATGTGAATGGCCATTTCACTACAGAATTAATAATTATCGGAATTGAATCAAATCGGCTCCCCACGAAAGATGATTACCTGTAAAACATCATTTCCGCTTAGAAAAAAAAAACATGATTTTAATTGCCATGCAAAATTCACTATTATTGAAAAAGTAGAAATAGACACAAAAGATCACCTAAGAAAAATGCTTCTGGAACAGGATGACAAATGGATTTTGCACCTGAAAACACATTGCCCGGGCGGAATTAACCACAGACTAAACAACAGAGATAGAATTAACATATACTCCCATGGATCAACCCCCACCCACATTTCTCAGCCAAAATAAACAGACATGCTTGCAGACGTTTTGTATGTATACCACATAAAACATCGCACAAAATATATACACATACACACATCACACACACTCCCAATAAACTAAAAGATAACATACTCTTAACACATCCCCTTCCCAGCAACCAATATAGCTGTCAAAATGAATAAGGAGGGAATTCTGAGATTCATGAATTTCCCAGTTTCTATTTAAAAAAAAAAAACTTGATTGAGGCTGTTTAACCAATACAAGGACTTACCAGAATTAAGGATAAAAAAACGAAAACTACAGACAAAGTTCAGTTTCTTCAGTGACAGTCATTTCCTCCTGGAGTTCACTGCTACTAACAAGCAGGGACTATTTCTCTTGATGATGTCCATGCTGTCCGAAATTAATGAAGGAATCTAATTCAAATAATAAAACAAAAACTTTTAATATACAACACAGTGTACTTGAAATTTTAATTTTTTAACATTTTTTTACTGTTCAAAACATATATATATATATATATATATATATATATATATATATATATATATATATATATATATATATATATATGTATTAAATTTGATAATCAAAATATACTTTTAAACCAAAAGAACGAATTAAATTTCAGATGTTGTCACCGTAGTAGATTTAAACTAATCTTATCAAACTTGCGTGAAATGTGTTATCACTTTACACATGTGGTGTTAGTTCAAATTCCTCATCTTTCTTATCACATAACCTTTCAAAGTTTTTGAACTTTTTTTTTCAACCATTACTATAAATCTTGTTTCCTTCCCACCGAATCACTATTAATGCTATGATGACTATCACTATTACCTTTGGTATTATTGTTATTATTATTATTCCTATTTTTTATTTACTACAAGGTTTCCTTAATTATTTATCATTTATTTGTTTTTTAGATTTAGTTTTATTTAAATTTTGACTCACACATTATTACATTTATATATCATATTTTAATTAGAGATGATATCTCCATTTTTTCTTTTAAAAGGTTTACTCTTTAAGAATATATATATATATATATATATATATATATATATATATAATTATTATATCCCATTTTTTTCATTGTTCTTATATATATATAATAATAGTATATAATGGTAACATATTATGGTTATTTATTTTATAATAATAACAGAAATTTGTATAATACAAGGTAACAAAGATTATGTCCGTTTTTTGATTAGTCACTGAATGAAGTTGAAATATATACGAAATGCGTGTAGCAATTGTTTTCAAATTCGGACAGCCGGATGTAGGAACATCAGACGTTATAAAAACACGCGCACCGTGCCCGGTCATCGGTTATAAGCCGGACAGCTGTGAGAAGGATGGAAGTGTCTAGAGATCTCTTTCGGGGCTGTTTGCTTTACGACTTCAAAGTGGGCTTATCAGCAGCTGCATCAAGTCGCCGCATATGTCAAGTGTTTGGGGATAGTGCTATAGATGAACGTACTGCAAGGCGTTGGTTTCGAATATTCAAGTCGGGAGATTTGTCTCTCCATGATGAACCTCGCACTGGACAACCACAGGTCTTGAATGACGGAGTCCTGAAGGCGGCCATTGAAGAGGACAGTTAGTTGAAACAGTTAGACTTCACCTGCATCGCCTAGGTAAGACGTACAAACTGAGCAAGTGGGTTCCGCAAACGCTGTTGACGGTCCACAAGGGACAACGAGTGGCAGCCTGCGTATCGCTGCTTTCTCGTCACCGTACCGCATCCTTATTCAATCGAGTGCTTACCAGATATAAAAAATGGGTTCTTTACGAAACTCCCAAGCGTTCCAAACATTGGTTGTCTCCTCATGATGCAGTCCCTCACATCGCAAGACCGCCTATGCACCCATGCAAGATTATGCTTTGTGTCTGGTGGACAGGTCGTCAAGTGGTTCATTATGAACTGCTAACAACGGGCCAAACGGTCACTGGAGACCTATATTCGCAGCAATTGAAACGTGTGCAACAGGCATTGCGCCAGAAGGAGCCATCACTGGTGAATCGCAAAGGTGTGCATTTCCTCCATGACAACAGCAGGAGGCATGTCTCGTGAGTGGTCAGGGATACCATACAGCAACTTGGGTGGGAGACTTTGTGCCATCCACCATATTCACCTGATCTTGCGCCATCCGATTACCACCTCTTCCACTCCCTGGATAATCATCTTCGTGGGAAATCCTCCACCAATGAAGCAGAGTTGCGCAAAGCCCTCACGGACTTCTTTGCGTCAAAACCACCCGAGTCCTACAGCAAGGGCATTGAACAGCTGGAGACACGTTGGCAGATGGTGCTGGATACCGATGGCGATTAATTCGAAGACTAAATATAAGTTACACATACTGTGAAGCGTTTTCTTTTTTTCCTTTAAAAACGGACAGAAATTTTTGGTTACCTTGTATAATGTTATGTTCATGTACTTAAAATATAATTATCATGGTATTATTTGTAATTATGTAATAATATTTAATATTCGTATTTAATAAAGGTACTAATAAATATATTAATTTTAATTAAAATAATAGGATTATTTATGAAATGTCGATATAATTACAAATATAATAGTATTACTTAATATAATATAATATAATGCTATGTTGTATAGTGATGTTAATATCTTAAGATATAATATTAATATGTCCCGTTGATGCATGATATATGGATATATATTGTATTATTTGGTGTAATGAAGTATCATTTAATAATTCAGGTTAATGATATTGTTTAATGAGGTATTTGCAGTTTATCATTTATTATTAAAATATTTAATAATTTTCTTTTAATATCCTTTACTATTTTGTCTAATATAATATAATATAATATTATTTAGTAATATTTAATTATAATATTATTTAATAATATAATATTTTAACACTAATAAAATAATTCTTATAATAATTACATAATAATTCTATATATTGTTTATATTTAATTGCTATATAACTTTTTACTTTATATGTCTTTCTCTGTTTATTTATTAATTAGTAATTTTAATTACATAATTATAATTTAGATATATCTTTTATTAATTAACCCGACGCTGTTATTTTACGCACTGAATTATTTTTCTAATCGTAAGTGTATATTTTTCCTTTTTTTAATTACACTTCCTCTGTTATTGGATTGTTGCATAAAATATTAAATCTTCTCTGAAGTTTTATTTTTTGTGGATGACAAAGAGTTTAGTATAAGTTAATATATGTTCTTTTTAATTTAAAATGAAGTGCATCTAATAATACATTTCATGTAAAATAATTTAATTATTATATGTTTATTAATATTTTAATATATTAATTCCAGGAATTCTTTCTCATTAATATAAATATATAATTAGATCTTTTAATTTTGAATTAAAAGTAATTTGTTAATAAAAGATTGTGAAAATATTTTTCACTAATTTTCCACTTTTATTTTACTGATTGAAATCAGTATACATGTATCTCTCTCCTCATACCATTACCATGTCTATACATTACAACTCCCTAATTTACTTTCCCCTTTTCCCACCTCCTACTTTCTCATACTTGTCTTCTCATTATTCCGTTTACTGTTTCTTTCTTTTATCCGTTTTTTTTTCTTTACTTCTGCCTGGCTTTTAAAATTGGTTTTCAGCCTGTTTCATTTTGATGTTTCTTCTTACCCTGATAGATTTAAAAAGTCCTTATAAATTAATTTTAATTTATGAGGTGGAATGATTATTATCAATATTATGGAGTAATCCGAAATTCTATTGTTTGTAATATATACATACATGTATATAACGTAACAATATTACTGAAGGGGAACGTAGAGCACTTGACACGCTGACACATAGAGATGACCTAATCATAACAGAGGCTGGGGAATCAAAGAATACATTAAAGAGGCCAACAAACAGCTAGCCGACAAAGAAACGTATAAAAGCTTACCTACAAATCCCCTTCTCGAATACCAAAAAGAATTAACTAGCTCACTAAACATAATGCTTCGCAACAATCTAATCGACAAGGAAACATGCACAACACTTACACCCACAAACATTACTCCTGCTCGTTTCTATCTCCTCCCTAAAATACACAAATGCAACAACCTAGGAAGGCCGGACATTTCATCGTTCAACAACCACACGACCAAAATTTCAAAATATGTGGACCATTACATACAACCCTTAGCTAAGGAAGTAAAATCCTACATCAGACACAACAGATCTACTAAACAAAATTAACTACATACAAACAGTTCCAGAGAATGCTATTCTAGTGACTATGGATGTAAGGTCACTCTACTCAAACATTAAACACATCGAAGGGCTAACCGCCCTTCAGGAATCACTTACTAAAAGAAGAAAACAAGACCCCCCACAGAAGTTATCATAAAACTCATGGAGCATATTCTTACATTGAATACTTTCAGCTTCAATGGAGCACACAACCTTCAAGTAAGAGGTTGTGCCATGGGAACCATTGCAGCTCCGTCATATGCTACAATATTCATGGGAAAATTTGAGGAGACCCATATCTATCCCCTCATCGGTAACGACTGCGTATTATATGCAAGATATATCGATGATATATTCTTTGTATACAAGGGAAGTGACGACAAACTTATCCAATTCCTCATGAGCCTAAACACAATGCACGACTCAATTAAGTTTGACTATGAAAAATCCACAAGATCGGTAACATTTTTAGACACCCGCATTTACATAGACGAAAACAGGAAACTACAAACGACACTACACATTAAAATCACCGGCACCCACAACTATCTGCACTTTGAGTTTTCCCACCTAAAATACCTCAAAGAGAACCTTCCCTAATCACAAGCACTTAGACTCAGAAGGATATGTTCCAACAATGAAGAATTAAATAAAAAATAAACACATTGAAAATCTGGAGCATCAATTCACAACAAGTGGCTATAAACAACACCTAATCAAGGAACAAATAAATAAAACAATTTCCACACCTAGAGAAGACACCCTAATGTACAAGATTAAAAATAAATCTAACCGCCACCCTCTACACTTTCAACCCCACTCTGCCTCCACTATCCCAAATAATCAAAAGTCGCTAGGAAATACTACATCTCAAACCAGACCTTAAAAAATTGTTTAAGGAACCCGGCCTTGTAGCATATCGTAGACCTAAGAACCTAAAAGAAATCATAGGTAGTAACCACATTTCAGAAGACAAGGTAATCCGTAATAAACTAACAACAAAAACAACAGGATTCTCCCAACCATGTAACAACAAAAGAAGTTTATGCTGCAACCACATTAGACACACAAATCCATTCACTAGCTCAGACACTAAATCTACTTTCAAAATCTACCACGACTCTAACTGTAGAAGTCATAACATAATTTACCTCCTAGAATGCAAACTATGCCAGAAACAATATGTAGGAAAATTTGAATGGCCCTTTCACTACAGAAATAATAATTATCGCAATCGAATTAAGTCGACTCCCTATGAAAAATTATTACCTGTAGAACAACATTTCCGCCTAGAAAAACACGATTTCAAAACCCATGCCAAATTCACTATAATTAAGAGAATAGAAAAGTTTAGAGCAGATAACATTAGAAAGATTTTAGAGTTCCATGAAAATAAGTGGATACGACGTTTAAAAACACACTATCCAGCCGGGCTAAACCATAAATTTAACAATATAGATAGTATTAATATATAACCCTACAAATCAAAACCTAACCACATTTCTCACCCACACAAGACAGACATGTTTACGGAGGTGTTGAGGCCTCACACTTATACACACCCACACGAATATACACACTTACACACATCATACTCACTCACTCACTCCCTAATGAACCAAATGATAACACCCACCCACACGAATATACACGCTCACACATATCATACTCACTCATTCCGTAAGAACCAAATAGCACACACACACACTTAACAGAGACACATCCCTTCTCCAGGAACCAATAAAATTGTCTGACTGAGCAAGGAAATTCAGATCAGCATGGATCTATCCAGCTCTTATCTCAAATAACAACTTAAAAGAGACTGTTTGACCAACACAAAGAATGTTGAAAAATTCACGTTAAAATGATAAAAACTACAGACAAAAATTCATTTTCTCCATATATATATATATATATATATATATATATATTAAATAAAAACACCACTTTAAGGTTCCATGTAATAGATTATTTCACCACTGCCCTTTTACAGGACTGCGGATAATCAGACATTACTTTCAAAGGTTGAAACGAAAAATGAAAATAAATTTACACACTTTTGACGGTCAGTATTAAGCATATATAAATTAACAAACTGAGGAAGTGAGGGGGGGAGAGACATGATTGATTAGATGTAATTTAATATTTCTATTCTTTCATTCTTAATATTACTTGAGGAGGTCTAGACATTGACACATTTAATCGGTTAACTTAACGGAAGTTATATATTGATATAGAAGGGAGGAAAGACAAAAAAGACCTAAAAAGAGAAAGTGAGAAGGAAATCATGAGAGAAGGTGTCACTGACTTTCTTTGGAATGAACGAAGTAGACGCTGTCGTTTTGCTTTAGTTTGAAAGTGTTATTTTGGGGGTTTATAAATATTATAATGTTTTTATATAAATTTGAATGTTTAAACAGTCTACAAGAAATTTAATTTGATGTTTGTTAGCGATTTAAGTTTTTTTGAAAATTTATTAAAAAGATTTGGTGGGGATTTAATATGAAATAGTCGATTAGAAAAATATTCATAGAATGTACATTAAAAGAATACAGTTTTATTTTAAAATATAAGTTTACTTCTCGTTGTAATTGATTATTAAGGTGACATCTCTATCAGTTTGAATTTTATTCATGAATTTAATTCGCGACTGGTTTTAGGTGGGTAATTTCTTTTACTTAAAGTTTAGTTTTTAAGTTAATATGGAGTGATTTTTTAAGGTAATATTAGAGATTTTGCTCTGTCATATAGTGTATACAAACCCATGCAAGTTTCATATATACATATTATATATACGAACTCACAAATTCTTATATTTATACATACATACATACACAGATTACCCGCAATCCCATATCTAATTTACGACACACATGTACCCACATATATATAATAACTAATTTTTAAATGCCGACACAAGAACAACCTCAATCTAACGAAATATATTTAGAAGTAATTATATAGGAAGACTAATATTACATGGTCTTTGTTTTTTGCTCTTGGAATGTATGTATATAACTATGTAATTGAATTGGAACATTGATACGTCTTTTGATATGTATATGTATATGCTTTTATATGGAAAGATGGGCATGCATGTGTTGTATTTGTGTATTGTGGACACATATTTGGAGTAGGCGGGTATAGATATATGGATATGTATGTATATATACTTGTATGGATATAGGTGGGCTTTTGGTTTTTTATTTGTAAATATGTGTAGTTGTATGTATGTATGGGTGTATATATGTATGTGTGTAGGTATGTGGGTATATGTATATGTGTGGATGTGTGTGTATATATATGTATGTGTGTGTGTGGGTGTATGTATATATGGGTACATGTGTGTCGTGCCATAGATATGGGATTGCGGGTAATCTGTGTATGTATGTATGTATAAATATAAGAATTTGTCAGTTCGTATATATAATATGGGGGAATGTGGGGGAAATATAATAATGTAAATACGTTTGAATATTGATATGTTTTTTGCATACACGAACATGTGGGTGTTTATATATATATATATATATATATATATATATATATATATATATATATATATATATATATATGTATGTATGTGTGGATGTGTATATATGTGAATGTGTGTAGATGTATGTGTGTATGTATATGTATATATATATGTGTATATGTATATGTATATATATGGGTGTATATATGTGTATATATGTGTATATATGTGTGTGTGTATATATATATGTGTGTGTATATATGTGTATATATATATGTGTGTATGTATGTATGTATATATGTGTGTGTGTATATCTACATGCGTATGCGTGTATGTATGAGTACATACATACATACATATATGTGTGTGTGTGGGGGGGGGTGTGTATGCTTATGGATATATATATGTGTATATATATGTCTGTGTATGTGTGCGGATATGTGTATGTGTGTGTATGTGGATATATGTGGATATATAGAATTATAAAAGAAGGACTTGCAGTGATGTTATTAATGTTTTACCCCATTTTACCCTTTAATATTCTCCGATTGGAATTGTGAGTTTAAAATTCTTTATAATATGGAGGTAAAAAAATTTTAAATTGATAATTTAATTTAAATTTAAATGTATTACCCTTT
>OZ038478.1:144530556-144603056 GCA_964036315.1 Acanthosepion esculentum | reverse complement strand
TATCTATCTTACTTTTTGATTAATATTTTTATTACAGCTGATAAATATTTTTGAAAGGGTTGTAAAGGTTTTTCTTAATGAATATACATTTTAATTAAGATTTGTTGATTATCTGGCAAAAGAAATTTTATTTTTCTTATCACTAATATATATATATATATATACGTACATATATATATATATACATATATATATATACATATATATATATAGTGGTTATTGGCTGCTGATCTCTCTCTCTCTCTCTCTCTCTCTCTCTCTCTCTATATATATATATATATATATATATATATATATATATATATATATATATATATATATATATATATATATATATATATATATATATATATATATATATATATATATATATATATATATATATATATATATATATATATATAAAATGGATAGGAGCTTGGATTGAGGAATCGGAGAGCCGAGTTCGAAATCCAGTCGAATCTATTATATTCACTTATGTGATAATACCCTTGGGAAAGGTGTGAATCCTCCTCTTCTCCATCCAGCTATGGGTAAATAGCAGGACAAACTGGGTTCTATAGCCTTGGATGGCAACTGGTCTAGGAGAAGGACAACTCTGAATTCAAAACCTGCGGAGGGTCGTTTGGGGCCCCTGTGGCACTTAGTGCACCTAGTCTCTGTATTCGGTCCTTGTGTGGATGGTCCTGCACGAAAGCTTCACCACTATAATCAAATTTCATGTGCTGGTGTCGGGCTGTCGGTTTCCTGGGAACTGATCTGCTTCACCCTCATACGTTGAATTCGAAGGGAGAGTCGAGTATATATATTAGGACTAACCAATTCTTGTTGCAGACTCCATCTCAGACACATTTCTTTTTCTTCAACACCCACAGAGCCCACGTGCGATTTTTATACTGCAACTATACTGAGCGAAAGAAAACACCTCATTATCTGAACTTATCAACAACCTAATAAACGCCAGCACGCTCAAAAACTCGGTCACGATGACTTGCGTCTTCGTGCTAGCACAAACATCGACGGCTCGCAAATAGTTCCGTTTACCCAATTTCAATCACAGATTGATATATAATTTTTACAATTATCTTCACCATATACAGTGTAACCCGGATATAAGAGACCCGGATATAAGAGAGATTTTATCTGGTCCCAAATTAGAGCCTGTGTTAATGTATATAAAATAGACCAAACCCGGATATAAGAGAAACCCTCATATAAGATACTTCTTCTCCGGTCCCGACAACTCTCTTATATCCGGGTTACACTGTACAAGGACCAAATATCAATCGAGATGAAGGTAAGAGAGTATGAAGTACAATTATATGAGGATGTGTAGTTAAGATAACTTTTGCCACTAGACTTAAACATGTTAAGATTGTAGTGATTGGAGAAGCATAAAGTCGCGAGTTGCTTTCGCAAAGCTTCTGTTCGTGAGTATAAGCTTTCTCGAGTAGAATGTAGAGTGCTGTTCGATAAAAGTGACTCACCTGAATTTTTTAATTTAAAAATGTTTCCGCCTATTGTTTTCGGGGTCAAACTAATTTTTAATCTTACTAATATAAAAACCCCTTCCCGACCACCTAGTAAATAAGTTTACTCACCCTAAGGTATTCTATTGATAATTATAATTTTGGATATAAAAGAGATTTAGGGAAAACTCTGTGCAAAACAAAGTGACTCACTTATTTCCTGCAACTCGGAATCAATGGAAACATAACTGAACAGCTTTAAATAAAGAATAATAGAGGTATAATTTATATATAATAGGTAATATAGTTCGAAATTTTAAATAATCTATGGTTCCTCCTTTATTTTGAATAACCTTTTCAACCATTTTTGGCATTGACTTGATTAGGTTCTGGCAAATCTCATCTCCAAGTATTGAATTCCATTCGGATATGAAATTCACAATCAAATCCTCTTTGTTGCTCAACTGCTTTCTCGAGACCCTGTACTTTATAATGCTCCATAAGTTTTCTATGAGGTTAATGCAACTTTCCTCTCATTCGTGTTCAGGGTGGAGGTGCTGGCAATACAACGCCCGGCGTGTCATCGACCAGCCTTGAGGTTGGCTTTCCTATGTCGTGCGTAACCGAGGACTCGATTTTGGAGGGGAGTGTGAAGGTCGCCTTCCCTCACCTTACCATCACTGCTCCCGTCTCGATGGCTGACCACATTTGTAAGACCAGGGAGAAATTGAGTTTTCTCTTCGAGTGTTGATTGGTCTCGATCCAGTGACCTTTTTTGGCCTAGGAGAGATTTTTATCGGAATTAGTGGATAGGGTCGCGAAGGATTCACTCTGTGGAGGGCTCGGCGTGTTGACGGACAAGTTGTGCTCTTTTTGGTCTTGGGTGCCAGCGGCGGACTAACTCAGTAACCCTGAGTTTTCGGTTACCTGACAATTGTTTTGCAATAGCCTGCATCTCAATGATGTGGTCTTCATGGTGGGTTCGCCACATTATCCTCGGTATGACCTTCGTTTAGAGGAAACGGCTTCGCACGCCTTCTACCGTCAAACTAGAGTATTGTATTTCATACGACAAGTCTCAGTGCAAATCACAAGAAGTTATAATTATCATGGGAGACTTGAATCCAAAGTAGGTAGGGAGAAGGTATGGGAGATAGCTGACAAATTCAAATTGGGAACGTGCAACGACTGCGGAGAAAAATGGCTTGCACGGCCAATGACCAGGTAATAGCCAACACCTGGCTCCAAGATGATTATGAATATAGAGAATCCCAGTAGGGGGAACTAAAAACCAAATTCACTAATAACTATCAACAAAAGATTCAGAAATGCAGTTGTTCATTGCAATACCTATCCAAGTCTCGACAATGGAAGCGATCATCGCCCTGTTGTATGTAAACTAAGAGTGAAACTACCGAAACTGAAGAAGTCTAAGACGTGACATACTTAATGGGCTTGAGCAAATGGCTGGCAGATAGGATCTGGGAGAAATAACAAAAAGACAAAACTAATGAAGACCTACAAAGGACAGGAGGAGGTAGTGGGGCATGATCACCTACGTCTTGAAAGAAAGATAGTGACCCAGAATTACACAGACATGCTTGATTTTTAAAAAGGGATCCACTTGAATCTATCTATAATAATATATTGTGTATGTTAAAAAAAACAATCATTCCTATAGAATATAAAAATCCGAAAGTTATTGCGATTAAAAAAAAGAAACTGATCACACAATCCTAGAATGAATATCAAATTTGTCTTTGTGAATATAGAGAAAATATATACTCTGATAGATATCGTCGTTGTACGAAGCTGAGTTTGAATCATCGTTGTTAAAGCAAGAGGAATACTAACGAAAACTTCTGCAAAAAAACTGAATGAAAAGGAAAGACGAAAAGCTGAAAGAATTTAGACGGCAGCATAAAAAATATTTAAGTATATAGAAGAAATGTCGGAATATTACGTCGATTTTCTGATACTTGGCCCTAAGCTGAAGCTGCCAGTCACAAGGTTTGTGAAAAAGATTATGACTATTTTAGATGATGCATAGTAATCTGTAATACGTGCAAAACATTAAACGAACAATGCGATTTGTAATATTGTAACGAAGAAAATAAAGGTTTCGAAAATTGCATGTCTTATATGAGAGAGAAAATCCAAAATAATAAGTGTAAAAAATAGTGTACTTAAAAAACAAAAAGGCACAATTCATTACCATTTGAAGGATAGTAAATGTTTAGGTAGCAGCTGAATTGAGTGTCCATTAATAGCAATTAAGATTAGTAGAGTATGAGGGATTATTAAATGAGGCGAAATAGAATAAGGACAATGATGCTTCGCTGTTCCCTCTATGGAGAGCCATGATCGTCCTGAAGCGAAATAACACATAGAAGAATGCCTTCACGAAGAATGAAGTGATTCATTAGCTCTAGAATGATTTTTAGTATCCATCAGTTTTAACGTTTTTCCGTTTTTATTTCGAGAGCATTTACGAAGAGATTAACTTTTCATAACCATAGCTTGAACATTAATTTCAATATTTGTTCTCGTTACGAAAATCCTGTATTGGTTTAAAATCAAATGTGTCAATATATTACAATATACACATAAACATATAAGGAAGATTATACATAAATGAAACATAAATTCAATACATATATCTATATAATGTGTCACACATTGAGTGCGAGTGGTAATAAAAAGACGCTCGATAGCAAAGCTAAAATTTATATTTGTGATAGCCTATAAGGATCAAAATGTATATTTATTATTATTGTGAGTAATATATATATATATATATATATATATATATATATATATATATATATATATATATATAGAGAGAGAGAGAGAGAGAGAGAGAGAGAGAGAGAGAGGGAGAGAGAGATACATGAAACCGATTGTTGGTCAGAGTTGAATGCGATAAGTGTATGTTTGCATTAAAAAATGCAGAACTTTAAAAGTAAATATAAAGAAGTTAGGAATAACTTGCACACACACTACCATAGTTTCAATCAGTAAGGTATCATCAGGCAGTAGATGGTGTGTATATAGTCTTTCAGTGTTGACATGGGGATCGCAAGTTCATAAGTATTACGCCTAAATACGATTTTGATTTCAGTCTACGTATTCTGTTCTTGCCACATATATATATATATATATATATATATATATATATATATATATATATATATAATTAATGATAATACCATTGATATCTCATTTTAACAGATACCAAATTACATAAAAATATATTGAAATACTAAAGAGTAAATCTATTCAATAAAATCGCCATTGGCTTCAGCCACGGCCTCCAGATATCTTCGTAATCTCCTGTATCTCTTCTGGGCAGTTTCCTTGTTTAAGTTAGTAAAATGCTGCCATAATCTTTGCGTTTAGTTCATCTATGGTGTTACAAGGAGTTTTGTTGGTCTCTCGCTTAACTTCGTCCTACACATAATAATAAATGGTGTGGCAGTCTGTTTTGTTAGGTGGGAAGGTGTGAAATTGTTTGGCATCCATGACTGGGATCTCCTGCTTGTGTGGCATGGTACAGAGTCCTGTTGCCAGATATAGGCTCTTACAGCAGCCACCCTGTTGATCCAGGGCAACACTACTTCCTCAAGCCACTTGATATAGGTATCTGTGATGAGTCTGTGTCCCTCTGGGAAGATGAATGGAGGCATAACGACGGTATTAATAGTGGTCACTCCCAACACAAAGATGTTGACTAGATATTTGCTTTTCATCACTCTCGGTAACATTTTGGGGGCACAGCAAGTCAATTGTTGTTCTGTGTGTTCACCCTCTTATTCTAGCAGAATTTTTTCTCGTCTGAGAAAAAAAGCCATGCCCTTTCTGTTGGAAGGGATGCTTGAGTTTTGTCCTTGGCTATCGGCCTGATTGACTTCAATGGATCGTTGTCAATCATGGCCTGGATCATACATCCATCACTCACATCCATTGCTTGCCTTGTAGGTAGTCTTTCAAAACGTCTGTTGTCCCCATCTGTTTCAGAACAATGATATGCACATATCGTTTTCACTCTAAGACACTTTAATGGATGGAGATTATAGGAGGATTTTCGAAATGTTACTTCTTGAATTTCCGATTTCTTTAACTATTGCTCGCTTCTTTATATTTTGCCCATCTTCAATATCTTAATACTGGGCTATATGGAAATTTTCACCAGAAATTTAAGCAAGAAAATGCAGAAAATTCGTTTCGGATCTCTGGCGAAATATATGAAAAATCGGTGCAGTTATGAAGAAATATTAAAAACTAACTTTAGTCTTCGTAGGGGAGCTTATACAACATTTAATAAATGCAATATATGATCTTCCAAAGTTTTACTTAATCGGAGATGGCTGTGACGGACAAAACACTCACACTGTCTACCATAGGCTGGCCGTGTCTGTGTCTCAAAAAGTCCCTGGCAACTAACTTAAGCTCAAGGTCGGAGAATATTGCGATTGTGGGCCACTGGCGCCTCATAACCAGCTTCTTCGAGTACATGTAGTTTGTCAGCTCTGGAAATCAGTCCATCTTAATAAAGGAAAATCCCTGATATTAAAACTGCGCTGTCGTGGGGCGATATCCAAACACGGAAAAGGCTAATGGAAATAAATCCAGACATAAAATCCCGGCCATATGGCAATTCCGCATTTGGATATTGCTGCCCCGTTATCTTAACAGCATGTTATAAATGCTACTAGGTAAATTTCACAATAAAATTCACAGCCATATAAGAGGATGGATGTCACATAGCAACCCATCACTTGTAAAAAAATAATTCTGTATCTTAGTACTTTGCTTAGATTTTGGAATGCATGTTTCGTTAGTCAAACTCGTGTTCTGCTATCCATGTCACATTTTCCATCCTCTGTGAATACACTAAAATAAGATGTAAAAGCAACTGAAGATATCAAAACATGAAAATGTCATAATAATATTCTATATTCGTGTGAATTTTGAAACCTCCTTATCTATACACATGTAGGTTAAATGTCTCGGTATATGCAATGGTTAGAATATCTACAATAGGTGTCTCAGCGTAAATTCAGATCAGCTAAAATACGATTATATACGGTGAGTGCATGCTTAGCTTAAACACACATAGTTTAATAACGTCTCAGAAGTTAGTAGAAAGATAAAAGAAAATGTATTACAATTTCGTAATTTTAATATGTTAAGGGGTTTTTGTAACAACCTCAAATTCTTATCGATTATTGAGAATATTTTCGACAAGTAAATACTACTTTATCGAATCTTCCCATTTAAGGATAAAATGATGCAAAAATATTTGTTCAGCTTTGCGCATACTGTTCAGGAAAGAGACGAAATTAACGAAGTAAGCATTTTCTCGTCAATACACACAAGCGCGGGCAAAAACATCATAAATGCTATCAATACGTCAGTACCCACACTAGTGCATATTATCATATGGACTTTACAGCAATAGGCTGGGGGGAGGTTTCACATTAAATTAGATAACGATATATTAAAACTGCAGCATTGTCTTTAGAATTCATACCGAATTAAAGAAGCTGTTTTCTCAATATTTAAAATTTATTCGAATTACCGAAATACGCAATTGTTTTGGTTAGATGAAGATGATATTGATTTTTTTCTAATGATGTTCACACTGTACAAGGACCAAGATCCACTCGAGGTAGATCGTTAAAAAGTTAGTGGCACCGTTTATGGGGTTATATGAAGAACGTAACGATTTACTCTAGACTTGTATAAATTAAGATCGTAGTGATCGGGGAAGCAGCATCTTGACATTTGGTTCCACAAAGCAGCGGTTCGTGGGGAGAAGCTGCTCTCGTGGAACTCTCACTAATGGAACCCAAAGGGAAAGACGGTGGTTCGTCACAATGTACATGATATGATCATAATGTGTACTATAGATATCATATCCCATGATTTCTTTCTCTTGGTTCTTTGGCTCAATACTGATTAATTTTTACTTTTTCGAATATAATACCATCTCATGATATGGTTTTGTTAGAACAATTAAGCAGATATGATGACGTGATTTACAAAAAGTAATTCGTTTGAATTTAAAATTTTGTCAAATACCTTCAATTTTTAGGGACTATGGCCTCTGTTTTGTGTGTGTACGCGATGTATGAAATAAGTATCAGTAAAAAAAAAACGTTTATATCTAGATACACACAATGAATGGATTTGAGAATTCCTTTAACACGAAAATGACTAATAGTTCTGTAATCCATTCACATTGTAGCGGTCACCGATATACTTCAGCTTTAGCAGCTGTGGATGTATCTAGGGTAAGCTAAGCTTACAGTTTATTCGTCTTCAAATTGATTTTGAATTCGGAATTTTTCCTTCTCTGAAAATTGCTGCTAGCAAAGTTAAGCGAGCACAGTCTGTCATGTTAACCCATAGCTGGTGGAAGATGAATTTATATATTTTCCAATGGTATAATGGGAAATATAAGCCAAATTGACTTTTATAATTTGAACTTAGCACGTTGATTCCACTTACCGCGCTAACAATCGTTACGCTGCATACATATTCATTGATATGATTGATAATTCTGTAGATACTATCGTAGGTAAGATTTTGATTTTGATTTTCTTCGTTAATATTGTTTTGTTTTTTTGTTTTTTTTCAAAAATATAAAATATTAAAAATGATGGTACTCGGATGAGTTTTTATATAATTCTCGAAATGTCATTCTTTTGCAAAGAACTCTTAAACAGTGTCGGCATGTGCCATAATCGTTACGTTTATATCATATGATTTAAAATAGAACCATGTCCATGTCAACATGTTCGTTGATCAGCAATAAACAATGTCAATTCTGATAGGAATATACATCTCTTATGGATATTCCAGTATTTGGCGCAATTAGTTCGATTATGCCATTTTGAATAAACTTGTTTTCTCCAGGACATCTATTTTACCAATCACCACACATGATTTATCACCAGTAGTCTTATAAATATTATTACATTTGTTGTTCGACGAATTACAATTTTAATATGTTTCTCCTGTGAATTATAATAATAATAATAATAATAATAATAATAATAATAATAATAATAATAATAATAATAATAATAATAATACATGGCATGATGGTAAATCTGGAAGGAACTCAACGGCAAACTAGATTTGTATCACGGATGAGATTAAAGCTGTGAAGATGATTAGGAAATTACGGAGGGGCTGCAGGCATCGTTGGTTTGAGACATGTCAAAAAGCCAAACGGCCGTTTAAGATCAATGAATAATGTATCGATCACTTTTTGCCGTTTCTTATCAATTATCGACGGCATGTGATAATCTTTGAAATGGACGGTTGTAAATATTTACTAATCAGTTAGAAATGGCGGTAATCAAAGCGACGAAAATCAGCGCGAAAATTATCAAAGATAAATGGCGTCGGTCCGAGTCGAAAGGGCAAATCAAAAGCAATCTGATTGTGCTATCATCAAAACAACAACGATTAGCTACGCCTCGCTTCGGATTAATAGGTTTTTCCATCTTAGTCTTTTCTTAACCTTTGATTTACTCAAAAACCGTGCATTTCTCCCCCCTCTCTCTTATCAGTTTCATATTCTTCTAACATATCTATATTTTCCCTATTCTTCAAACTCTCTTTCTCTCAATTTCATATATATATATATATATATATATATATATATATATATATATATATATATATATATATATATGAAACTGTATCTTTGTTTTCCTTATTATTAGTGCCCATATCAATAGGTCACTGTCTTTATTTCTATCTCTCTGATATTTATCAGTATTTCTATCTATCTCATTAATGGAACACTTTTCGAGTTCTGTTTTATGAAAAATACTTCTTTTAATTTTCTTTTCGGATATACAGTGATGTTCGATAAAAGTGACTCACCTCATTTTTTTTACTTAACAATGTTTTCGCCTATTGTTTTTGGGGTCAAACTAATTTTTAATCTTACTAATATAAAGACCCCTTTCCGACCACCTAGTAAATAAGTTTACTCACCCTAAGGTATTCTATTGATAATTATAATTTTGGATATAAATGAGATTTAGGGAAAAACTCTGTGCCAAAAAAGTGACTCACTTATTTCCTGCAACTAGTAATTCATAGAAACATAACCGAACAGCTTTAAATAAAGAATAATAGAGGTATATATTTTTTATAATAGGTAATATAGTTCGAAATATTTAATAATCTATGTGTCCTCCTTTATTTTGAATAACCTTTTCAACCCTTTTTGGCATTGAGTTGATGAGGTTCTGGCAAATCTCATCCCAAGCATTGAATTCCATTCCGATATGAAATTCACAATCAAATCTTCTTTATTTCTCAACTGCGTTCTCGAGAGCCTGTACTTTATAATGCTCCATAAGTTTTTTATGGGGTTGCAGTCAGGAGATTGGGGCGGCCATGTCATAACACTACCCTGATTCTCATCAAAGTATTCCTTCATCAATTTTGATTTGTGACAGGGAGCATTATCCTGCATAAAAATGAGCTTAGTGGGGTCGATTTGCACCCTTTCAGCAGAAGGGAACAGACACGACTCTAAAATTCTCTTGTACTGCTCGCTCTGAGGGTCTTTTCAATAGGTTTTAAGAAACCAGTTCCTTGAAAAGAAAAGCATCTCCAGAACATTATACTGAACGGATGGTTGGCAGTACTTACTGCTAAATTCAAAGAGCTTTCAAAGCTTCTTCTTCGCATTTTAGATCGCTTATCCTTTGAATTTAGCTCAACTTTCGTTCCATCGGAGAAGAGAACATTTAGTAAAAAAAATCAGGCGAGTCACTTTTATCGAACATCACTGTATTATTCATAATTTCTTTTATTAAATTCTTTCTGAATTAAACTTCTGACATTGTTCCTTCCACCGCTTTACGTATTTCTGATCCTCATTTTCTATCTTTAAACATTTGTCTAGCATTATTTTCTCTTACTTCTCCTTTTATGCGGCATTTATTTTCCAGACGTTGGCGATCATGTCTTCCACATCTATCTTTTGGGAACCCTCAACTCTGTAGCTTTAAGTCAATTCTTTATCCGCGAGTTGATTATTCTGTATTCACTGTCTTCTAGGAGAATATTTATCATCTATGTGCTGTTTCCGTTTGTGATGTGGGAGATCATGGCTCTCCACAACTTCATATCATTTTTATTCCTTAGAAAAGTTTGGCTTCTAATCTTTGTTCTACTAACCATTTACACAATTTTATTAGGTAGGGTATGCGCTGCTTTCCTCTATCCAACTTGCATTCATTATGTCTTATGAGTGTCAAACTTTCCAAGCCCTCCTTTCTCAATATGTGCCTTAGTATTTTCAACTGTCTCTTTTTGATGCTACGTGTAAATTCCCCTTTTGTTTCCATCATGTATCTAAATTTTTTCGTTGCTCCCGTGGTCAGTCCATGGTATTCTCAGCAGACTTGCAGTTCAGTACTCTTTTTTTTGTTTCTAGTGAAATTCTTCCATCTCGTCATATTTACTTTCTGGAATACATCATCGGCTCTTTCACTGTGTCTCCCGATTTTGTATAACATTTTCAGTCGATTGTTCCTACATTGTCAAAAATAGTCTCTACCGGACTGATTTTGATGTCCCATTATGTAGTTCACATTTTGGGCTGTCTTTTTTGCTAACAACCGAGGTCAAAGTTCTCAGTACTTCTCCCGACTACTTCAGATTCTCTCGGCACAACTAAATACATTTTACTTAGTATTGCCCATTACCCATTATGCATAATATATAAACATACACCCTTACAAACGCACGCACGGATAGACATTATTTTTATTTATGTACACATATCCTCAGCACCCATCCGGCGTCATAAACCATTAGCATTATACCCCGCCCCCTCCCGCACACTCTCTCTCTCTCTGTTTATTTTACCGATTTTAGTACTGCTATGTTTTTTTTTATATATATTCGCATTTGATTTATCGATAATTTCCATAGGTTAAAATGTTGTCGAGTTGGGAGTTCCAGAGTTCGGTTTAGTGCATCCAGCCGGCGCCCACTTTGGGCACACTTTCTTTTTTTTGTCAACGCCCCACTGCCTGCGTCAAATTAAATTTCTAATATTATACTGAATACATCTTTCATAGGCATTAGTGTAAATATAATTTGAATAATGTTTTCATTTCTATTATAAGTGCAAATGATTAAAATGCTAAAAAAGCTTAGCCTATCTTAATTTTTCATTGCGATGGTTGACCTTGGGCTTTTTTTACTTTGCAGGTGGCTTCGTAGTTTAGAAAGAAGCTGTGTAAATGCGTTGAAACAACGTTCAGCCATATTGGAAGTTGAAAAACAATGAAAGAATATTTAATAGCTCCTCACAGCTTTAGATACCTTTCAGAAATGTCTTTTTATAGGCAATATTAAATAATGTTTTTGTTTTAAATTTGAAAAACAAAAATGAATAGTGACCACTGCCCACTTGGGATTGTACCCTCACCCATAAATGCAATAAAAACTGCCAGTGCTCACTTTCAATATAGCAGAGCGCACAAGGTGGCGCTAGCGCCCACCTTAGGAAGTTCTTGGTTAACCTCATAAATTTACGAAAAATGTAGGGATACGCGAATCTAAATAAAATACAGTGCAGAATAGCTGACATCAAAATGGTTGGTTTGTCCAGAGACCAGTTGTTACATTTTTTATGTTTTATATTATATATTTCCTTTTAAGACGTAAGCAAGCATACAAGAAAAATAATTCGAATAGAATTTGATTTCTGCTTTCCTGGAAGTAATTAGCAATTATTTCAGATTATTATCCACTGTTTTCACTTTTTGTAAGAAATCTAATCGTAGTTCTTATACATAGAGATGATGTTTCCTTTATATTAATATGCAAATTAAATGTTTAATGATTTGACATATGATGTGCATAAATAAAACTTTATAACTGTATTGTTTGAAATTTGTTTTATATATGGAGGATGATTGTTCGCTACAGAATTACAAGCGATTCTAGACATAAACAGTGCCGACATCACCATTTTTGAGTCCACAGAGTTTCTATCTACAAACGCTATGAGAAATTATTCATGTTTTATGCATCGATCTAAACATTTGATAAATATCATAAACATTCTAAGCATAGGAAAAATAATTAGTAGCCATAAGCAGCAGGATTCCTGTGAGTAAAAACACATTGGGAGAGAAACGCAAACGATAAATAGAGATTCCATGAAAGAGACAAACAAGGCAAAAATGAATCAACAAGGAATAATTAACTGATAAAACGTGTCCCCCTTGCATAGATATTGGCATAAGAACAAGCGATCTTATTGGATCGGTTCGAAATGCTCGGAGTTTTTAAAAAAGACGACAGACAATTGAAAAACATTGTAGAGTTCCATTGTTCTCAATTGCTTAAGATTTAGTATGTAATTAAGTGCATTAACACAATAGATTATGATGAAAAATAAACTCTATCTTCATTTACCATCGTTCGATTTTTGTGGTTGTATGTGTGTGTGTGTGTGTGTGAGAGAGAGAGAGAGAGAGAGAGAGCGGAAACAACTGCTGTATAATCAATCTCGAAAAATCTTTCATAAAATAGGAAATGCTAAATAGATTATATATATATATATATATATATATATATATATATATATATATATATATATATATATATATATATATATATATATATATGATTTTATGATGATTATAATTTATTTTCTTTGGATTGAAATTCGATACTAATTCCTCAGATTGATCATTTTAATGAATTTTCTATAAATCATGTTCATTTATTTATTCATACTACCATCATAATAATTATTATTATTATCATACCACTACTAGCATTCTCATCATTACTATTATTTTTACCATAATTATTTGCCTATACCTCTGTTATGACCATTTTCCTCTGCTCCCACCATTATTACCACGCCAATACCAACCAACTCTCCCAACTGCCTAGTCATAGCTTGCCACCGTCATTACTCCCAATATTGTAATTATATATATATATATATATATATATATATATAGAGAGAGAGAGAGAGAGAGAGAGAGAGAGAGAGACAGACAGACAGACAGACAGAGAGGAGGCAAGGTGGAGTAATGGATAGCGGCTCGGAGAGCCGAGTTCGAATTCCAGTCGAATCCATTACATTCACTTACGTGCTAATACCCTTGGGAAAGGTGTGAATCCTCTTCTCCCTCTAGTTACGGTTAAATAGCAGGACAGACTGGGTTCTATAGCCTTGGATGGCAACTGGTCTAAGAGAAGGACAACTCTGAATTCAAAACCTGCGGAGGGTCGTTTGGGGACCTTGTGGCACGTAGTGCACCCGGTCTCTGTATTCGGCTCTTCAAAAAGTGTGGATGGTTCTAACACGAAGCCTTCACCACTAGAATCTAATCTCATGTGCTGTTGACGGGCTGTCGAATTCCTGGGAACTGATCTGCTTGACCCTCACTCGTCAAATTCGACGGGACAGTCGGGTATATATATTAAAGGTAACCAAATGGATTTTACTAATATAAAATATTAAAACTGATCCGTGCAAAAAAAATAATACACAATAAATTCCAAAATCACCTCATATGGGCAATAAGTTTATTTCGACCGACGAAAATATAATTCGTCGGACTTATTCAACCCCGGTATATATATTGCTGTCCGATTCCGTAATTTGTTTTTGTTCACATTTTATGATTTCCAATAACTGCTTTTCTTTAAATTTTTTTTAATTGTTAGTTCATAATTTAAACATTGAAGTATATTTGGATATATTATTCAGATTAATATCAATATGAATGTCAATATTGATGTTATGATAATTATTTGCACTTTTGAAATTTTTCTTTTATTGTATGAGAAATTATATTTTGCTTTAATTAGATTATTATATATTCTAGGTTTAATGAAATCGTATATACTTATGGAAAATTCCTTTTCATTAAAAGTCTATTTAAAATTTCACCTGTAAGTTATGTATATATGCGTGTGTGTGCGCGCGCGCGCGCGCGCGCGTGTGTGTGTGTGTGTGTGTGTGTGTGTGTGTGTGTGTCTGTGTCTGTGTGTCTGTGGGATTAGGCTATAGATACAGAGGATATCACCTGCATGGAGAAATGCTATCATATATTTTCCATCATACAACCCCCCAGGCTCACACGAAATGTAGCAAATCTCTCTCTACTCTATACCTATTTGCATGGAAAGTGTTCAATCTACATTCTTTAGTTTTATCAGCTCTAATGTTCCCGCCAAAATCCCTCCATACCACGAACGTTGTAGTTAATCGGCACCATTCCCTTCGTATTCCGGTGTTGAGATGTAAGTTTCATTCGAACAATTTCTTCTCGCGAAGTTATTCTGTGGAACAGACGCCCAAGACGATCCTTCACCGATCACCACAGTGTTCATGTGTAGGGTTACCGTTATGTTCCCCACATATCCCCATTAATTGTACGTATTCCTATAAACTGTTCTTCCTATCCATATTTCCACAAACTGTGTTTCTTACCCACATATCCCCATAAACTATGCCTATTACTTCTTAAACTGTAACTCTCTATCTTGAGTGGCTCTTGAGTCTGGTACAGGGTGAATATTATTTTTTCAAAACCCATTATTTCGACTTATCTTTTGTTCCATAAAATAATTTAGTTATATGAGATCCAACATTAAATAGGAAAATATTAAGCAGCTTGATTCATATATGAAATAAAAATCAGATAATTTGGCACTTTATATAAATGCTTAGTGTGTATGCGTGCACGTATAAATTTCCGGATGATTTCATATAGAGCGTTTAGTTATTTTAGATTGTAAATATCTTCATACGCCTTCTCGGGATCTCCTGGAGAGAACAGAAGATAAATGACTTTGTAGAGTATGAAGTGACACAACTGACAGTCCCCTACCCAGAAGCCCCTCTTGGCAACAATAAAGAGAAAAAGTTGTTGTTTTTTGGGCATGTCATACGCCACAATACTCTACCCAAGACGGTCCTTCAAGGTATCTTGAAGGGGGGAAACGAAGGGAGATGCAGACCAAAGGCTGGATGAAAAAAAGGACTAGGACGGACACTCCGACGCTGTTTCGTGAGGCAGAAGACAGATCAGTTTGGCGACGCCTGGTTGCATCAACATCGCTCATCCCTCCCCCACGATCGGATCGGTAATGAGAAGTGAACGGTAATTTCTTCTATATATATATATTAGCATTGATACAGCTGTCCCCCAGGGCTCTATGCTTGGACCCTATTCTTCCTGATTTTCAGAAACGATCTCCCTGATGTCATCAGTTCTCAGCTCTATGCATGCTGCTCATAAACTATTTACTCCTGTCTTTATAGGAAGTCTGATCGGTTCGATAAGGTCAAATTGGCAGCTCATCTGAAGAATGACCTACAATTAGGTGTTAAATAGGGCAAGGAACGTCTTTTAAAATTTTCTTTTTTAAAATGAAACTACTAACTTTGAAAGTCTGAAAGAACATATTTTGTTTTCAATCAGCATGGCTGATGCTAATCTCCAGGACAGTGATTCATTTAGCCTTCTCAGACGAATATTTCCGGCTGGTATGAATTTGAAAATTATATTGAATCAATTGCTAGAAATGTTGGTTTAGTGTGTTGTGCTAGACAATTTTTCTCGCCAGTAACGATCTTACATATTTATAAGTTTACCATTTGTCCATGCTTCGAATATCGCTGGCACATCTCGTCTGGTGCTTAGGTTATTTATTTATGGATTTCTGATAAAATCCAAAGAACCTGCAACGTTATTGCTCCTGATCTACCATCTCAGGTTCAGTCGCTTTCCCAAAGCTTTAACGTAGTTTCCCCGTACATTTTCCATAAATACTTCCATGATAATTGTTCTGATGAACTTCACTCTTTGAGACGCACACTTTATAAATTTAAGCACAATACTAAATTGGTAGTAAGGTCTCAGCATCTTAAAGTCCCTCTATGCATATAACTCCGTTCGTGATTTCTGTTATGATTTCTAAACTAGATCCTCACAAGGGGTTCGGATTCGACGGTATACTTAAAATTGTGGTAAAGAAATGTTCTCCTGATCTGGTTGCTGTTTTCTCCAAACTTTACAACAGATGCATTCTTGTTTTCCAGCTTGTTGGGTGAAGTTTTCTGTATTTCTATCAATAAGAAAAGGGCAACACACTGAGGCCTCAAATTATCGCCCTAATATACTCTTACATCTATTTGGAACATCCTACAAGTTCTAATCAACGCCCAGTTGGTTGGGCATCTTACCTCACACGGATAAACAATATGACTTCCGTTTCTCCAAGTCTACCACAAATGTTTTAAAAGACCATCTCTGAATGTGTATCAAACCTTAGATAAGCTAGCACTGTGGCTCTAGATATCTCAAAATCGTTCAGCAGAGTTTGGCATACTGGCCTTTTCTACAACCCCAAGAGCTATGGTATCTATGGATGAATATTTGGCTTAATCCAATCGGTCCTAACGAAACTGGTAATGAACGTTGTGTTTAATGTTCACTCGTCTAGCTCATTTCATATTAAAGCGGAAGCCCCATTTTTGTACATTTATAAATCTGCCATTCTTCCGTGCATTTAATAACGTTGCCATATCTAGACTGGTATCTCTAATATCAAGATTCATAGCAATATTCAAAGAGTCTGTAATATAATCGATCATGGCCTGTCGTCTCGATTTCAATCTCTTTCTCACCGACGTGGTGTAGCTTCTGTCTGTCTTTTCTACAAATATTTTATGTCAATAATTGTGATGGTCTTTTCAGCTTAATTCCTCTACGACGTTAATTTCAGCATACTACTAGATTAGCAATTAGTTCTCACCGTTTAACTGTTGAAATAGCTATAGATGCCACCATAATTTTTATTCTAATCATTTTCTCGTGGGATTCACTTCCGATTTCTTCTTCCCATGCAACCTACAACCTTAAAAAACTTAAATGCAAAATCAATCGCAATCTTCGGTCTTTATAAACCCTATCCATTTATTGGCCTGTTTTGCATTCCCTGTAATCTTCTGCGTCTTAGTGGCTCTATCGCCTTGTTTAGAGTGAAATGATTAAATCGTGTGGTTTGTTGATAGTTTTTCTAGGGGGAACAGGATAGGAAAACTATCAACAAACCACACGAACAAATGAAACCCGTCTAACTGCAGAAATAAGAACGAATGTCTCTTAAACGGTAATTACTAATAAAACAACCTAATATACCAAGCCACAATAAAATCACCAGATAATGAAGAAAACGTATACATAGGAGTAACTGAAGAAGCCTGGAAACAAAGAAATTATGCACACAAAACATTTCACAAATAGTAACTATTCGAAGAGCACAATGCTTTCTAAGTATATCTGGGAAATTACAAAAAAACGCACATCATACCAAAAATATCTTGAAAATAAGGAAAAGATCATCAGCTTACAACAACCAATCCAAAACTTTCAAACTTTGCTTGGAGGGAAAATCTGCTATCATTATATTCCCAGACCAAAATAAATTATTAAATAAATGATCCGAGCTCATCTGAAAGGCAGACATGAAAACAAATTTTTACAACGTTACTTAAAAATCGAAAATTGAAAAATAATAAAGTAAAATAAAATAAATAAACGAAATGATAATAAAATAAGTAAAATAACAAAACAACTTACCAAATCACACCCGTTAGAATAGACAAAATAGAATAAATAAATAAAAAATCAAAAAAAAAATCAATGAACCCAAATAAACAAAGTAAATAATAAAGATATTAACAAACCATTATGACCAAAATATTAATTAAACTATAAAAATCAAACAAAATTCGGACGAAAAACATAGCTATAACTGTTATATAACGATAAAAAAAACTATGTTACTTAAAAATCGAAAACCGAAAAGAGTAAATAAAAATATACAGTATAATAAATAAATTATAAAAACAAGTAAAATAAATTAATCCAAATGAATAAATAAATAAACAAATTGACAAACCGATCCCGATAAATTAAGAAGTAAAGTTAATCAATCCAAATAAATAAATGAAGTAATAAACAAATTAAAAAATGATCCCGCCAAAATAATAGTTAAAATAAACTGCAACAATCAAACACATAATTGAATAAATAGCTTTAATTATCTTCCCAAACCAAAACAAAACTATTAAATAAGCGATATAAACAAATTTTTACTACTTTAATAAAACACCGATTAAAATTAAAATAACTAAATATATACGATAAGAAATAAAAATAAAAAATAAAAATAAATAAAAACAAGGAAAATAATTTAACCCAAATAAATACATAAATAAACGACTTCCAGCAATATAACCGCCAAAATAGACTACCCATAATGCTCCACTGACCCGTATATAGAGAGAGTCGAGAAAAAAAAACAACACTCGTGGCCCAACAATTGCGTCTAGCATGAAAAAGACTGTCGCCTCTAAGTGTTGACTATAATGTTCACTTTTATATTTACACACGCTCTATCTCTGATATTGAGCACTTTATCCCATAAATACAGCACCCCTTACGAGTATATTTCTTCACACACACACACACACACACACACACACACACACACACACACACACACACACACACATATATATATATCTATATATATGTATATATATATATATATATATATATATATATACCTAAAGATTCAGAATCTATCATCAGGATAATTCTGACTAAAGAGGGTTGGCCCATCGATATTTTATTGATAAAGCTGACGCCAGAATGAATAAAAAAAATCACATTCTATTTGCCAATTAACGAGTCCCGTGCCTGTATATTTCATATGTGAAACTACTACCATGGTTGTAATATGTTTTTTGAAAGCTCCTTGGGTAGGACCCACGAATCCCTTTTTTTACCATTAGTACTATTATTATTACTACTATTATTGGGCTAGCTTCTAGACACTTCCAGCATATACACGATGCATTCGTATTGGCATTTGCCCTTATAGGGGACAAGCGGCCTTATTAATGAAGTTGCATTTACATCGCCAGATTTATAGTATAGGTATAAAAATAAAAATAATTATATATATATATATATATATATATATATATATATATATATATATATATATATATATATATATATATATATATAGGCAAATTTCATTAAAAACAACTGACAAGATATATGGTTATGTTTCTAGTTAATTTTTCTTTTCTACATTCCCTGTTGGTTGCTTAGTCTTGTAATTTAATAAATGTGCATTCGGGCAGCAATTCCTCTTTAATTAAAAATGACTTAGAAGGCATTGCGGTTAAGTCTTTTTAGTTTTTCTCGCGTTATTACCTCGTATAAAAGAGGGATTGCCGCCAAAATACACAATTACAAACACACACACACACAGACACACACACACACACACACACACACACACACACACACACACACACATATATATATATATATATATATATATATATATATATATGAGAACGAAAGTAATATATAAATTCAACGTCCACAGCATTAATCCAAATAGGACTCGATCCCGATAGATAAAAATAAAATCAAATAAAAACAAGCTAAATAATTTGACACAAATAAATAAATAAATATTTGAACGACTTCCGGTAAAATATCCGCCAAAATATACTACCCACAATGCCCCACTGACCAGTATATATAAATACCCTAGAAAAATAAAAGAAATCGTGGCCTGACGATTGCATCTAGCATGAAACAGAATGTCGCTTCTAAGTGTTGACTGCTATGTTCACTTTTATATATATATATATATATATATATATATACATATATATACATATATATATATATATAGGGAGAGAGAGAGTGTGTGCGAGAGACATAGTGATGTGTCTGTAAAAATATTTGTGCCACTTTGTTTTAATACTACACCCTCAACTTGCAATATATGACTCGGATTTTCTTTACTTTTAATATTTAGCTTTGCGTGCTCACATACGCAAAACAAATATGCAGTCTGGTATAGACAATTTACAAATCTTTATTTTACACAAGAAGTATTTGTATTTCGATATAATTTTATCAAACAGGGGAGTTTAATCACAGATTGAACATTACAGAGAGTAGCGATAACACAAATTGAAAATGATACGGATCAAACAGTGATCTATATTCTATCAGAATTCACCTGAATATATTCGGATATAATTTAATGCTAATTTTGTTGGAGAAGGTAAGGCGAACCAAGAATAATTTAATGCATTCACCACACAAATAGTGAGATCTAAAGTGGAAAATTCCATACATACCAACTTTTCAACTGTTATTAATATACGTACCCGAAATTATTTCGCTTTTCATTTATCATGCACTAAATTCAATTCTATGGCACATCACGTCATCAACCGTTTATTTTAGATATATGGTTATATATGCAGGGGTTGGACAAAATAATTGGAACAGTTGCAAAATCCACTCCTCTATTTCAAAGACCTATTATATTAAGAATTTAACTAAAACTTTATAAGTGCAGGCTATATCTATTTCAAATAAGTTTATTTATCTAATTTACTGTCTTTGTCTTATTCATTTTAAGAATTTAGTAAAATTTAAGCTAAATGCGTGACCTCTCCGAGGTCGGAAAAGAGCTCGCATGGCAGGAGCCTCGATCACTGAGAATGCTGAACTGTTTGGTTTTTCAAGAGCTACCATATCAAGAACAGTGATGCAATTCGGGAAACATGTCAAGACCTCTAGCAACCGTAGCAATTCGGGCCGAACTTACTTACTGACAGCAATGTGGCGAAAAATCATCGGACAAATACAGCCAAAGTGACTGCTGAATTGAATAACCATCTGAATAGTTCAGTTTCTACTAAAACTGTTCGCCATGAGCCTCATAATGCTGCGTATCATAGAAGAGCCGCTGTGAGGAAACCTCTTCACTCCACTCGCAACATTCAAAAGCGGTTGAAGTGGTGCAGAGATCACAATGCCTGGTCTGCAGACCAAAGTAAGTCATATTCTCAAACAAGTCCAGTTTTTCTCTTTTCCCAACTTCAGGGCGAGTTTATGTGTGGAGGCAGCCCAAAGAAGCTTACAACCTTGACTGCCTTCTTCCAACAGTGAAGCATGGAGGTGGATCAGTGATAGTTTGGGCCGCCATATCATGGAAATGTCTCAGTCCAATAGTTGCCCTGCATGGTAGAATCAACAGCAAAGATTACCTGAACATTTTGGGAGATCATGTTCATCCAATGGCCAAGACATTATTCCCTGATGGTGACTGCATCTTCCAAGAGGATAATGCTCCAATACATACCGCTTGAGTGGTTAAGAATTGGTATGAAGAGCATGAAAGTGAGCTAGAATACATGGAGTAACCTCCCCAATCTCAAGATATCAATATTATCGAACATTTGCGGTGCATTTTGGAGCAACAAGTTAGGAGCCACTATCCTCTATCGTCGTGTCGTAAAGAGCTGGAGAAGGTGTTAATGGAAGAATGGCTGAACATTCCTCTGGGTGAAGTCAGAAAGCTGTATGATTCCATTCCTAGACGTATTAAAGCTGTCTGTGAGGCTAGAGGAGGACCAACTCCATATTAAATAAATTTTCTTTGAATTTAACAGGTGTTTCAATTATTTTATCCAACCCCTGTATATATATATATATATATATATATATATATATATATATATATATATATATATATATATCGTGTACTCTTCCGTCATTGATTCACGCAGACTGTTGACCCGCGCCACCGGGGACTCTTTTACGACGTACGAGGGCCAGGCACCTCATTTCCTAGGAAGCGACAGCCAGACAACCTACACATATGATTTGATTATAGTAGTGAAGGTTTCGTGCAGGACCATCCACACTTTTTGAAGAGACCAATATAGAGGGTTGGTGCAACGTGTGCCACAAGGTCACCAAACGATCCTCCACAGGTTTTGATTTAGAGATGTCCTTCTGCTAGACCAGTTGCAATCCAAGACTACAGAACCCAGTCTGTCCTGCTATTTACCTCAAGCTGGGTGCAGAAGAAAAGGATTTCCACGGGTATTAGCACGTAAGTGAGTGTAATGGAATTAAACTCGAATTTGGGGAGGCTCTGTAGAGTAATGGATAGCGGCTCGGAATGAGGAACGGATATATATATATATATATATATATATATATATATATATATATATATATATATATATATATATATTGTCATCCACAGACAGACTGTTTCGCTGTATCACAGCTCATCAGTGTGGCTAGACGTCCGGTTGCCTCCGGCTAGAATCGAAAACCGGCTGAATTCGCGTCAGTCGGAAATTTTACCCTGAAGCTGTTGGCGCACGGCAGAGAAGAAGGTGAATTTAAGCGTATTTATTTTTAGATAAACACTTAGATTATTTTTAGATATTTTTAGATATATACATAAATATATATGGAACACTTTAAGCGTATTTATTTTTAGATAATTTAAGCGTATTTATTTTTAGATAAACACTTAGATTATTTATATATATATATATATATATATATATATATATATATATATATATACATATTGAACAATGAAAAATTTAAATCTTCAGACACACTGGGTTGTATATTAATAATCGTTCGTTTTTATTATTATTTCATTTAGATTCCTAGACTAGTTTCGGCCAAAATGGCCATCATAAGGAGAAGAATAATTTTCTGCTTGCTGGTAGCATTGAACTACAGAAATGAATGTCTTGATGGAGAAAATGAACTTTTGTCTGTAGTTTGCATTTATTTTTCGTTTTTTATTTTTTTACAAGAATTTTGGTTAGTCTTTGTGTTGGTCAAACAGTCTCTTTTACGTTGTTATTTGAGATAAGAGCTGGATGGATTCATGCTGCTCTGAATTCCCTTGGTCATTTTGACAGTTTTGTTGGTTCCTGGAAAGGGGATGTGTCTCTATTTAGTGTGTGTGTGTGTGTTATTTGGCTCTTAGGGAGTGAGTGAGTATGATATGTGTAAGCGTGTATATTCGTGTGGGTGTGCGTATAGGTGTGAGACCTCAACACCTCCGTAAGCATATCTGTCTTGTGTGGATGAGAAATGTGGGTAGGTTTTGATTTGTAGTGTTATATATTAATACTATCTGTATTGTTAAATTCATGGTTAAGCCCGCCTGGATAGTGCGTTTTTAAAGTTTGAATCCACTATTTTCATGGAACTCTAAAATCTTTCTAATGTTATCTGCTCTGGAATTTTCTATTCTCTCAATTGTAGTGAATTTTCCATATATATATATATATATATATATATATATATATATATATATATATATATATATATATAACTATCCTTCAAAAATTTTATTAAAATAAAAGAAGCCTAATTCTTTGGTAGCTAAAGATGTGACCTGATGAAACAGGAAAAATATATTTTCTGGGGAAACAAATTATAGTCATGGAACTTTAAGATTTTCTCTGTCTTCATTATTTAATTAATATTTGCTCTGGTTATACATTGAGTTCTCTTGATCACATCCTCTTGGGAATTATCCGCACGGATTACCAAACCTTTCATTACCTTACTAAAATATATATTTCTGCATTCTGTTGTGGTTTCTTCTCGACTCGATGTATTACTTAATTATAATTATCTCAAATCCTCCTAATTTCTATCACTTGTATATCCTTGCTTGAACCGGCTTCTAATGCTCTGGACTGAGCGGCTTGGGGATGTTAGTCGTAGCTCGTGGGGGCACAGTCCTATGATTAAAGAGAAACTCGGATGAGTTCCACCACGGAATATGTGATAATTTTTTTAAGTAAAATTTATGACAATGACGGCAAAGATAGCTAAATTATTACACTGATTCAGTAAACTTTTATTTTTTATAAACTTAGTAATATATATTTTTCTTATGTATGTACAAAGGACATGGGTCATTTAATATCCTACATATTCTAACTTATCATATTAATTTAATGACCTATATCCTTTGTACATACATGAGGAAAATATATATTACTAAGTTTATAAAAAATAAAACTTTACTGAATCAGTGAAATAATTTAGCTATCTTTGCCGTCATTGTCATAAAATTTACTTAAAAATGTAACCTGGTAATATACATACTTATACTCGATATGAAAAAATAATTTTACATACTGTAAGTAATTCTAATACATTTACTTGATTTTAAAAAGAAATATAGTCTATTAAAAATTAAAATTCTTTAGAATTGTAGTTAAATAAAACATATTCTAGCCTAAACAGCACCAAAAATCTTTAAGTATACAAACAGAAAAAATGCCGTAAGAAGTTTTGCAGTTAATAAAATTTTTATAAAAAACACAAACGACATGCATTTAGCGGTAGTCAGAATTTGTTGAAAAATATATCCTTACCCATCTCTAAATATAACCCCGCTTTCGAATGTAACTAATAACTGATACAACGAAAATTAAAATTGAACAAGCTACCACCCCTTGTATAGATGAGTGGATTTCTCTACATCCTTGGAAACACTCAATTATGAATCTTTGCCGTGCTTTTAAAACTGTAAATTTAAAAATAAGTTACTCCAAAATTCGCTTGACGAGGAAATGGAACTACTGTCTTTAATTTAATAACAAAATTAAATTCGAACCTTTTAGCTTCCATTTTTGAAACATTGTTATTACTGTGTAGCGAAAAAAATCATATTTTAAATCAGTTAATTTATAATATATATATATATATATATATATATATATGTTTTGAATAGGTTTTGAATTCAGAGTTGTCCTTCTCCTAGACCAGTTGCCATCCTAGGCTATAGAACCCAGTCTGTCCTGCTATTTACCCATAGCTGGAGGGAGAAGATGAGGATTCACACCTTTCCCAAGAGTATTATCACTGGAATTCGAACTCAGCTAACCGATTTCTCAATCCAGGCCGTTATCCATTACTCAACCGTGCCTCCCCTCCCTATTCCTCTCTCTCTCTCTCTACACACACACACACACACACACACATATATATATATATATATATATATATATATATATATATATATATATATATATATATATATATATAGTCGTTGAAACCCTGCGAGAATTTTATCTCTAGCCTCTCACACAATCTTTGATCTAATAATGCCCTTGCATATATACATGTATATAAATGGCTCATTATTTGAAACTACAGCATGCCAGATACAGGAGACATCAGACATTATATTAAAATGGAAAATATAAACTAGAAAAAATACATAAAAAGTGAGTATGGATTGATAAAAAATACGATTAAAATATGTAGATGGAAAAATAAATGAAGTTACAAATAAAGAAAGTTATTATATCAAAATCCGGAACGGGTAATAAAATGACCATTGATGCCCTCTTTATTATTCCTCTTAATCTATTTTTCTAATTACCTTCTTATTTTCCATGAAAATTCTACCGCAAATATTCTAACGTCTCATAATAATATGACAACTAATAAAAGGTAAATAAACATTAATGAAGGCAAATTACCAAAATGTATTATAACGTAGAATTCAAATTACGATAAACGTTCGTTGTCAGTCAAACACTCCAAACTCTAGTGTAAAAACATTGATTCACGAGACTCGGTTCTCAAGTGAAAAACAAATGATGCATAATCACTTGCCAGCAATCATACGAAGATGACTGTATCTAGATACGTTGAACGAAATATGGTAAATAAATAAAATGCAAAGCAGGATTAAAAATAAGAGAGACGAGAAACCTGGAATATATCTACGAGGAAAAGGAGAAAACAACGAAAACAAAAATAGGGATAAGTAAATATAAAGAAATAATTTTATTGAAATTCTTGTATCTAATCGAACCTGTATGCGAGTAAAAAAATATGCATAGAGACAAAATATATTTAATGGTAGTCATTTCGTTGGCAAAAAGCCCTGTTAGAATTGATGGCGGAACATAATTTATCGGGAAAGCCTGACCCGGTGATATATTTAAGTTGATTACTGTAATCAGAAAAGAAAACTGGACCATAGAAAGAAAAAGAATGAAAACAATAACTTAGAAATATAGACTTTTAACTTATTTCAGTCAGTTCTTTTATTTTCTGCTTGCGTATCGACGTATCAGTCATGTGTAATTCCTATCTATTACGGCCCATTCGTGCCTATATAGTCTGTCTCGGCCTATTCGTGCCTATCTCGGCTTATTCATACCTGTCTGACTGTAATGGACCATTCTTACCTGTCCCAGCTTATTCGTACTTGTCTGTATATGTATTTAGATCATATTTAACAATATTATAAAGCTGGTGGAAACTGAAAGACACAAATGTACCCAAATTAAAGCCAATGTTTTGTATCATATTTAAATAATGTGAGTTGATAATTATTACTTTCTCTCTCTCTCCCTCTATCCCTCTCTCTCTCTCTCAATATATATATATATATATATATATATATATATATATATACATATATACATACAGGAAAAACCATTGTATCACTGGTAAACTTCTTGAATTTTGTTATTCAATGTTCTCTCATACCGTGTTGAAGAAAAACAGAGTAGCGGACAAACTTCAAGCCCGGTAATTCATCTTGTCATTAAAAGAAAATGGGAGGAGAACATAGAAAATAAATTAAAATGAGAGCTTTTAAAGTTGTTGAACCAACACCTTTAATATTTGAGTTTTGGTTGCGAAAATATTTGCAGTTTTATGGGAAGATTGAAAAAACGCAGAAATAATGTTTCTCATGAACTGACAAAGCGAAGCACTGGACAGCAATACATCACACGCATGCAAGTTTTATCAGACACGTTATATTATTTTCTTGCCAACAGACTATAGTTTGCGATGAAAAGTGGATCCAATACTGTTTTGGTGTCCTCCCACTAAAATGTCTATGTTGGACTGTTCCGCCTACTATAAGGTTAGTAGGAGAGAAGGCCTTGATTGAACAGTCGAATAGATTGTTCATCTGTCAATCTCTCCACCACGGTGAAGAGGATTCCGAACGAGGCTTTGCCGCAGGGCAAAGTTTCGCCCGGGGAGGTAGACAGGTCCTGAACCCGTTTATACGAGTTCTAAAGGGAATATTTTGGGCCGAGCCTACGGGCTCGGACTACCCACTATAAACCGGTCTTGTGCCACATACACCCTTGCGGGGTGGGGCTGTTAAATATTAACAGTCGAATAGATTGTTCATTACTGTCAAACTCTCTACCTTGAGCAGAGAGGAACCCGGGCGAGGCTTTGCCGCAGAGCAAAGTTTCGTCTAGGGAGGTAGACAGGTCCTGAACACGTTCTTGCGGGTTCTAAGGGAATATATTTGGCCAAGCCTACGGGCTCGGAGAAACCCACATTAAACTCGGCCTTGTGCCACATACATTCCTCGTGGTGGGACTGTTAAATATAACAGTCGAATTGATTGGACGCTGGGTCAACTAACACACACTCACTAGTCGTGTAATACTCTTTTGTTGTACTTACTGTTTAATATATGATATATCTGTAACACTTGTTTTGTTATTTCTTTAACCATTTACTTTGTCATAACAAATACAATAAGCCAAAGCATCTGAAATAATGGGTAACACCAAGGACAACAAGCACCACCACAGCGACGATGTTCATCATTAAGTATTTACTGAAATATTCAAGGCGTAATGTATTACAAATTTTCGAAGATAAAACTGTTACATCAGAGGATTAGAAACTAAAATGACAACAACTGTATGACAACACTTATTTATCATATATGATTTAATAAAGGCAATTAACATTTCAGATTTAATATCCAAGAGAAGTATGCATTTCTTATAAAAATTTTTGATATATTTGCGGTTTTTCCAATAATCGTTTACCCAATTTTCAAAATATTTTCATACATATCCCAACAGGATATTATTAATTTTCTGTTGTTCTGTTATTATCAAATTGTACTAATAAACTTTTCTATTCATTAAAGTAAACTTGTTCAGATTCATAATAACTATTGCATATAAATAAATTTCCTGTTTAAGTTTTATCAAAGAGAAATAAAAAAATCTTGTTTCGAGAAACGCATAGACTTGAGGAAAAATTGGAACGAATAAATGTATTCCCTGTATTCTAAATATATTTTATCAATATATTCATAAGATTTATATAACATTAATATTTATAATATATATTAATATATTCATAAGATTTATATAACATTAATATTTATAATATATATTATTAATATATTCATAAGATTTATATAACATTAATATTTATAATATATATTATTAAAATAATAATAAATTAAGGGCGAACAACTGAAGAATAAGGAGAGCCCCTCTTGATGTCTCTGATGTTAACTGTCAAACAATAGTATTATTAATATCGCTATTACAAGAACGCAACAATGAAATATATTTAAGGAAATGGAGAATTTATAAGTACAGTCATAAAGCAAGGGATACCTCGAAATAAAATGGAATCTTTGATTGTTGCAACTAAGAATAAATGATTCAGGAAAAGATTACACTGAAATGAAAAAGAATTCAAATCCCTACGCAAAAAATATAAACACCTGTTTAGTAAAAACAGCGATATCATATTTGAATAGAAGAATATACAAATATTTAAACAAATATGGACGCCCATGCACAACTTGAATCTCCAAGAACAAGACGAAGTGATTAGAAGTAAAAACACATCTACTATAATCTTGAGGCCTTCGTCGTGGTGCAAATATACACAGTTTATTCAATTATGACTGATGAGGAGTTCAATGCTCATTCGATGTTCTATACTTGCGGCCTTGTGGCACACCTGTAATCTCTTCAGCTTTTAGCATTGTATACATTCTTCTCTCAAGGAAAGAAGTAATTACTTACGGCAGGTTATTTAGGGAATAATTACTACTCATACTTCCAGTAGAATGAATCCAATATCTGACACCCGATAACGAGTATCCAAAACTTAATAAAAAAATAAAAGATAGAAATACAGATCTAAGGCAATTTTAAAAGCCAAGTCAATGGAATTCAAGACAAGGAAAAAAGTACATTGTTCAGAAGGTATTGTTCATGTTGTATATTCCGGGAATGGAATCCTGCAGAAATAAACAAACAACGCCAGTAATTGAGATAGAACAATAAGTGTATTAAACGTAAGAATACAGACTTGAAGTGAAGATTAGTAGTCCAGGGATGCGGGTTACTAGAAAGTATATATACAAGTCTCTGTAAGTGAAGCCGTAATTATCTCTCTCTGGAGTCTTGTATAACTCTCTGTGAACACCCTGTGTACTGTCTCCGTATCTCTCACCCTGACCCAACGTATCTCCACCCTGATTCAACGTATCTCAACCTTGACTCAACGTATCTCAACCTGCAGGTATTCTCTCTGTCAGTATAAGTATACTTTGGACGAGTCCATCTTATGTAACAGAGGTCTGCCCCACAACAGTTCATAAGATATTTTCTATAATGTAAGAGAAAATCTATATGAATGTTATTAAGACCAAGAAAGACAGAATTAAACAGCAGATGCCCCAAAATATGATACCATTCCTCATATAATAACAGATACTTCAAGTTACCTCAAATAGTACTACATAAACGGACAACTCTGTTCATCGTACTCTTGGTTTATATATGTCAGTCTCTTTAGATTCTTTGAAAAGTTGGTAATTACTTCCAGTTAATAAAATATAAGGCTTAAGATACTTTGAATTTTCTCAAGGTTTTTCATGTGATTTCGAAATTTACTATATAATAGGTTTCTGAAATATTTCTACCGTTACGACTACTTTGTAATTCATGAGAACAAATTCTGTTTTTAATTACCTTAATTTTAAGATTTTTTAAATTTATTTAACCCCTGTATTTTTTCAAATGCCTTGTCACTTCATGATTTAGGTGACGCTAACTCTCCAAAGGTACTATATCTTTTTGGTAAAGATAGCGTTGTGGTTTCCAGTTACCTTCTCTCCCTTTTAGTCTTCTGAACCGTTTTTTGTATACAGTGGCTAACATCCTGTGAGAGTCATCTTTTCTAAATCATCTTTCTTCAGAAATCCCAGATATTACTGTTATCTCTTTTTGAATCTAAGTGCCCATTTTCTCTCGAATTGTTTTGTTGCTTGCACGCTCCATTGTAGGTATGAGAAATTAAATATATATAAATATTACGACCTTGATTTGGAAAGTAAACATATTGCAAAATATTAAGATGAGAATTACGTATGTAAACATTTAATTCCAACAAAAACACACATCAAAGAATATTTGCAACAATATTGGAAAAAATTGTAAGCAGTTGTGAAATGCAGCTGATTCAATCTATAATAATGCAAACCGAAAATACAATAAATAATGTTGTAGATATGACATAAGCTATAAGTTGATCATACCCTACATAATTTTAGTCTTAATAATCATACTAAACGAGATATATATTCAGTTAGCATGTACTCATTCAAATGATTATGAACAGGTTTACATTAGAAGATAATATAACATTTACGGTTAAAAATACCATAGCTCATTTTATAATATAGAGAAACTATTTATCAGGATTTTCCACGGGCTTTTCATTAAAAAAAGAAAAAAAACTCATTGAGAATAAATCAGTGCAATAAAGTCATAATACTTTTTCTCTGTGTCGGCACCCATTGGGATGTCGACAATTAAACGTCTCCAGAAATTTCTGTCCTTTGCAGCTTTTAGCAAGTTTGATTTCTTTCCCATTTTTTACTCTCCTTCCCACTCCCTGTTCCGTCATACATTTACATAAGTAATGTAGATTACAGGTTACTTTCCTCTGTTCCTATTACCTACAATATATCCTGGTGTCAAATTCACGAAGCCTTGTTTCCTCCTGCGTCAATAAATTTCAATTCTTTCTAGTTCTACGTATAAGCGTCTTTTTTTATTCCGTTAAACTTATAACTTCCTCATTGTTTACATAATCGTTGTATTGTACCGTCCTGGGTAAGACGTTAAACTACATCTGCGTCTTGGGTAAGGCGTTAAACTATATTCGCGTCCTGGGTAAACGCTAAACTACATACAGCAGCAAGGCCTCTGATCAGAATGGTTTTGAGGAGCGTGAAACCACTTCTTAATTGATGGTGTTCCCAGGTCCACACAGACCCGGGGTGGCAACATCTGTTAGAGTCCGAGCTATAGGCAAATAGTTAACTATTACCAGCAATACAATTTTGAAGGAAAAATATTACCAGAAACAGATTTTTGACAAAACGAAATATTACCAGCAATAAAAACATTTGTCAGCATTAAATAACCCATTGAGGTTGATATTCCGTAAAACAAAATAAAACAAACCAATCTAAACCAAAGAAAACATATTCTATTCATACGAATCTATCCTAAAAATGATGCCGGCATTATATAACCCATTCAGGTTGATATGCCGTAAAACAAAATAAAACAAAACCAACCAAAGCATACCAAACCATTGTATTGTATTATAAGCATTCTTCTGCAGAAATAGATCTGTTACCTCAAGTATCCTATTAATCTGTAAGAAAATTGCCCAGTATTCTCCGCATATAGTCGATTGATATTACAAAAGATTTCAGCTCTCTACAATTGCTTTTTTTACAAAATCTTCTTTTTAATAGATTATCTTTTAGATAGTAATATTCTCTATTGAAAAGCGCATTCGAATTTCAGTGTCACATATTCCTTCATCTATTAAAACAATATCAGATATTTAAATTTATGTATCTGATCTCCAGTTACAAGGTTTCATCGTGGGCTGTCCTTATTGCTGACCACTGTACATTGTCTTCTTTCCATTTATAGTTATTTTTTTATTCTCGCTTTTCTTTACTTCCTTTGAGTTCCCGCAGTTTTCACCCTGTATCTACCATCAATAAGGTGTTTTCTATCTTATATTGTTATGACTGTTCTCACAAATAATAAATTATGATAATAGAAAAACACGGTTTTCATAAAAGAGACTCGTTGTAATGTTTGAATAAAACTAAGAAGAAGACTCATAGTGGTCTTATACCCCCCTTCCTCTTTTTATGCACTTCATTTTCTATTCATATGCAGTTGATAATCTCCCAGTATAGTAGTCGTATGCCCCCCATTCAATGTCGTCTATGAATGATCCGCCCTGGTGTCAAGTAGTGCCAATAATCAGGTCCACCAGGATTCACTCTTTTCGGCCCTAATCTTAAAACAAATTTATGCATAATTCTCCTGTCGAATCTGTTGTATTTAACGCATTGTTCTGAAAATAGAGTTTTATATTCCTTTTTAGTGCTTATTAACATCTTAAAAGAATCTGGCAGTAGATTCTGAGAAATGGATAAAATTATTCACAATTGATGGGTGGATGAATAATTTCGTCGTTGACGATATATAATATATATATATATATATATATATATATATATATATATATATATATATATATATATATATATATATATATATATATATATATATATATATATATGAAGAAATATAGTTGTGTAACTCTACCGAGTGAAGATAGCTCTGACTGACACCAAATTAGTTATGTTTCAATCCTGGCCTGAGGCATTCGGATGTCTAGTCGCACTGAGGAGCTGTGATACAGCGAAACAGTACTGTCTGTGAATGACACACATACACACACACACACACACACACACACACACACATATATATATATATATATATATATATATATATATATGAATAATGTGGATATAAACCAAATAATTAGATATATTATCTTGCCTGTTAAGTTGGTAAAACCACGAAAATTTAAGTGGTACTACGAACGTAGCTATATGTATATTTATTACTACATATATATATATATATATATATATATATATATATATATATATATATATATATATATATATATATATATATCATGCACTTTGAATAATTGTTATAGAAAAAACAAAATCCGTCTGTCAGACAAGCTAAATCACCAGAACTGAAATATATAACAAATACCGATTGGCCAGACTTACGAAGAGAGAATGCTAGTCGATAAATGATCTCTCACGCCTGATTCCATGGGAGAGAAAGTATGATGTCATGAAAGCCAGAAACTTTCTATGACCCCCAAATGATGATGTTTGTGTATGCGCGCTTCTATATGAAATAGAATTCCAGGAATTTTACATTGTAGAAGGCGAAAGAAAAATTCTGAACAAAAATTTCCCATTTCAGTATTTTAAACGTCCCAAAGATAAAAGTTATTGAAATTGAATATGTGTAAAGTCCTAGAAAATAGATTATTGATAGAAACTGCACAATGTACTTCAAATTGTACTATTTGTTGATTGGAACCACCTGTGGCAATTTCCCAAGTGAGTATGAGTTGCCTCTTTTGAATTCCGCTAAACAAATTTCTTGTTTACTTTTTTTCAAATACTGATAATAATAGCAATATATACGTAGTTCTCTTCGATAACATTACGTAAACATCGCGGGAGTGTGCGCGTTACTGTGGGGATAGTTCGTTAGCATTTATCTGTAATTTTACGTCAGCGTTTACAAATAAACAAAATCTTAAATTATTTACTTCTATATAGCTGTATAATTCAAGGCACGCAATTGTTTTCTACAACTACATTCCGAGAGTGGAACTCCTTTCCGCTTAATTGGTTCTCTGATAGCGATAATCTTCAAATATTCAAATGTAATATTCTGATGCCTTGATCTTGAGCCCCGTCCTTCACTATATCATTTCTTCGAAATCCACTCTTTATTCTTACTCTCATTCTCTGTAACCCTTTGCTTGCAAGTGGCACTCCCACCTTGCTTAGGGTGAAATACTTAAAAAGAAACAAATAAAAAATCTTATGTATACAAAGCTAAGCTGATAATTGTATGGGTCACACATAAAAAAATCCTTTATAATATGTCTAATGGCAGGTGATTATGTCAAATTTTTGAAAGAGATCTGATCGAGCATCTTTCAGTTACTTCCCATCTAATATATATATATATATATATATATATATATATATATATATATATATATATATATATGTGTGTGTGTGTGTGTGTGTGTGTGTGTGTATTTCAGCAAGAATTCTCTGGAACCTGTTTCGTTGAATAATATGACGTCAACTTGAGTGACTTGAAATTGGTTCCATCGTAGCAATGAAAAATTAGTTGTGTAATTACACACAGAACACTTTATGAAATCGAATGTAGTGTGATTTGAAAGTACTAGGGAGAAATTAATCTAAAATAAATTTTAATATAATTCTTTGCAAATTTACCGATAGCACAAAAGAACTTATTCAGAAATTTGAAAGATTTAATAAAAAATAGAGACAGGATTTTCTGTCTCTGTCTCTCTCTGTCTGTCTGTCTCCTTCTCTCTCTCTCTCTCTCTCTCTCTCTATATATATATATATATATATATATATATATATATATATATATATATATAGTGTGTGTGTGTTTGTGTGTGTGTGTACGCAAATATGTGGAGTTATTCTCGGTAATAAAATTGTTATCCATCTATTTATCCACATAGTAGAGGATCATCACTTTTCCTTTAGAATTTAAGCAAAAAATGGAAGCCTTCTTTAAAAGATAAAAAACATAAGTACTTTCTACTTCAGTAACAGATTTCAATAGACAAAACAAAAAAGAAACTAAAATAAATAACGATTCTTCAAACAAAATAGAAAGCAAAAAAGAGAAATAACAATAAATAGGGTAAAACACGGCGGACATATTCTTTTTCTTTATGTACAGAAATTTAGGGGGTAAAAATCTTTGAAAGAAAATAGGAATCAACATATTTATGGTAAAGTTCCACTGATTTCTTTTACCTTGTCGATATTTGCTTTCGCAATCATGAGAGTACGATACAGCTAAGGAACAAAATGTATATGATTAATATAAATCGCTATATTCTACATGTAACAGTTTTATTACAATGTGCACTAATAATATATATATATATACATATATATATATATATATATATATATATATATATATATATATATATATATATATATAGTGTGTGTGTGTTTGTGTACGCAAACTGAGTATTATTAGTTGTTCAATATATATATATATATATATATATATATATATATATATATATATATATATATATATATATTAGAATTGGACATAGCCCGACAATTTATTTAAAGACATTTATATTATGTTTAACGTTCTTTTTAAAAAAGAATAAAAATTCTATAAAAAGAACGTTAAACATAATATAAATGTCTTTAAATATATATATATATATATAGATAGATAGATAGATAGGTTGCGATGTATAAATTGCAGTCTAAATTACGCAAAAATTAAAATTAAACGGATATTTCATTTTAACGCATATTTTTGCCAAATATGCACAAAATATCTTGAAATAATAGACAGTAAATTTATTCAATAAATTCACTATTGGATTCACCCACTACCTTCATAAAATTTCGGAATCTCCTGCAACTTTCTGGATGGTCTTCTTGCTTAATTTGGTGAATGTTGTCATACTCCTTGCCTTAAGTTCATCTTCGATGTTACAAGGGGCTTCATTAGTCTTTCGCTCGACTGCACCCCACATATAATAAACAAGAGGGTTTCAGTCTGAAGAGTTATGTGGATAGATGTAAGGTGATGTGGTCGCAGGAATTGTCTGACCGCGATGACCGTGTTCTCCTTCTTCTGTGCAAGACATCGGGTTTTCCAGGAACCGCGGTCTTGACCCAGGATAGCAGAATCTCCTCTTGCTGTAAGTCTCCGTGTTTAGGCCATGTGGGGCAGATGAATGGAGGCTTAACGTCGCCATCACTAGTGATTACTCGAAAAACATTCGTAATCACCTTTAGACTCACCCAATTCTTTACGAATCCTGTGCACTGTCCACAGATAGACAACCAAGCAAACTTAAATATTCGTAGTGGGTCTTCCGGCGCGAATGTTAAGCAGTACATCATGACGGTTTCTTATTTATGGCGAAGTAAATTGCGTCAGAGACGGTTTCCAACTGACCATACACAGTGAACTCAACAAAATAAAACAAAGAAACCGCAGGCATGGAATTAAAAATATAAAGTAGCGACAATTTACCCATCGCACTCCCTCTTTCTCTCTCTCTCTCTCTCTATATATATATATATATATATATATAAATATATATATATATATATATATATATATATATATATATATATATATATATATATATGTGTGTGTGTGTGTATTTAGGCAGCAATCCTTCTTTCATGCACTTTTCATTAAAAACGACGCTCAAGGTGCTTTTATCTAGTTTTTTTATACAATTTCTCATGCAATCTAATAATTTTTTTTATTTTCAGATGATAAATTATATAAAAACTGTCCGAATGTTCTTATCAGCGCGTGTTTTGAAAAATGAAAACATTTTATAAAACATACATGCAACAAACTATTTCTTAGTTAACAGTTAAAATATTTAATCCTTGAAAATGGCTAAATGTATAGCCGAAAGCGCTCGGATAAAAAAGAACATTTGGACAGTTTTTATATAATTTATCACCTGAAATGAAAAAAAAGAACAAGATCGCACTGTATAAAAAACTAAATAAAATCGCCTTGTCTGTGGTATTCAATGAAATGCATATATATATATATATATATATATATATATATATATATATATATATATATAATTTTAAAATATATTTTCATCGTGAGACAGAAATTACTATGTTTCGGAACTAAAAATTAAAGTTAATATTGTTCTTCCATTTTCAAGCGATTTTGATAACTTGAGAAGAAAATGATTTAATTTTTAAGTAAATTAGTATTATATTTAAGAGCTTAAGTTCGAGGAGGAATGAGAATTTAAAATTTTAAATGCGTGTTGTCATTTTTGAAGAATCCGGAAAATGGCCTAATCTAAAATGGAAAAGGGAAAAATGCGGGTTAAATGTCTGGTCCGAGTATGTAATTTCTGCTTGCCGATAAGGGCTTTCTTGTATGAGACGTACCATCCTGTCTACCTCATTTTCGAACACATACAACGTACATTAAAATACAAGTAGTTATTTGTATGAAACCACGGGTTAATTTGGCCATTTTTATTTATTTTTTATTTATTTATTTTAATTCATTTCCAATACATTTGTGGCTTTCTTAAAGGCGCTTCAAATATTATTAAATCATATTTTATATATTTATATTTTTAATTATAAAGACCTAAAATGCTATATTTATTATATAGAATAGTACATTAGATATGAAAATGTTAAAATTAAAATTTAGGAATTACTAAATACACATGTTTTTATTTGTAATCAAATAATAGATATATAATTATGAAGGTTTTTATTAATTATGTTTTAAGTGAACATAATGCAATGCCTGCAATAGACAGTTATTTCTTTTCGTTGATTTAATAAATTTTTATTTTTAAGAAACTTAAAAATAACTTTTCATGTAGGCACAAAGTACATGAGTCATTTAAAGACCTACAAGTTCTCATTTTTAAATAATTTCCGTTTTATTGTGGGGGTTGTTATTGTTGCTTTATATGTCAAAATATTTAGATGGGGATGTTTTGTTACGATACTCATTGTATTTGGAGGAACACCAGTGCTGGATCCATCTTAATTTAAAATCATTTTTAGCGCCACCAATATACAATTTTTTGATACCTGGATTTTCAATAAATGAAATAGTGCATTGGTAAACTATCGCTTCTGTAAGACATATTATTCAATGGAGAATTTATGGAACTCCTACAATTTCATAATTTTTCATTACTATTATTGATTCTCATTTCTGAACCACTACTTTCTTTTATTCTGGTTTAAGTATGTCTTTAAAATTTTATTTTTGTGTTTTATCTTATGATGTTTTTTCTAAATTTTCAGTACAACTATAACCAAATGATAGGGTATTTTTATTAAAAATCTTGCTAAGACCGTTATTCTTGGAAAATGATTTTCAACCAGATGAAGAAATTTTTGCCCTAAATTACTACTAACCATTTGGTTAAATCGGTGTGTGACGAAACGAGTGTTCTATTTTTATGTCTTCTCTGGGTTTTTTTATTATGATTTTTATATTTAATATCGGGCATTTATAGCCACTATTCTTTAAACTCTTATTATAAAAATTACAATGTTCATAGAATATATCTTCATTAGCAGAATTTATACTAATTCGGTTCTCTATGGATGAGGGTACATGTTTTAGTATAAAGGAGGTGGCTCAATTTATTTTGGATATATAATTAATTAGTATTTGGTTCCTTATAAGGTTCGTATATCTATTTAATTAAGTCCGATTTTTACATCGTGGAAGTATACATTTTTTTGCTTTGTACTAATAGAAACTTTAATATTTAGGCAATTAAATTCTCTATGTATTAGTTTTATAATTTTGTCAATTTTGAAGTTTGTAGACTTCCTCACAACCATAAGGCCATCATCTCTATACAATCCAATATATTCTATATTAATATCACGATGGACAGGGAGATTGTATAATATAAATAATCCAACAAGATTGAAAGACTCGAACGATCCCAGTGTAATGTCTAAATGGTCACCTGATTATTTAATCCACTCTTCCTTAATATGAATGAGAACAAATTTTTTTACATTCATAATTATGTTGCTTTCATCTTTAGATAGATCAGTGTATACATTGGCAAATTCTAGAGCAGCCATAAAATGTTCCCTTGAAATTGACTGGTAATATTCCACTAATATTAGGCTCTACGTTGTATCGAGCACTTAAAAAAAAATAACTGTGGATTATTAATCTGACTGTTCTTTGTTTTTATTTTGATCTCTCTCTCTCTCTCTCTCAAATATAATTAACAAGTTGTGTTTCAAGATAGTTACATAGAGTATGTCTACGCTAATGTTATTATTGATTTTGTTTTTCGATTGATTCCTAGAATAATTTATTAATCCACTCATTGTTTTGAAATCATAAGGTCGGGCGAAGCGAAACCGAATTTTACCGGGGTCGCGAAATATAAAATATTACTATGGCTTTCTGAAGCCTCCGATCCTATTTAAAAATGCTGCTAATAAGACATCACTTTCTTTTTTCATTTTTAAAAAATATATCAGGAGGAACAACATAAAACGAAAACATATATAAAAAGGGTTTCCATGAAAGGAAAAGTAATAATAATAATAATAATAATAATAATAATAATAATAATAATAATGATAATAATAATAATAAGCTGACGTAGACAAAAACCGTACCCATCAGTGGCTACGTAGTGCAGGGTTGAAAGCTGAAACTGAAGCTTTTATCCTTGCTGCACAGGACCAATGCTTGTTAACTAGGAATTATCAAGCACATAAATTAAAATACAGTGTTAGCCCAAAATGCAGATTCTGAGATTAGTATCCAGAAACCATTGATCATCTTGTATCAGGTTGCATGATATTGGCACCCACTGAATTTAAAAACCGGCATGACAGAATGGGCCAATATCTGCACTGGAAAATTTGCAACTTTTACGGGAAGGAAACTGAAAGAAACTGATACGAACGACACCCAGACCCGGTTACGGAGATAGGACCTGTTAAAATTCTATGGGACTACACAATACACACTGACAGAACAATCAAAGCCAACCGCCCAGACATTGTTATTAAAGATCACAAACAAAAAAGTGCTTCCTTATTGATATGGCTGTCCCTGCAGACTGAAATGTATCTTTGAAGATATTCGAAAAGCTGTCAAAATACAAGGACCTTGAAATAGAAATCTAAAAAATGTAGCACATGGGAACATCAACAATCCCTGTTGTAGTTGGAGCCTTAGGATTGGTTGGAAAAGATTCCAGTAGACTAATTGAAGGGATCCCTGGAAGTCCATGCCTCAAAGAGATACCAAAAATTATTCTGACAAGTACAGCCCACACTTTATGAAGGGCTTTATCTATGTAATCATTTTTTTTCAGTGGAAAGTGTCATAATACCATTTCTAACCTTAGGTCCATGGGCGGGACTAGGAAAGAAATGTGTAAACGGCAGATATCAAAGGAAATAATAATAATAATAATAATAATAATAATAATAATAATAATAATAATAATAATAATAATGAAGAGAAAGAGGATAAGAAGACAATTCAAAAACTTAATAATAATAATAATGAAGAGAAAGAGGATAAGAAGACAATTCAAAAACTTAATAATAAAATAATGAAGAATTATAAGAAAGTGAATATCGACAACTCCAATTGTGTGAACATCATTAATTTTTCAGATAAACAGATTACTGATAATTTGAAAATCAGTGATAGGGTGGCTAAACTTTCTACTAAGGAAGCTTATGTTCTGCTTAAAGATCATAAACCGATTTTCTGTGTAAACAACCAGCAAGTATTGTTAATCCAACTAAGTTTGAAATTGGTAGAATCAGCAAGATACTAGAACAGGTGAATCTACAAATTAAACACCAGCTTGGTCTCATCCAGTGGGTTTGTACTACAAAAGCAATTAAATAGTTTACGAATTTTGACAACAAAAGTAATGCCTAATATTTTTACTTCGTAAAAGGGTCTTTTATTTGCATACTAATTTAATTCTCTTAAATAATATGTTTTTTTTTTTTTAATAACGCTAAACTTTCATTGTTGCACAATGTCAAGAGTGTTTCAATATAGCAAACATTTTCGGTTGAGTTTAAATTTTTCGGGATATTCATTTATCTTAATTTTAACGTTCTTTCATTGGCTGAATTGATATCAACTACACATATTTTATTCCTTTGTTCCTTCTTTCTTTCTTTTTTCTTTCGCCTTTTTCCGTATTTTTTTCCTGTTCATGTAGATCGGTTTTCGGTTTTCTACGCTATTCATTTCTATTCTTTTTTCTTCTGTTTCTTAAATTTTATATTTCTCTTTCTTCTTTCACTTTTTCTCTTTGATTTTATTTTTATCCTCTTCTCTTTTGTTTCACCTGTTTGTTTCTTCTTCTTCTTCTTCTTCTTCTTCTTCTTCTTCTTCTTCTTCTTCTTCTTCTTCTTCTTCTTCTTCTTCTTCTTCTTCTTCTTCTTCTCATTATTATTATTATTATTATTATTTCTTTCTCTTTTATGGAGACCCGTATATATTACTTTTCCTTTTATGGTGTTTCTACTTATATATTTTTAATTTAAATGATGCAAAAAGAAAGTGATGTTTCATAAGTAGCATTTTTAAGTAGAATCATTTATGACAATCTTTTTTCCTCATTGAAACAAAATTGCATCTTTGCCATGAGTGCTTGTTTGTCCGTATATAACATCTTTATAATATATATATATATATATATATATATATATATATATATATATATATATATATATATATAGTCTTAGTAAACAAAAATAAAACACTCTAGACTTAGTAAACAAAAATTACACACCATACAGAAAACCTAATACCAACCCCTTGTATGTACACCCTAAGTCAAACCACCCCCCATCTATAATTAAGCATATACCCACATCAGTAGAGAAAAGAATAAGCAAGAACTCTGCAAATAAGGAAATATTATAAGCACATAGTAAGTTTTATAACACGGCCTTGAAAAATAGCGGATACAGAAACGCTGATATAAGCTATACAAACAATAGCACTAATAGTAAGAAGAATAGGAAAAGAAAGGTCATATGGTATACACCTCCGTTCAACCAAATGGTCAGCACTAAACTCGGCCATAAGTTCCTAGCTTCAATAGGTAAACACTTCCCCAAAAATAGCAAACTAAGCCAAACCTTTAATAAGAATAGCCTAAAGTTAAGTTACAGCTGCACTGAAAACCTAGAAAGAATAATAAAAAAGCATAATAATAAAATCTTAGGAAAACACCCATGCCAAAACAGTGCCAATAAAACTCCTAAACTGCAATTAGACAGAAAAAATGAAAAATCATGTGACTGTAGAAACCCTAATGACTGCCCGTTAGAAAACAGATGCCTCACTAAATCCGTGGTATACCAATGTACCATCTCATCTATGGAGAATCCTAACACTGAAAGGTTATACATAGGGTCAACTAAGAATAATTTTAAAATTAGTTGGAGACACCACAAAAGCTCCTTCAACAACATCCAAAATAGAAGTCAGACATCTCTATCTCAATACTACTGGCATTTAAAGGAAACAAACAAAACACCGAAAGTAAAATGGAAAATAATAAATAGAACTAGAACATGTAAAACCTGGGATGACCCATGCCCTCTTTGCCTACACGAAAAACTGCACATCATTAGATTTCTAAATAGTGAAAAGTTACTAAACCATAGACATGAGTTAACGGTGTTCTGTCGTCATCAAATGATTTTCGCATTAAATAATTAATAAATAGATTTAAACAAATTAAGTCCATAATTTAAAAGCCTTAAAAAACTCAGCACAATAATTATTGAGAAAAACCCTTTGATAAAAAAAGCCATGTAAATAAACAAATAAATAAACAGATCAAATAGATAATAATGAAACATAACCTTCTAGTCACTCAACGACTCAAGGCAAGCACATAAATAAAAAAGACGCCGTCTGACTAGCATAAGCCAAAACCACTCTGGACATAGAATCACCATTGTAACTTGATACGCATTTTTGGAAAGGGACTGGCCTGTAGATAAAAATTAATTTTTAATTCTTAGCCCCTTAAACCACCTAACTTCAACGGCCGAAACTAGCCGTTTCCATAGCAACTAATGTTCCAATGATACCGTACTTATAAACACTAGCTAACCAAAAGATAGCTTATTCCCAAATTCTCGCTTGACAAGGAAGCGGGTCCAGACACCTTAACTCTACATAACTTAAAAAATTATGTTGGGGGTTTCGGCTCTCGCTTTTGAAACATGAGAACTCTTATGTAGCGGAGGAATCATATTTTTAAAAACTAAAAATATTATTATAATATATATATATATATATATATATATATATATATATATATATATATATATATATATATATATATATTGTGCATTAATGCATGTTTCAATAATAATATAGACAAGTTTTGTCTATTTATTTTCAGTAAGTTCCTTTCATGTTGTCTGATAAGCTTAATAACATTATCGTTGAAAGACGAAAGGAAATCACCATATAGATACATGTTTAAATCCAATCTAAGCTTTCGGCTTACATAAGCCATTATCAAAGATGACAATTTTAATAAATCAAAAAACACACGGACGAAACAACAATGATAATCTTTCAACGACAATGTGATTAAGCTTATCAGACAATATGAAAGGAACTTACTTAAAATAGGCAAAACCTGTCTATATTATTTAATAAAACATGCATTAATATCTATATATATATATATATATATATATATATATATATATATATATATATATATATATATATATATATCAAGAGTAATGATTAAAAAAAGAACACACAGATTGGATGTTCTTTTGTAGGGGATGATTTTGTGGTGTTTATAGAAGTGTACGTGCGTAATTGTATATGCATATATGAGAGTTTGCTGAAATAGATTCGTCTCTGATCACATGATCCAAACTGTTTATTAAAATTTCTTATTTGTCAAATCTATATATATATTTTTTACCAGACACCCTTATTAATGTAAGTATGGTAGCCGACTATTTTGTCATAACATGAAAGATGATTGGCTTTTTGACAGTTGCTCTTTAGATATTGTAACGGACTTGAAATGAATATTTCTACATCAATAGATCCGGTTCCCTATGTCCAAGTGGTAGCGAAAGTCTCTAGGATCTTGTTATTCTAAATAGCCAGATATTCACTGTTACAAAACTATGTGCACATTTCCCTTGCTGTCCCGAGGATTCGAATGACGCTCAGTATTGTTCAAAGATGAGAGTAGTTTCTGCATTCATGCAATTATGGTGGAAAGCGTGCATCCCGAAGAAATGAGAAGTGATATCTTTTTGAGTGCAGTCGCTAATAACTTAGTTCACTCATGACGTCATGTTCTGCTATGTCATAATTTACAACTTTTTTTCTTTTCTTAGGATGCTACAGATTAAGAGGCACAGGTTATGCGGTAGATAACGGTTAACCCTAGAATTGAACAGGTTAAGATTGTAGTGAACCGGGAAACAGCCTCTGTGGAGTCGGTTTTAGAAGGCAGTTGTGAAACTTGCATATCACCAAAGGAATACTAATGGAATGGTGGTTTGCTAAAATGTACATAATATAACGGGTCTTGACCGTGAAATTTAGGACTGCTGGAACTAAGGAATATCATTCATCTGTACACTTTTCATGGAAATAGCGATAGAGCAGCGAGATATTTGCGACGTCTAGTCTGTCAGAAAGACGGTGGAAGGTGGAAAAATTTGTCGCCACCCACAAGGAAGGAGAGACGCTTTTGGACCTTGTCGAGAGCGGTAAGTGATAACTGGGCAGTTTCTGTCTAATATATGCCAGCAGTAGTCTATTCTGATTTGAAGCTCGTAAAGGTAGAGGATTGAAGAAGAAGTTAAATACTTCATGGAGTAATTGGTGTTTCTGAATATCAATTTGAACATTAACATTTCTGTCCAAAATATTGTTTCTGAATAAAGAACGATGGTGTTTTATATCAGCTGGGTAATGTGAACCAACATAATTCCCCATGCTCTGAAAGACGTTCACTAACAGGTACAATCGGCAGAACTCTCCAGCAAAGGTTAGGCATGGGGCGTGGTATAAGAATACCTGGTTACTTTCCTTAGCTCTCTGCCCACTTCTGTATTTTGTCAGCAAGCGCGTAGAATAATGGTTAAAATTTATGATATCTCAAATAATCTTTACACGCGAGAACCAAGACTAGTTTTATAGCCGATAAGGGTATATAGCATAATAATATGAAATTAAATACAATTCATATACCTTATTTTGTACTTATGAAAACATATATAGAGAAGAAGAATCAATTTAACCCTGCTAGATTTAGTAAAGTTAATTTCGACATACTTTTAGGCACTGTAATATTATTTGCAATCTGTGTATAAAGATTTATTTTCTTTACATGACGCTTTACACTGTCATCTCAATGACGAACGAGGTGATAAGTTAAGAAAAGCGATACATTTTCACATTTGTCAATGAAATTCTCCCAGAAGATTATCTTTTTGAAAGGAAAATGACAAATGTTCATTGTATATTTTTCAAACCTTTGAGAAATCATTTCTTATTCGAATTTAAAATCCGTGAGACAGATTTCGGTTGTTTTTAAATCACAGGATGGAAGTTAATATTTTATTAGATATTAAATATTTTTGTTTTAATTCTTTATTTTCAGTTTTCCATCCAACATTAGCAATAACTTACAATGTTTTTCTCTCTTAAAATTGATTCTTACTCTATATTTCACTTAATACTGTATCTTTTTTTTTCGTATCGCTTAAGACATTGCTCCTCTACTTAACTTACGATAATAGCTACAAGAGTTTTTATTTTTTATTTTGGCAGTTTTTTTTAATTAATTTCCTGAATTTTAGGGAAAATACTTGTATATATTTATTTTTCTTTTGTTTTTCCCTGTTAATCCTTCTTATTTTATTACTTTAACTTTTCTCGTCTTCAGTTCCTGAATTTTGCCACCTTTAAAATTTTTAAAATATTTGAATCGATATAGCTAATAAAAATTATATAGTCTCTCCCTATTTTTTCCTTCATGCATTTCTTGGTATTCCTTTAATATAGCCACTACCTCTTCTTTTTTCTAATTAATATCATTAAATAAATATTGCATTAGATGAAAAATATTACAGACATTTTTCATATTATTTCTCTTTAGGCTTGCTTGCTATTTACTTATTTGCTTATTAAGTTTTCTCTTTTCATGTTTCCGTGCCTAGAAGTTAGAAATAGACATAGGATGTCAAAAGGGTTTTCCGCTTCCAAGAAAAAGTAAAATTTGTTTGAATGATGACTTCAAGTGCTTGTATCTGGACGAAATTTGATATCTGATCGCAGCAAGATATCGGTAGGTCTCGAATGACTGCAAATGATTATACAAAATGCACGAATATAATATACTCATCCTCATTAGTTAATTACATATATATGATTGTATAAAAAAGTAATATTTTTCCTTTCTTCATCTTTCTGTGCATAAATACAGAGGTGTGGGCGAAACCAGTATATCTGAATCAGTTTTATTAAGAAACAATTGCAGTGGATAAATTTCGATCGGTTAAAAATATACATGAGTGAATATAGTGCTGTGATGAAGAGGAAAAATAAATATTTATTATGGAAATTGTTTTAGTTATTAGAGCATGGGCGTATATTTCGGCCTATTTATAGATTGATGATGTCAAAGGTATTACAAATTTGAACATCGCAAGCAATTCTACAAGTAATTCTTAGTTAAAAGCCAACTGTTGCTTCTATGAGTCGCGTCCCTTCAGGTGATTGTGGGTCTTAAGCATTCCTCTCCTTCTGCTAGGGCTCACCATCGTCCATAGGTTCACGCAGGCTCGTCAGATAAGTGGTCTTTGCTTTCTTCCATCTCACTTACTCTCAATATGCGACGTGAGGGTTACATTTTCTAAGCCCTCCTTTCGCATTATATGTCCAAGTAAATTCAGCAGTCTTTTCCTGACTATTAGAAACCCATCAACGCAGACGTTCTCATGGTTCTATTTCTAATTTACATAAATGATCTGCCGGGGTGTATACTCCGATCATTTGTGGATATATATGTTGATGATACAACTGTATTTGGAGTGCACCTACAAAACTCTAGATTATCAGAATTTTGCTGCCTATCTATCCCCTAACTTAGCTATAATAGCTCAACTGGGGTAAAACAATCAATGACTTGAAAGCCAGACTGGTTAAGTTTCATTATCACCGAACAAAACCACAACATTCACCGAACACGATAAACACAATTTACGGAGAATTGAGACCAATTTCTCTTCAGCTCAAACAAAAGCGATTGCAGTTTGCTGGCCACTGCCACCAAGCAGACAGGGAGGTCGTCTCATCCTTACTCTTATGGCATCCTTCTGAAGGTGTATTCCCACGAAAGTTGACTTTCCCCATATACTATGACTCGGGACTCAGTGTTGGACTTTGTTGATCTGGAGACGGCAATGCAGGATCGAGCCGTGTAGAAAGCGATTTTTAATCGAGTTACGACCAACCAAATTGAGGCCGAATGATGATGATGATGATGATGATGATGATGATGATGATGATGATGATGATGATGATGATGATGATGATGTGCCCCCATCACCGATGGAAACTTAAACTCAATCCAGACCGCATAAATAAAATCCGTCGCTATATATCCTGGAAATATCGTTGCTTCCATGTACGGCTTCAGTAAGTAGCAGACTTCTCCTGCTATCCTCTACCTTTATAAGAGCCAGATCAAGCCGAAACTGGAGTACTGTTGTCATATATGTACAGGAGCTGCACAGTCTTCACTTTCCATTCTTGATAGTCCAAAAACATCTCCGTGTTCTTAGAAGTGACGAATTATTTTCAACCCTGCAATTCCTTTCTCAAAAACGAGACCTCGCTTATCAGTCGCTGAAAGTGTTCAGACGAACCAATTCCTCAGCTTCACTAGTTATAACCTTCACGGCTAAAACGCCCCATGCTACACAACTATAACGAATCACCCACGTTCCCTTCCTTATTCATTAGGGAGATATAGATTACACTCGAGCAGCTTCTTCCCACGAACTGCTGTTTTGTGGAATAGATTCCCAAGAAGATTGTTCCTCCATCACTACTGTTATCTTTCATTCGTATCTCCATAAACTGCTCCACTTACTCTGTAAACCTCTTCCTTGAGTGGATTTTGGGTCTTGTACAGAGTGAACGCCATTCTAAAATTGTGTTCTATGTGCTGCTATTTTATGTAATGCTTTCTTGTTGCTGACTCGCTCCGTCTAGCGAATTCTCAGTATCCTTCTTTCGTTCCACATTCCTGTTACCTCTAATTTTCTCCTCGTCCGTGGGGTTATTGTGCAGCATTCACTGCCATATAAATCGAAATGTTTCCCTTTCCCAGCACTTTGCTTATATTTCAGAATTCCCCTTTCACTAGTCCTATGATTGTTCGGATCTTTGTGCCACACCTTCCAAACCCCGCTCAAAATACTCCCCACATCTTTAACCTTCGCCACTTGCTTGATGTTGACATCTCTAATTTGCAACCCGCATTTGTTTTCTTTTCTCTTGTTGATGACCATATTTCTATCTTCTGGCAGTTGACAGTCCATTTTACGCGTATTTCTTTTACCCTTTCTAGGGGGTCGTGTAGATTTCTTTCCGAGTCAGCTATCAACACAGTGCCATCTGCGTAACTTGAATTAAGAATAAGCCCATCGATGATAAATACTATTAGCGCCTCTAGTTCCCTTAGGATAACGTCACTGTAGATGTTAAGTAACTTTGGGGAGAAGACACATCCTTATCTCACGTTCCTTCTATTTTCGTGCAGCTACTCAATTCATTTTATATTCGTATGCCGAGAGTTTGATCACAGCACAAGTCCTGGAATATTCTAACATATTTTCCTATAAATTTACTTTTCATAGCAGTTTAAATGAATCACTGTGAGTACCTTGTCAAATGATTTTGCGTAATCTATAAAACATACTTCTGCATTATTGTTGCTCATTCTGATATGAATTTTAATCGTGAATATGGCATTTCTTATTCCGGTGTCTATGACAATGTTCTTTTACTATTTACCGTCTAATTATACTTCTCTAAGCCAGCTCACATACTTTATAACAATACGACAACATATACATTTATACTTTTCTGTGAATATGTATCAGAATAACAGAAAACAATATATTTTTTAAGATTGTCGCACCATATCGCGAAATGTCGGGATTGATAATTATATAAAGAATTACCACAAATATAAATCGATCTTTATATACAGATAAATAGTTGTGTATAAACTTAAATGAATGATAAATTCAAACATCTTAAACTCTGTTTAGTCATTCATTAGCACAGACACGCCAATATCCGATGATTCCTCTTGCTTCTTTTCAATTCTTATAACCTGCCTGTGCTAAATCTTCCTGTCTGTCTTTTATCACTATCACTCTCAGTAATTTCAATTGTATTCTTTCGTATTCTAAGTATGCACACTTCCTTATAGTTCCTATATTCCTTAAAACCTTCTTGTTACGAGTAGGTTCTCTCTGTTGATATTAGCAGTTCGTAGAACGAAATGTTTGATTTCGAATCTCTTGTCCATCAGATTTTCCATTATTCTCTACCATATGAAAGATTATATATTGCATAAATTTTCAGCAGGCTTTTTGCTTGTTTTAAAACCATTTTACTATCTTTTTACATCTTTATTTCCTGAAAGTAATTCCTGATTTTTATTCAGTACAGATATAAGCTCAACGAAATTACAGACAATGCGTGTGAACATTGCTTAATAAGAGCGCTGACATGAGCATTAATGGACTATTTCTCTACAATTTCACATACGGCAAACTTTTTCAAAACTTAGGTTCATCCCTACATTTTATCAAATACTTCTTCCATACAAATCCCAGTGATGGCCACCGGCATTATTACTCTTTTCCTTACAGAACTCAACTATATTTCCCTGTGTACTTTGATGTCCATTAGGATCGATCGATCGATCAATCAATCAGTTAATCTTGAACCATTCCCGTTTATGACGCACAGAGGAGTACACTGAAAACTGGAAGGACAAAAACGAAATTGACAGAGAGAGAGAGAGAGAGAGAGAGAGAGAGAGAGAGAGAGAGAGAGAGAGAGAGAGAAACTGAAACTGAAACTGAAACTGATTATATTCGCATGAACATTATCAAGATTTCTTTCCTGACTCCAAACATCTTTAGACAAAACAACTGAAGAGACCGAATTGATAAATTCTTCAAGGTACTAGTCAGGTGTGTGTGAAAGAGGATTGTTCTTTGCTAAATCAGCATTAAATATTTCTGTGTATGAATTTACAAAATGAAGCGTCTGGCTTGGGATATTTTGAATAAAATCAAAGATTTGGTTAGATACTAGTGACTTACTAATAATAATACAATGCCGCTTTAAAAAAACGATTGTTCTGCATTATATTTCATTATTGTTTAGTTTCGATATTATAATATGGTGAAGATGGTTAGAAAGAATTATAAAGACGCTGGAGTGTGTGTTACAGTCGTAGGATGGCCTTTGAAATAAAGATGATATCATGAAGAGATTTCTTACCTAATGTTAGCTACCCCACCTTTTTAACTAATGTTAGCGTCCTCAGTCTCTTCATTCGTTCTTCAGTAGATATATTATAAACCTTAAATTATTTTCATATAGCAGAGAAGACTTAACAGTAAAGCCCTAAACAACTCCAAACAGCAAAAGCTATTTCTCATGTTCATTTTTTAGCCAGAAGTATTAAAACCTCAACTTAATCTAAATTCCATCTGAATGTTAGTGCATATTATAGGTATTACATCCCGCTAACACTTACCTGCTGATACGCTCGCGCGGTTACGGTTTTCAGGACTATATCGGTAAGGAAATGAACCCATATATTTCTATTTTTCGGCATATAAAGCAGTAAGTTTATTTGTCTGGGCAGCCGACTGATAAACTTCGAATCTAGCCGTGTGGTGCGTAACTTATACACTTTTCTAACAGTAAAGTCTATAAATATTTCCTTTCTTCTTCGGCTATCTGTATGGATATGCAACTGGAATTTATAAACAGGGATCATAACATTCATCTACAGGTTCGGGGTTAATGTCCTTTATTAAATGTGTTTGCGAAGATGTATTCTCGCCATTCAATATCTGTTTTTGTATGAATGAATCATGTAATGTAAATTGAACTGCACCACATACTTGATATATATATATATATATATATATATATATATATATATATATATATATATATATATATATATATATATATACACACACACATATATATATATATATATATATATATATATGTATGTATATATATATATATATATATGTATGTATGTGTGTGTGCATTATCGGAAACGAGTAATTGTCATGAAGGATGGTTGTTCAATAAATAAGAAGGGTTAAGTTCTCAATCATATGAACATAATGCAATATCAGCACATGTAAGAGTACAGATGTATAAAAAGGAACACTAAACTTGAATGATGCAAATATATCAGTGCTAGATATAGGAAACCTAATTACGAATATAAGATCGAGTTAGTAAAATTGTGTTGCGGTTTTCTAACTATTAGATGATGCTATTTCGTGTCATCAGGCTGTGATTCTTAAATTGGTGGTTTCCTTTCTAACCTTTTATTTAAAGTGGTAGGGAATGTCATTATTTTGATTGTGGTTATTTTTTCTTCCAGTTACATGTGATATCCATTTTATTTGCTGCTGCTGCTGCTGCTGCTGAGTGCCACCAAGTTTTGTTCTTTCTGTTATCTTGTACACTTCTTGGTAATTATTTAGCATCAGTCAACGATGCTCGAAGGAAACTGTTTTTCACCAGGACTCATAGGCTTCACTCGTTCCAAGCTATTGAAATCATTGATCTGGGAATTCGCTTCTATACAGCAAACAGTTAAGATATTTCCGAAACTGTAGCGACATGCAGGCATGGCGCTACCGTTTTCAGAGATAGTCTCACCTAAATGCAAATTGTTACAAAACGAAAAGATTACACTGAAAAATCGTTTCATGACCTTAAATAAATTATATTAAACTAAATTATTCAAACCTGCCAAATTCGAAAAATATCAAAGAGGTCTATCTCCTTCTGAATCAAAATTACTATCATCACATTTATTTCAATGTATTTTTTAGTTGATTACATTTTGATACATTCCCTTTTCATCCAACAATCATTATCGAACAATATTTCTTATTATCTCCCCATTGAATTGCTAGGAAAATATTTATTTGCAAAATAATATCAGCAAATCCGGCAAAACTCGTGGGATCTACCTCCTGGTTGTGGACAGAAAATGAACTGAGAGTACGCAAAAAGAATGCATTTACTCGCCGGTTATATTCAAACTATACAACAAGGCTCTGCAAAGGGAACTAGAATCCATAAAATAAATGTTAAATATTTAACAATATACGCAGATGGTACTCAGTTAATGGCATAGAAAGAAATAATTTATGAATAATTTAGTAAAGGAAAGTGAGGGATCAAAAATCACAATGAAGAGGACAGGATATTATGGTATTTAGCATGAGGAATAGCCTAAGATACGAGCTGTCAACTGGAGAGGTCAGAATGAAGCCAGCATAGAAATGTAACAATCAGGAAATTTTCATAACAGACAACTGAAATGAGACATGAATTCTTAAGTAGCACTGGAATAGCGAAACAAGCTTTCCAAAAATGTAAAGTGTGAGAAACAGCAGAATTACACTAGAAACACAGAAAAGAACGCTGAAATTATAAATACTACATATATATGTCAATGAATGACTGGAAGACCTGACGCAATAACGCCTTTGTTCTACAGAAGGATGCTGAGAATACTGTGGACAAAATATCCGAGAAAATAGAAAATGTTAAGGAAAACGGGAACAAACATGTAACTTGTACCTAGAATCAGAATGAGACAGATGAACTTTCTCGGAAAACAAGGAAATACGGACTTGGAGAATTTGACACTCATATGACATGTCATGAACCTAGCTAGTGAGCTTTTGTAATCAGATGGCAGGACATCGGCTGAGAGTGATTGTAAGTGGATTGTAAAGCGTCCATACCATGCAATGCCTGAATTCTTATTAGTAATAGTCCAAACGCCATGAGAATGAATAGAAAACATGTATTTACAAAATAAATAAAAGTCTCTTTGTAAACTTATAAGTTCACCAATAAACAATGTTCAGTGTTGTTCTGCCTAGACTTCTTTTATTGAGACTTTTCTTTACGTAGTGGCAGCTGTGGGTTAACGGATAAGACATGAAAAGATCAAGGTGAGTTAAAGCGAGAGAATAGTATTTACAGCATAGGTAGATTTTACATTCTGAAGGCCTGAACACTGGTCCGCTTGGAGGCAACAATTTTTAGGTTTTTTATTTGAATAAGAAATCGCTCAAAGTTCAAATCGGCACGCATATATATTATATGGAACCTGTGGCCGAGCAACTACATGGATCCTTCAACATTTATATAAACTTGACCAACCGGAGACTCCGTTAACAATATCACTCAGAACATCAATCATTTAATCTTATCTTGTATAATTTGTCTTTTAGTTATCAGTCTTAAACCTCATTCCGCCAACCAATTTATGATTAAATCTCACTAAATAGGTTAAGCGTTGTTTTCTTCTCTCCCGCTTGCCTTCAATCTGTCCTGTGAGTTATCAGATTTCTAATCCCTCTTTCCCTAGAAATGTCAACTGTCTTTTCCCGATAGTTACGCCTTCGTCGTTGTTTGTATGGACGGGCCGTGGTCTCCTCAGCATCCTTCTGTAGAACCACATTTCTGTTGCTTCAAATCTCTTCTTCATCTGTGAGGAGATTGTTCAGTATTACACAGCCACATATAGATTGGGTGATATTACGGAACAGTCCAGTACCTTTTTTCCTTGTTTTTAACGAAAATTTCCCGTTTCTTAAATCTCTGCCTGAATTTTGTAATGCATCTTTGGCTATTCAAGCGCGCCTTCAGATGTCAGTATCGCACATTCGGTCCTCTGTTAAAACACTTCATTGACGGCACATAAACAAGATAAAAGAACTTCGAATTCTGTTTTAAATACACCGCTGTCGGAGACCTATGAGAAAATCAATTGCAATTAATACAGTCACTTCTTCAGTTTCATAATTAATATTCTTGTTGCAGTAATGAATTCTAGTTTTATATTTGATTATAATCCACCTTTGTTTATTTTCTTAAGCTATGTAGAATATTAAGCACAAAAAGCTAAGAAAAGTTTTCAAATGACATTCGAAAACTCGTGAGGAAATTAATAATAGTTTTTCTTTTCACTTCCATACGGTAAATTAGTTTTGTTGAAAACTTTTTCTGTTATTTAAAGAAAATTTTGCATCATTGCTGGGCCAAAAAATAATAATTAATACCGGTATGTTATTCTCGTGAATTATTGGAACCAATGCCATGTTGGATGCTAGAGAAAAAATGATTCTCGTCGCCATAACGGTGTAAAACCGACGAAGAGCTGTTAAGCTTTGTAGGTGATAAGTGAGGAACATAGACCTATAGCCATGTTGCATGTCGTCATATGACTTAGTAAACAAACACTGTAAAAATTTACTAACAATAAAATGAAGGAAGATATATGCAAACGAATAATACGTTCTGAATTAAAGAAAACATAATAAAAATAAAATGAAAAATGCGTCGCTTCTTAGAGCATAAATGTCATGATGTTTAAAAACATAATTCAACATTGTTCCTCTTGAGTGTAAACAAACGTTTCTCTCAGAGAAATGTTCATAATTTATCAATTTTCTTGGTGATGGGAAAAAAGCAAAACCAATAAAAAGCGAATGATAAATAAAACCCCAAAATAATACGTGGAAACATTGATGGCAAATTAAAGTCAACAGGAACAGTGAACTACAGAATGACGTGGGGTGAAAAAGAAAGTAAAATTATGTGAAACATTACGTGTACTGAAGAAACAAGTAAAAAAAACTAATAAAGAAAACTAGTTATAATGCGTTTATATATGTGCGTGGGGAATAAAAGGAAAACGTAGATCGGGTGTCTTGGGAGGATAACTTTTTGACTGTACGGCTGAGTATCAAAATTTAGCAGTAATAATGAGTAAACTATTAAAATTAGAATGAGCGTAAGTGATCATATAAATGATCACTATAATTATATGTATATATATATATATAGTTATAGTCATTTATATACATGCATACACAAACGCACACACATACACATTTATATATAGTGCAGCAGAAATATATCCCTGATAAGGGTAAGGCATTATTGACAGTGGTGTCTTCATCTACCTAATTTATTTCTATTATATGGGAGTTATTTCTGCCGCACCCTACACACACATATGCATAGATTTATATAGTTACCTACATCTAAGAAAACCTTCTTCCGATATTATTCACGCTCCTTATATATATATATATAGTTTTGTGTTTACTCATATACACCTATGCGCATATAAATGTAGGCATACACATAAATGAGATAAAATAATTCATATTGTGCGAAGATGATTTACTTTTAAAAATAATATCCGTCCTTACCAACAAAATTAACCGAGATATTCACCTTATTAATCTAAACCGCTCATTATAACCAAAATAAAATGTGTCTTAATTATTTTACTCGATTATTGTGGGTCTCATCGGAAACTTGAATAGCAAGAAATCCTCTAATGTTTTCGGTTACTTAATTGCTATTTCCTATTTATGTCCAGTTATGTTCAGTGCACATGCTCATATTTTTCTTCTCTGTTCAGTTGGCGACAATGGCTCTCCACAATTTCCTATCATTCGTAGTTAAAAATCTTGTTTATGTTTTTACTATACCTCCCAGTTCGTCTTACTATCCATAAACTCTCGTAATGTAGTTTTCTTTTCCCGCCTCTGCCTCTCTTGCTTTCGTTATGTTTTTGTCAACTTCTACAAATTTGCTTTCCTTATTATAAGCGCTGGAAAAGTAAAGTTTATTTCTAATCCTATGCAAAAATGTCATTTTAATGTTCTCATTTTCTCTAACACTTGCTACGTTGCATTCAGAGAATGGTAAGCATCGTTCTGTAAAACTACATCTGTTGCATTTTACTCCTAATGATGAGGAATATGAGCAAATTGTCAAACATTCAATGCCATATCGGAGGGTTGATATTCGTCTTCTCTTTCTACTGAAGTATTCCTGTTTCTTAATGATCGGCTTGTGTATGGCATGTTCCATTATCTGTACGATATTTAGGCCATTTTAATGTATGTATTCCTTGGAGATATCGACAATCCACGTTCGGTTTATGTATAAAACCGATAGTTAATGCTAATTGTAGGCAATGGTTAATAAGCAAAAGAGTAGAAAATATTTTACTGTTTCTTTATATAAATCTATGCAAAACTAAGTATGCTATGCATGAAGGTAGACATGGAATATTAGAAAGAAATAGTATTGAATACAAGAAAGATTGGTGACAACCTCAGCTCACAAGCAAATGTGTATGAGAATCGCACAAAATATTTAAAAATGAAAATAAGGATTACAAAATATTCACTGAGCAAAAAATGAATTTTTGTGAGGATAGATCGTTTTGAATTCTATCTCTTGATATAAAAGACAAGTTAAGAATTTCAAAAGATAGAAATGAAAACTATATATATGAATGTGGGTGAAACAAGAATGGATTGTAAATTATGTAAATAAAGTTAAAAATTAAAAAAGAAATGACCCAAAGTCGCACATATATTTTAAAAGTTATACAAGTCAAAATATAGTTAGCAAGAATGATATCCTAAAATCAGAGTTAAAAAGAAAGTGAAGAAAATCTGAAATATAAGTAGAATTCTCTTTAGTTATCAAACGAAATAAGCAAAACGTTATTTTATATACAAAAGTAAAGAATATAGTTCAATACAATTTGAAAATAGCTAAGCTTATGTTTATTTAAAACATTTTGTACGTATTAGAAAGACAAAAATACTACTTAAAATCTCATTTTATATTTAGAAATATTTCTTTGTCCAGAATTCCATCTATCCTCTTTATTAGGAATGTTTACAAAGCGTTTTTGAATGAATAGTAACAGTTATGAAAGAGTTTAACACTTTATTCTGCAGATATTTCTATTATAATCCATCGAATTTTGGGTGGTGTCTTGCTTACTTCAATATACTTTATAACTGAAAAGGTCCACCATTTCCAAATTAAATAAAGATAAACATTATACCTCACCAGTTTTTGCAAGAAGTAGGTTAGATTCAGGACAGATATGGATTGTTTGTGAATTGGTTTTATATTTTTAATTACTTTGGTTTTCTTCTTTTTTTGGTTTGTCCTTACTGTTTTTTGTTTGGTATTTAGAACTCCCATAAATAATATTTACTAAGAAATAGCTTAAAGGATGTAAGAAAAAAAAACGTACAAATCTAAGAATAAGAAACGTTCTCGATCTGTCTCACTTCTTAACATTTGACCAAAAGAAAAACATATATTTGAAATTCCTTCTTGAGTGTAGTAAAAATTTTCAGCACCCAATTATATATTATTTAAACATCTCAGTCTTAATTTTTTATCAGTTCAGCTGAAAAGATGAATGGAATGATGAAAAATATAAACCAGAATGTACATAAAAATATCCAGAAAATGTTGTTATAAAATTTGTGAAAGTTCACATCTACACGCACAGACTGGCTCATGCACACACATATATAAGTGATTATAATAGAACAATTTTAATGTTTTTATTATTCTTGTAATAAGAATATATTGATAATATTTTGCTCTATTTTGTATTGGGCATTATTTTAAAAAGTAAATGCTACGAACTGTGTGTTTTTACAACATTTGTTCTTTATCTCATTTGCATACACACACACACACACACACACACACACACACACACACACACACATATATATATATATATATATATATATATATATATATATATATATATATATGTGTGTGTGTGTGTGTGTGTGTGTGTGTGTGTAATAAAAAGTATTCTGATTTGTTGCTTATTATCTTGAAATTATTTCGGTTAATCGATTCCTTGATAATGTTTAAAAAGGCGTGCTATATCATGGATTATTTTTTATAAGTGTCTTGGAGAGATGATATTCTTTTGCATTTAATACAAGCGGCTTTTGTAGAATTATATATTTGGTTGATTTTCAAAACTGGATCCTTTTCTTATTCACGGATAAGCTCCGAATGTCGAACGTTGGAATGTCGAACTGAACCGTTTATTTCGCTCAGTGGAGTAGACCGTTTTAGTTCCACGTACCATGACTAATGGATGTCAGTTATCATTTATCTCCTGTTAATTCTCCAAGTTCTCTACTGCCTTAACAAGGTATAGAACTCTCTCTCTCTCTTTGGATCCTGTCACTGGATCTAACTAACACCTTTACCCACTGTGCCATGTGTCCTTGAGGATATGTGTATGAATTCCTGGGTATTATAAACCTAATGTCTTCAGCAATGTTTTTTAACAGAGTTCATATTGCAATTTCGTTCTTACTGTTGCTTTTCTCTGACATTCCTTATTACAATATTTATGCTTTGTCGGTTTCGGAGATTGAAGTACTGTCGACAGGGTGAGAGCTTAGGAATGGGCTCGTAATGGCGAATATATATAGAGAATACTTTGAGGAAATGACATTAGAATCTATATCTCTAAAGGCAACAATGTGGTTAAGATACGTAGATGACATCTTCATACTCTGGCCACACCAGCAAGATGTCCAGATTCTACGGGACCATGTTAAGTCAATAAGACTTTTAAAACAGGTTCACGATGGAGAAAGAGAGTAACAACGCGCTCCTATTCCTGGATGTTCTAATATCTCGAACAGATCATGGGTTCAAGACATCCGTATACCGCAAACCGACATTCACCGGACAGTACCTCAATTTCAACTCATCCATACAGCGTAAAGAAAGGGATCGTCCGCTGCTTACAACACGGAGCAAAAGTCGTGAGTGGCGACCCAGAGACATTAGATAAAGAATTGATCAATAAAAGCAGTACCCTACAACGTAACAACTACCCTGGGTACATGGCAGCAGCCCCAATAAACTGTGGTAGGTGGGTACAAGAGGAGGACAACAACACCCAGAAAAAAATCTGCCTGCCTCATGTGAATGGGTTATCAGAGAAAATACAGAGGATCTGCGGTCCATATAACATGAGGACAACATTCAAAAGTTGGATGACACTTCGCAGATACCTCTTCCGAATAAGATCCCCCATAGAGGAGAACATGTCTAAAGACTGTGTGTACTTCACCCAGTGGAGCTGCAGAAAGAAAAATGAAGAGCAGACAGGTAAGGCTTCAAGAACACCAAAATGCTGTAACACGAGGGGAAGTGGAAAAATCACGCATGGCTGACCACATATGGAGAGAAAATGGAAATCACCGCCCTCTGTGGGATCAGGTTGAAATCATAGACATAGAAAGTCATTTGAAAATTCGTAAACTTAAGAAATCAGAACATATGCTAGGCCACAAGAATCTCTTGAGACGACCAAGCATAGAAATGAATACAATATGGTAATAAGGAGTGCCAGAGAAAAGCAATAGTTACAACGAAATAGCAATATGAGCCGTGGAAAAAAACAGAAAACAATAACAGCAAAAATTGCAATATGAGCACTGGTAAAAATGACTACTGAAGACATTAAGTTTATAATACCCAGAAATTCATACACGGTGCACAGTGGATAAAGGCGTTAGTTAGATCCAGTGACAGTGCCCAAAGAGTGTGAGTTCAATACCTAGATAAGGCGGTGGAGAACTTGGAGAGGGTAATTAACATCAGATAAATGATAACTGACATCCTTTAGACATGGCACGTGAAAATAGAACAGTCTACCCCAGCAAGCAATATAAAAGATTCAGTTCGACATTCCAAACACCTGGAGAAGGCCGAAACGTTGTGATAAATATGGCAACAAAGATGATAGTCCGAGCAATGTAAATAGTGTACATATATATATATATATATATATATATATATATATATATATATATATATATATATATATATATATATATATATATATATGGTACAAGGAATATATTGTCGTCTAAATAATGTAAATTACAAATGACATTGATATCTCATTTTAACGGATATATTTATCAAAATTACACAAAAATATCTTGAAAAAACTATAGATGATGTTTTTAAATAAAATCGCCATTAACATCAACCACTTTTTCTAATGCTCTGCCATCTCCTCTTATTGACAACAAACACTCTGAAATATTAGTATTGGAAATTCCGATGGGAATGCCAAGTAGTACAACATGTCATTTCTAAACTTCTGGCAGAGTGAATTGCTTCATAGTGCTATTTTACTCACAGACGGTTACCAACTGATGCTACCATATTGTGCATTTGACAAAATTAAAAAAAAAATAACGCGCATGCGCGAAATAAATATGCAGAATGAAACAATTTTCTGATTGTACAATGTTTATTTGTGCGTATATATATATATATATATATATATATATATATATATATATATATATATATATATATATATATATATATATATATATATATATACATGCACAAGCACACAAACATATATATATATATATAAATATATATATATATATAATGAAAAACAAACACTTAAAAACATTGGTGATATTTTATTTCATTGAAGTCACACACGGTTTCAAATCTTCAGACATGTAAACCAAATGAAGACAGAAAAAATACTATAGTTTTAAAAATTAAGAATTGTGATTTCGTTTAGTGAGGTTGGGCGAAAGAGCGATGTTATCATCGTGTAGGAAGGGGAAAATGTTGTGTTGTCTCAGTTGTCATAACACTCGTGGTAACCTAATTTAAACGCTCGGATTGTAGACATAAACCGTCACGTAAATTGACAATTGAGAATATATTTGAAAAAAAGATTTTAAGTGTAAAATTGAAAATCTGTCTCTATCCTCCCATGGATAATATTTTGACACAAGTATTCAACTTAATAAACCAGTTATAATCTATATTAAAATAGTGCTTGCCCTAAAACTTTAAAAATATATTAAAAAATATTCATAACCTAGGTAAAATTTCAATTTAAACGTAAAAAATGTCTGTTCAAAATAAAAATAAAACTCTATCTATCTATCTATCTATCTATCTTTCTCTCTCTCTCTCTCTCGCTATACATATACATACATATATATATATATATATATATATATATATATATATATATATATTTGTGTGTGTGTGTTTTCTAATATATAATTATCCATGAGATTCTTATTAAATAATTAACAAAAACACTATGATATGCAGAAGAAAATATATAAACGAATCTAATTATGTAAGGTAACAATTAGATATATTATATAAAGTATATAAAATACGCAATTGTTCCAAACTTTTTATAATTTAAATAAACTTATTAAAGTTTTACGGGATACGAATAGATTTTAAAAAATTAATGTTAATAGAATATGAATTATTTAAAGACATTTTTATGTTTAACATTCTTTTCATAGATACAAGTATTTAAGTAATAATAAACTTATAATAAACAGTATTAAATAACAATTACCAGCCTGAATGTCCGAGAAATTCTCATAGAAAATATACGTCCTCCGACAGGATTCGAAACTGTATCCTATACGGAACCGTCATATAGCCTGACGAGCCTTAACGTTTCAGCCACTGAGGATCATTCGGTTGACAAGGTCGAATTTACTGCATATAAACTTCAATCTTCCATGAATCTTTCACGTACATTCATAACTGCTCATGGCGTATCAAATGTAAACAAATGACGTCACACATTATGAATTATCTATTATATCTCTCCTAAGGTTAAAATTTCACAGATTTACGTTAAATAAGTATCCGTATCCGTATCTGTATCTGTATGAGAGAAATTTCATAAGAATTAACATGCAGTAACGAAATTAGTCAAACATATATTTAAACTTTCTCTATTTTCAATATATACATTGTATTAATCAGTTTCACATTTGGATCTGTCTTTTGACACAGAGCTCTCAACGGATCTATATCGTCCGTTGAGAGCTCTATGCCAAAAGAAATGGAAATTCCATACGGATTAACAATAATTTTATTATTAATATTTATTGCTCCTTATGGCAATAAGTCGAGCTCTCATTGGAATACATCCTGCCAAATTATTTTAAAGGCCAGCCTATTTCACATAAATATGGAAAAAAATTACTCCAAACTATTCCCTGAAAAAATACCATATCCTTCCTTACAATCTTTCACTTTTTTCCTTACGGTAAAAAAATATTGATATAATCAAGGGAGTGTGATGGAATACCTACATATTCGTAAATCTTCAATACGATCTAAAAAACCAAAGAGATTTATTTATAATTTGAAACATCAAAACACCTAATAACAAAATTCAGGTTCCCTTCGAAATTGATATGCTCAACTTGATTAAAATGATCAAATTTAAGTAATCATACAACCACTTCCAATCCAAAGCCTTTAAAGACATTAAGGACATAGAAATCTCTAAGACCTTATGAATTAAGGCTGACAAGTCTAAGAAAATTTCAAAAATGAATTTTTCGGATTATCACCAACTCATCACAAATAAAAGACAAGAATAAATACACTTTATTAATGATGACATGACTAGATTTGCCAATAAATGTAAAGTTGCTGACAGGATTAGTACCACTCATATGAAAAATTCTTACTTCCTGTTTAAAGATCATTAGCCCAATTTTATCCACAACATACACTCCTGCTTGATTAATCCTTCTAAATCCGAATCAGGTCTAATCCCAAAAATCATACTAAAAAAAATACCACTATCCGTACAAAAAATATCCTGTCAACCTTTGGAATGATTCCTGTGGCACAATCCAATGGTTCCGAAATATCCCAAATAAACAGACATATTCATCTAATTTGACACAATCTATGTTTGCCATCCATCTTTGAAGAATTCTTAATAAACAGCCTAAATTTCGCTAAAAATTACATTGATATCACTAAAGATTAAAAAAATTATAGTAGCACCTAGAAGATATATATTAATGTACGAAGACTCAATTAGAATTAAAATGAACAACGAAAACTTTGACATTCCTATGGAGGCATTTGACTCTGCCTAGATAGCAGACCTGGTGGGCATATATATATTTATATTGGTCACTATGGGTAGGATCATTAACCCAACCAATTTGGCCTTTATAGAGTCGATGGCGTAATAATTGTTCCCAATAGTAATGGTCCTCTAAATTCAAGACTCCATAATTAAGGTGTAAATATAGATATATCTTCGAACCCCAAAATAGTTAACGTTCTTGATATTACTATTAACCTTTTGGACAATGCCTTTAAACCCTTCCAAAAAGAAGATCAAATCCCAGTCTACACTAATGTCCACTTTAGCCACCCGAAGTGGATTATAGAACATATCTCCAAAACGATGAGTATCAGTTACTTTTTTTTAAATCGCAAAACACTTAAAATCAATTATGGTTGTGTTAACAATATAGAGAATATCATCTCAGCCCAAAATATTAATAAGTTTCAACGGAGTGACGTATAAGATATTAACCCCGGCATGCAACTGTAAAAGATAAATCAAGTGTCCTGATAAAGGAAAATGCCTGTGTAAGAATGTGGTGTACGAGGCAGCTGTCTTCTCCGAAGAAAATGTAAGCCTAAACAAGATTTACATTGGATGATCTGCGGAAAGTTGGAATCATAAACACTCTTTCAGCAATAGATGGCTAAAAAAATAAACTACAATATCTCAGGCCTGACGATTGCATCTAGCATGAAACAGACTGTCGCCTCTAAGTGTTGACTTCTATGTTCACTTTTATATTTACACACGCTCTATCTCTGATATTGAGCACTTTATCCCATAAATATAGCACACTTTAAGACTATATATATATATATATACATATATATATATATATATTTGTGTGTGTGTCTGTGTGTGTGTGCGCGTGCGCGTGCGCGTGTGCGTGTGTGTATGCGTGTAATGGAGTCTGGTTCTAAGCTTCGGTCTCTTAGTAATATTGTTTTTACATATTGGATTATAAATGGAATTAAGACATGAACTTATTCTATTCGTGATATATATGTGTATCTTCAGCTACGTTCTGAATATGTGTCAAAATATTAGCCGAAGAAGAATGCAGACAGGCTTTCGATTTTAAACTTAAAATGTGTTTGAAAATATATTCCCAATTGCCAATTCATGTAACGATGTATGTCTACAATTCGAGTGGCTAAACTAGGTCACCACGTGTGTTACGACAACTCTTTTCTCCTTTTCTACAAGATGATAACTCTATTTCCTCCACCCTCTCAATATGAAATCGCTATTCTTAATTTTTTAACGTAGAGTAGATTTTCCAACTTCATTCGCTTACAGGTCTGAAGATGTGAAGCTGTGTTTTATCAGCTTCAGTAAAATAAAATATCACTTCTGTTTTTTAATTGTTTGTCATAATATAATAATTTTGCTGACATAGAACTCTCGACGGATATCTATCCTCTTGGAAATTCCATACAGATTAACAATAATTTTATTATTAATACATACATATATATATATTATATAAAATAGTTGTTTACCTTTTGTACAGTTTGTCCGTCTTCTATAGGTATTAGCTCCTCTCTGTTATAGACTTGCACGTCCTTGCACGGTTATATTGGATCATTAGTCAAATCGTGGTTTATTATGTAAATGGTGCGAAGGGCAATTCAGTTATAGTTTCTGGGTGAGATCGCAGAATCTCACTTGTTGAGTTCTTAAACAAGGCCAGATAATCGGACGTTGAAAATATGTCAAGCATTTCCTTTTTGTCTAATCGAACGATAATCTCTGATGACTAGCTCACATAAATATCCCGACAGGCTAAGTGTTGGGGCGCACCCACCTTCACAACCACAATAGACTGATCCTATTATTATAAATAGAACAGTAGTTCTAGAGACTGTGAGTAGTGTAGCAGTGTAGTGCAGTGCAGAGTGAGACTTCTGTAGTGATCAGTTACACTTCCGTTTCTCGACCGGAAGATACCGTTGGACTTTATTACTATTACTTATTGTTACTACTAACCTACGTTCGTTCTACTACTAATCTCTCTGATGTAAATACCTCTATGAATATACCAGTATTTTTCCATACGACTGTGTTTGTTCGTTATTACCATATACTCACGTGGAAACACTCACATCTCAACACTAAGTAACAGGAAAATTTGGAGGATATATTTTAGTGGGGAAGCGAATTTTTCTTGTATTCAATTAATTGAATATAAAGACGAATACAGTGGCTTCCCTCTTCCTGCTCGGAATAACATCAATTTCGTTTTTCCTTCAGCAAATTCTGTAAGGACTGTCCTAAAATGTTATCCGGAATCATTTCTTGGAAACTATTAAAAGTAAACACTTAATAAGTCAGTTCACTGAATGTAACGAATATTAACTAAATCATATTTACATAAATATAATCAAAAGGGAAAATATCATTTTCGAATTAAAATGTAAAAGGCTTACCTTGATTTATGGAGAGAAAATGGAAAACACACCTGCAATAAAAATATTATGATTAAAATGATAAAGAAATAAATGGTTTCCAAATACAAATGATTAAGTAATCCAAATAGTAAATATAATTTTCTCCATAAAATTTTGTAAAAAATAATTTATTATGTAAATTGATCTCCAAAGATAAATAGTAAAGTGATTAAATAAAAGAAAAAAAATAAGAATATTTGTAATCACTGGAATAGATTTTTGCATATATAACAATACATTACGAAATAAAATATATTTTAAAACTTTTGTATATATATATATATATATTTTAAAACTTTTGTATATATATATATATATATATATATATATATATATATATATATATATATGAATACAGAATCCTTAAACATCCATCAGCTCAGGTAATAATTCATTTTTGGGATGTTATGGGTTGTTACCTATAACGACAGAATGAACTCTTCCTGACACTATAAAGACTGCACCTCTCAAGAGAGACGTGAAGGAGTCGAGACAGGAACGAGTCGAACCAATAGTAGTTCACTCCATACTAGACTGGCAGTCATACTAACATCTTCAACTTCTTGTATTATTATTATGTGTAATATATCTTTGTTATTTCTACTCTTGTGTTCGTGTTGTTCTTCCTTGGTCCTAACTTTTGACCATAACAGTGGCGACGAGGATATTGGAACATAACAGTGGCGACGAGGACATTGAAGAAACGAATTCTACGCGGATTATATTGAAGAAACGAAGTTCTACGCGGAGAATCTACGCGGATATTGAAAAATAACGAAATTCTACATGGAGATTCTAAGAGAAAAAAATATTTTGCTATCGCTTGTCCATAACAGAGGCGGCGTAGGTAGTGAGAAAAAAACAAAACAAAAAAATTTCGACGCGAGAAAAGAAAAATATTTTTTTTTTGCACACCAATTCTACAGTGGTAACAAAGACACGAATTCTACACAGGAAATTTTTTTCGTACTAAGGTTCCAGAACATCAGGCGACAAAGACCTGAAGTCTACACCGAGGAAAAATAGTTACACATAATTACGGTGTAAACAGGGAGGATTTTAAGGCAACCATATTGGAAATAATGAAAATGGCAGTCGAGCATCAACAGAAAAACGAAGAGAAGTATATTGAACTACAAGAATTATTAAGTTACGGGCAGTAACAAATAAAGGGCAAAATTCCAGAAATGAATCGACATTCTCGCAAAATGCTATATGGAGCTCTATTGAAGATTTCACTTATGCACCAGACGAAGACAAAATATTCGCGGCTTACTTCAGAAGATATGAAGATTCATATGAGTTTGATTGCGAGAATTGTTCAGACGCGAAAAAAGTACGTCTACTACTGAGAAAACTATGGTCAAGCGAATACACTAAATTCGTAGACTACAACCTACCGAGGAAAACAAATGAGTTGACTTTCAAGGAAGCCGTGAAACTTTTAACGGAATTATTTAGTCCGAACACTTCACTATTCCACAAAAGGTGGAAATGTTTAAATTTAACAAAAAAGGATAGCGAAGACTATATAACATTCACGTCCGTGGTAAACAAACACTGCGATGACTTTAAGTTATCTGACCTCAGCCCGGACAATTTTAAATGTTTGATATTCGTCCAAGGCCTGGTTTCGACTAAAGTTGCGGAGGTCAGACGGAGAATTCTAACAAAACTTGAGAGTGAACCAGAATTGACGCTACAAAAATTGGCTGAGGACTGTCAGAGATGTATAAGCGTAAAAAAGGACTCGAAATATATAGAAGAGGCTGGCGTCGCTCACATACGAAAAGTACAACGACAAACACGTTTTATTCCCTCCTCAAAAACATGTCAAATAAATTATTCTACTACAAAAAGTCAAATAAAATATCATAAAAAACTACCACCCAGTCCATGCTATCGCTGTGGGACTTTGCATTGGTACAAAGATTGCCCATACCACTATAAGATTTGTCTGTCATGCAATAAAGTGGGACATAAAAGTTCGCATTGTTGGACTAGGAAAGAAAACAGAAGCCGAGTAAGAGTCACTAGAACTGCCCAAACGGACGAGATTAATATACGAAAATATGTACAAGTAGAAATGTTAAACAAAAAAAATCAGACTACAATTGTATTTCGGATCAGATTTCACCATTATTAACTTACAGACGTGGAAGAAATTAAACAAACCGACCATGTTGAGAACAAATAAATAGCCAGATCGGTAACAGAAGGAAAAATCAAATTTGAGGGAGAATTTATCACAAACGTGACCTTCAACGGAATGACCAAAAAACTAAAAATGTATGTTATAAAAAATACGGAAAATTTATTTGGAATTGACTGGATGCAGAAATTCAACCTCTGGAATTTAACGATACATACGTTTTGCCAAAAAGTGAAAAGTTTATCGACCGAGACAGAGAAATTGAGGGAGAAATTAAAGGGGAGTTTCCCCGACATATTTTCAGCCGGCCTCGGGAGGTGTAACAGATGGCGGCAAAAATCGAACTAAAAGAAAGTGTACAACCCATTTTCAAGAAGAAAAGAAATGTACCTTTCGCATCATTAGAAAAAATAGACGGAGAGTTGGATAGACTCATAAAAACCGGTATATTGACAAAGGTGGCATATAGACAGCACCTACGGTTTACGTGAAAACGAAATTGGGTGAGATACGAGTATGCGCTGATTTCTCAACGGGATTGAATGCAAGGATTATCACTATCCTCTCACTAATCCAGAGGAGGTTTTCACAAAATTTAACGGAGGAAAACTTTTCTCAAAGATAGACTTGAGCGAAGCATACCTACAAGTACCAGTAGATGAGGAAAGCTCGAGGTTGTTGTTCATAAACACACATAAAGTGTTATATAATAATATATAATATATATATATTCGGGATCAAGGTCGCGCCGACGATATTTCAGCACATAATGGACACTATGCTAGGTGGACTGTATTTCATGATCGCATACCTTGATGACATCCTGATAAATAGCAAAAATACTGAACAATACTGGGAACACGTTCAAGAAGTTTTAAGACAGATACAAAACTACGGTTTTAAGATAAAGGAAAATAAATGTGACTTCTTTATGAAGGAGATAAAATATCTGGGCCATATTATTGACGAAGAAGACGACCAAACCCAGAAAGGGCCACAGCAATAAAAAATGCCGGCTCCAAAAAAGTTAGCCGAATTACAAAGCTTCTTGGGCTTAGTAAATTATTATCAAGAATTTATTCCTAACATGCACAAATTACGCGCACCCCTAAATGAATTATTGAAGAAGAAAAAAGTTTGGGAATGGTCAGATGAATGTCAGAAAACTTTTGACAAAATCATTAAGACTCTAACAACAGATTAATTTTTAGCGCATTATGACCCAAAATTGGAAATAATAGTCGCGAGTGACGCGAGTGCCTATGGTGTTGGGGCATGTATACTTCATAAAATGCCGGATAGGACATTAAAACCCATCGCGCATGCGTCAAGAACATTGATTCCAGCCGAACAAAATTACTCGCAAATCGAAAAAGAAGTGCAGGTGATTATATTTGCGGTTACGAGATTCCACAGATATATTTACGGTAGATTTTTCACCTTACAGACGGACCACAAGCCGTTATTGACAATATTTGGATCAAAGAAGGGTCTACCTGACTACACTGCTAATAGATTGTAAGATGGGGAGCTATTTTATTAAACTATAACTTTAAACTGGAGTATCTTCCATCAAACAAAATCGGGCATACAGATGGGCTTTCGAGACTAATACCAAAGAAAACGGAGCCATTAGAAGATTTCGTAATTGCAGCTCTACGATATGAGGAAGATATTAGAACATCATTATTTAGTACAATTTGAAATCTCCCCGGCACATTACAGGAAATAAGAAATGAAGCTTTGAATGACGAATTTATAAAGGAAACGAAAACAAAAATTGCAGGAAAAAATAAGCAGATATCATACAGCTTTTCGTTATGTGATAAAGTTCTACTATAAAATTAAAGGGTAGTAATCCCGAAAACACTACAAAGGCGAATCCTCAAGGATTTTCACATGGGCCACCCACGAAAGAACAGGATGAAATCCTTAATGCAAAGTTACGTATATTGGCCAAACATGGATCAAGATATTACACATATGGTGGACAAATGGAAGGGTTGTTCCTTAGCAGCCAAAGCACCGCCGATCATCCATAAGCCATGGCCGGAGACAGATCGACCGTGGTCGAGAATCCATGTAGATTTCGCAGGTCCATTAAATGGTTTTTAATATTTGATTGTAGTAGACATTTACAGCAAATGGCCAGAAGTATATTGTTGTAGAAAACCTACTCCTGAGACTACAATAAATTGCCTTCACTAGCTGTTTCTTCGTTTCGGTGTGGTTGATTGTCTAGTCACCGATAATGGGACACAATTTATATCTGCGGATTTTCAAAAATTTTGTGAAACTTTTCAGGTGAAACACATTAATTCCCCGACATATCATCCAAGATCAAACGGGCAAGCGGAGAGGTTTGTAGATACATTAAAAAGAGCACTAAGGAAAGCTTATGACGTATCAACAGAAAAGCCTTTTCAACAATTCTTGTAAGTATATAGAATTACACCGAACAGTACGACGCCATCGGCATTATCACCCGCGGATGTGATGTTCGCCCGAAAAATTACATCAGTATTCGACAAATTACTACCAGAACAGACAAAGCAATCACCGACGTCGTTCGTACCAGAAAGAAAATTTTACCGAGGGGAGAAAGTTTTTTTTAAATGTACAAAAACAATACATCCTACTGGGAGCAAGGTACAATAGAGAAACGAATCGGGAACGTCATTTACATAATTCAGAATCCGAAGTTCTTTCATAAAAGACACTTAAATCAAATCAGAAAGAGACTGTTAGAGGATTCTAACGGTCCACCTCAGGAAGAGGAAGAGGTGATGGACACATTATTCGACACATTCGATATGCAAATGCCTCAAACAATGTCAGAACCGCGAAAATCGAGCAGAAAAAGAAAATTTACAGAGCCTTTGATGATTAATCCTAAGAGGAAAAAATATTAAAGACCCCTACGAACTAAAAGCTTTGGGAGGGAGGTGTAAGGGATCTTACCTATAACGACAGAATGAACTCTTCCTGACACTATAAAGCCTGCGCTTCTGAAGAGAGACTTGAAGGAGTCGAGACGGGAACGAGTCGAGCCAATAGTAGTTCACTCCAAACCAGACTGACAGTCATACTAACACCTTCCACATCTTGTATTATTATTCTGTGTAATATATCTTTGTTATTTCTACTCTTGTGTTCGTGTTGTTCTTCCTTGGTCCTAACCTTGGACGATAACAGTGGCGTCGAAGATAGTGGATTTTAAAAGTCCATCTCTTCCGACAGGTTTTACAAAAATAAATGGAGTTCAATTTATTCAGACACAATGAAAAGAATAAAAAAAGAAAAAAGAAAGAAGAGAGAGAAAAGAGAAAAAGGCAAAAGGGAGAAAGACAGAGATTTTAACATAAGGTTTTTTAGGATGAAGACAAAGTGAGACAGATAGGGGTAGGCGTAAGGGAAAGGGTGTGCGTGAGGGAAAGTGATGAAAGATTGAATTAAGCAAGTCGACTGGGTACCCCAGAAACGATGACAAATAAACAAAACAGGGTGGTTGAAGGGAGTAATCATTTACATAATAGATACATTGAAATTGTATACAGATTAACAATAATTTTATTATTAATACATACATATATATATTATATATAAAATAGTTGTTTACCTTTTGTACAGTTTGTCCGTCTTCTATAGGTATTAGCTCCTCTCTGTTATAGACTTGCACGTCCTTGCACGGTTATATTGGATCATTAGTCAAATCGTGGTTTATTATGTAAATGGTGCGAAGGGCAATTCAGTTATAGTTTCTGGGTGAGATCGCAGAATCTCACTTGTTGAGTTCTTAAACAAGGCCAGATAATCGGACGTTGAAAATATGTCAAGCATTTCCTTTTTGTCTAATCGAACGATAATCTCTGATGACTAGCTCACATAAATATCCCGACAGGCTAAGTAACAGAAAAATTTGGTGGATATATTTTAGTGGGGAAGCGAATGTGACTTTCCCTTGGCTAATTTCAAGGCCCGTTTCTTTCATAGGCATGCTTTGTCTAATGACATTTATGCATGTTTTCAAGGAGAGATTTAATTTCAGCATCGTTTGAATCAAACCAATCTTGATGTTTTCGCTGAACATACACGAGTGTTTCTTTTGCCGACTCATACAGTATGCTTTGTGAGGCAGGCCATACCGATTCTACATCATTACCTACATCAGGAGATGAAAATTATGAGTCACACAATATTTAGAAAGAGTCTAATGATTTCTTGTCTTTCAGCTTTGTTATGTCTACTTTCTTTGGCAGTTTTGCTCTATTTTTATTGACCTATTTTTATTGACCGATTGCTGGCGATGGTGTCTGGTTTATCTCGTGGCGATCACGACGACAAAAGATTATGTAGTCAATGCGATGGTCGCGCCTTCATCTACGATATCGCCATGCAATTTTGAAACCACTTGGTTGTTGGAAAATTTTGTTGGTGATTACAAGATTAAATTGACAACAGAGAAACATCAGCAATACACCGTTAGAATTTCATTTACCGACGATATTTTTCCCAACGACTTTACCCCAGGATAGTGTGCCACATCTAACACGAGCACTGAATTCCCTCATCATATTAATTTCACAATAGTTGTAAAAAAAGGATTTTTTTCCTTGCATTGTAGAGCATATCAACTAAATAAAGTGACATGCTTATTCCTACCGATAAATAAGCGAGGAGACATTATCCTATCAGAAATACCGACTGGAAGTGATTTCAGATCGTTTCTGATAGGACATCCTAAACCAGATTCTCTTTTTGCAGATTCACGTCA
>OZ038478.1:144465556-144528056 GCA_964036315.1 Acanthosepion esculentum | reverse complement strand
GAGTTATAGTAAGTTATACATATATATATATATATATATATATATATATATATATATATATATATATATATATATATATATACAGAAATATAGTCTTAAAGTGTGCTATATTTATGGGGTAAAGTGCTCAATATCAGAGATAGAGCGTGTGTAAATATAAAGTGCTGACTTCCATGTCCACTTTTATATTTATATATATATATATATATATATAGGTTTTTGATAGGTTGTTGTAGGGTGATGATGTTTTCCTTATTTTCCAAGATATTTTTGGTGTGGTGTGCGTCTTGTTTTTTATTTCCCAGATATTCTTAGAAAGCATTGTGCTGTTCGCATATTTAATATTTGTGAAAGATGTTTTGTGTACATAATTTCTTTGATTCCAGGGATTTTCAGTTACTCCTATGTATACTTTTTCTTCATTATCTGGTGATTTTATCGTGGCTTGGTAGTTTACGTTGTTTTGTAAACAATTACCGTTTAAGGGACATTCGTTTTTTATTCTGCAGTTGCACGTGGGTTTAATTTGTTCGTGTGGTTTGTTAATAATTTTTCCGTTGTGCTTTTTTATTATTTGTGCCATGTTCTCGGTGAAACTGTAGCTGATTTTTACTGTGTTTTTGTTGAATATTTTGTGTAGGGTGCTTGATTCCGGGAAGTGTTTGTGTAAAAGTTTAAAGAATATTTTTCCTCCGTTTGTTTTCACGTTTTTGCTGTACTTAAAAATCGAAAACCAAAAAGAGAACATATACAGTGTAACAAATAAATAACAAGTATAATAAATTGATCTAAATACATCCAAATATATAAATAAACTAACAACCGATACCGATAAACTAGCCGTTTAGAAAAAAACATATAAAGATAATCAATCCAAATGAATATATTAAAAACCGTTCCAACCAAAATAACAGTCAGAACAAACCACAACAATCAACCCCAAAATTCAACAAATAGCTTTCATTATCTTCCCAAACAAAAACAAAACTATTAAATAAGCTATATAAACAAATTTTTATTACGTTAATAAAAACACAGACCAAAATAAACAAATAATAAATAATAAATAAATAAATATATAACATAAAAAATTAAAATGAATATAAACAAGCAAAACAATTTGACCCAAATAAATAAGAAAATAAACGACTTCCGGTAAAATAACGGCCATAATAGACTACCCACAACAAGCCATATAAAAAATTTTTACTACATTAATAAAAACACCGATCAAAATAAATAAATATGTAAGATAAAAAATAAAAATAAAAACAAGCAAAATAATTTGACACAAATAAATAAATAAACAAATAAATGATTCCGGTAAAAATAACCGCCAAAATAACTACCCACAATACACCACTGATACGTATATATAAATAGCCGAGAAAAATAACAGCACTCGTTGCCTGACGATTGCATCTAGCATGAAACAGACTGTCGCCTTTAAGTGTTGACTTCTATGTTCACTTTTATATTTACACACGCTCTATCACTGATACTGAACACTTTATCCCATAAATATAGCACACTTTAAGACTATATTTCTTCATATATATATATATATATATATATATATATATATATATATATATATATATATATATTACGCAAAATACATTTGTCTTAGCCATCAAAAAACACTGATGATGTTATTGGAAAATATCGAATATACACAGAAAAATAAAAATGAATGAATATAAACGCAGTACATTTTTTCCTGTCTTCAATCATAAAACTTATGCTTATACGTGATTACGAAAGGACTTCATTGAAAAGGAAAAAAAATATGATATCACTAATTTTTTAAAACAGACATTTTTAAATGAAAATATGTTGTCACAATGCACGGAATTTAAATTACATGATCCATCAGCTTACCATAAATATAATAGATTTAATAAAGACACTGAAATAGAGATGTTAAATCAATGTATAGGGAAAACTTCATGAAAGTAACTGGTAACAACACAACTAGAATTTCGGAAAATACTCAACGTTGAGACTATAAAAGATAGATATGACAAATAGAACAATTCTTCTAAACTACTAACAAAAACATTAAAATCCCTGCCAAGGAGTTACGTAAACATCCGGATATTATTCTTAAGTTGACCAAACAAACATCGTTGTAATTTTAAACATAATCTGATTTTAATACAAAGATAGTACACAGACTTGATGGCCACACGAAATTGCAAAACGTTACAAGGAATCCTATTAACCAGCTGAACTTAAAAATCAACAAACTAATGATAGCAAATAATGCAGAACAAGAAGATTTTAAATTTCACAAAACAATTTGTCATTTAAAAAGGTTACATTTATGGAACCATAAAATCACACAATCCAAACTTTCCTTTCCTATTATATCGCAAATCCCCACCACTATTTATCAACTAAACAAAAACGTTAACCACCTCAATACATCATATATTCCCAGAGTATAATGCATGAAATCAACTTTAAAATTAATCCAGATTATAAAAACACAAAACTCAACAATGAAACCACAAGCTTACATGATGTTGAAAACAAATGACTTTCCTACCTCCATGTTGATGATAAAATAAGACGATCAATTTATTTTAATATAAATCAAATAGATCATGATACTTCCTCCTATAACTCTAACTATAACCATTTTTGCATTGTAATTAGATGTATTCTACATATAAACAAGATGATAGAATCCTAACAAAAACTAAAAAAAACTAATATTTCACAGATCCCAGTAAAAAATAAAATAAAATATATAGTATAATAAATTTACTACTACTAACTTAATTATTCGCAATAACTCTTTTCCACCGATTAACGTATTGCAAAAAAAAAACAAAAAAAAAAGCAAAACAAAACAACAAAAAAAAAAAACAACATAACATAAAGTCACCGACGAAATTATGTGTACGCCCATCAATTTTGAATATTTATGCCCGTATGATGCCAGAATTTATATATGTTAATAAGCAAAAAAGCAATGCAAAATTCACTTTTCGGAAAAATAGGTTTAATAAAACATTTTGACAGGCAAATAAACTACATTTTGACAGGCTATAACTAAACAGCTTAAAAACAAATTATAAACTTCTAGGAAAAGACATAATCATTCGTACAGGAGAAAACATCATTTTAAATTGATTGATTCGTGTAAGTATAAGTCGGTTACATAATTATTTTATCGCTGACTTCGAGACTATTTATTCAATAGAATATTAGTGTAATTCTAACAAATAATATTACGTGGTGAATAGAGAGTCACCATTGTTATTCTCGTGTTAACAACACGATGGCGAAGACAAAGGAGCTTATCGCTGATTTGGGGCAGAGAGTTTTTAACTTCCACAAGTCGGGAAACAGTTACATCATTATTTTAAACCGGATAACTATCACTAGATCTACGTTACAATCCGTTATAAAGAAGTTTAAACAGTTTGACACGACTGAGAATTTGCATGGGCGTGGAAGAAAACCTAAAGTGTCACCGAGAACTGCACGAGAACTGTGTCACGAGATTTATATAAACCCAAGAGTTGTTTTGAAAGACATCGCCAAAGTTTTGATACGATGCGTATCTGCGTAAGTACCCGAACAGTACAACATTGTTTAAATAGAAATGGTTTGCATGGAAACCGACCAAGATGAACCTTCTTCACAATGTAACACTATTTAGCAACGGCAGTTAGTTGACCAACTAATTAATTGCAGGGATAACTTAAACCGATAGATAGAAAGAAAGGCATACTGAGCGATATTCTTTTTGTTTTGTTATTTTCCCAAACAAAGAATGGGTAAAAAGATTTTTTTTTATTTTATTATTTTCAAATGCGAATCAAGATAATCATTTTTCCCTTTCTCGCAGAGGGGCGGAGGTTTGACGCTGAGATATGCTAAATGTTCCTGAATAAGGTTAGGAATTTAACGACACATTCTTTCTCTTTCTCGCGGATAACTTAGGGGAAACGGGCGGGCAGCTGTCAGCGTTGAATCGCGGTCACTTGGTGAATGTCGGCTAGCGGGGCATGGAAGGAAGTTGATTAACAAAATAAAATACTAAAGAAAGAATTTGACGAAATTCGTTATCAATGACGGCAGAATTGATCGAAGTCGGGGTGAGACAAATATTGTTTTTGCGACGGAATTTTGTCGCCAAACTAGCGGGCATCTGATTGTTATAACACCAGTTTTTTGTCCATGAGTGGCCGGTTTCCCACGATAACGAGTGAACGACTAGTTGAGGCATTGTGGTAGAGGCCCTGTTAAATGCCAGATGTCTAAGGTGAGATAAAAGATTATCAACGAAATTTTGGGAGGTCTAATTGTTTTACTCGAGAAAAAGGAAAAATATTTTTTTTTCCTTTCCTTCTTTTTCCCTCCAGGATAAGCTAAACACTCACCTGGCTCGAGGTGGTGGGAGGGATGAAAATATGATAAAACGCGGTTTGGTTGACACCCACTAGAAGGATTGGTGTGAGGTATCAATGTGAGAAAGGCTAAACTTAGGAGGATAATTCTCCTCCGACTTTCCCTCACAGAAGATTAGGATATGAGAAGGAGGGAGATTTTTGTTGACACCCCTCGAAGGGATTGGTATGAAGTGCCGGTATGAGAAGGAAGAGGTCTCTCCTCCGACCTTTCCTCGCAGAAGAGGTGGAGCTCCTCTAGACAAAGAGCGGTAGATTTCCAAAAATGGAAAATGATAAATATTTCTGACCGAAAACAAAGAAAATCCTTATTGGGGATTTGAAATCAACGTAATAACCACACCACGTCCGACCCACGCCGGGTTTTGATCGGCGTCCATATAAGCAAACGTCTTCGGGCGTTTTAGCAGAGTAGAGAAGCAGAGAGTTCGAGAGAGTAGAAGCAGTGCAGCAGAGTTCAGTTCCAGTCAGAGAGATCCAGTCGAGCCCAAGAGACAGGGGACTCTGAAAATAACGCCTCTCAGAGGTGACCGCAGGATTCCATGCCTTCCGACTTAGACTTCTAACCAAGAACAAATTTGTTGAAGTCCGACTTTAGATTTTCCACCAAAGCCAGTTTCCGACTTAGACTTCTAACCAAGAACAAATTATAGAAGTCTGACTTATATTTTCCACGAGGGCCGACTTTATTGAAAAACAACCCAGATATCCAGAGCTAGCTAAGAACATTTTTTGGGGCTGGGAGAGAAAGAGAGAGGACGCACTTCTGTAACTCAACAAACCGACATAAAATTAATCACTATTCCTAACCAGTCGCTCGCCTTGAAGTTGTTGTTTGTGCTTTTGTTTTTTCTACATTTATTGTGCAGTATCACCATGACCCGGATTCGGCTGGCACTACGGCTCGACGTTTGATTGATCTCGTCAACCTTAGATCAAATCACAACGTGGGTAGGTTGAATCGAGATCAAAGCAGTTGCTTCGGTGACCAGGCGTTGGAAGCGAGCCGAGTACGACAAGTTGGGACTAGATCCCAACAAGACTTCAACCAATGTCCCAGGGTTAGCCCGTCACAGGTAGTGTCGAGACTGCAGGACTGCGCCAGAGAGAGTCAGGGGTCACGAGTGGTGTCGTGACTGCAGGATCCCGCCGACGAGGGGTCGGGCGTCACATATTGGCACCGAAACCAGGACGGGCGTCACATATTGGTGCTGTGACAAGAAAAATTGCTTTTGAGAACAGATACTATGGACGTAATCATGTACAGAACATTAGGCGCAAGACAGGTGAGACTTTCCTTCCCAAGAACACCGTGGCAACTTTAAACCATGGAGGCGGGTCGATGCTGTTTGGGGTTGTTTTAGCTCAACGGAGATTGGACAATTAATTTAAATAAGAGGGATAATGAAATTGCAGCCTGTATCAAATTTCTTGGTGATAATCTACAACTATCAACGCATCTATATCGGCGTTTTACTTTTCAGCAAGATAATGATCCATAACATGCGTCTAAATCAGCGTCTGTGGTGCTGCCATGACCACTGATGAGTTGTGATTTGAATATTACTGAAAATATATGACAAGAATTGAAAGTTCGAATAAATTATCGGTCACCAAATAACATTCAGGATTTAGAACGTTTAACCATTGAAGAATGAAAGAAAATCTCAGAAAAGACTTGTTCAAATCTTATCAAAAACCTTAGAAAACGAATGCAGCAAGTATAAACAGGTGAGGCCATGATATTGACTATTAATATTGTGAACATTGTTCAATGTTCTCTACATTTCATAGAGTTCGAATATTTTTGTCTTTTCCTATTTTGCATAATTCGCCTGTCATATTCGTTGTATTTAACCTGTTGTTCTGTAAATTAAGTTTTATGTTCCTTTCTTTGCGTTTATTAACATATACAAAACCTGGCATCATGCGGGTATTAGAATCTAATAAATGGATAAAAGTATTCAAAATTAACGGGTGTACGAATAATTTTGTCATTGACAGTATATCAATTCAAATGTCCCTTGAGAGTTTGTATGTCCGACAAACAGCTAATATATGTGTTGGTTATGCCACAATAAGTTTATAAAAATGGCTTATTCTACATATGAATGATTCATCCTCTATTTCTCAACATCTACAAAAACATTCCTCTCCACAATCGTGGACAATACATGTATAATTCCTCAAGAAAGTAATATACAGAAACTACAAATTCTCAAAGCCATCTCTATTAAAATATTACAACCAATATTTAACAAAATTAATTATGAAATATAGTACACATATTTTTATAAATATCTTAGCTATAAATAAACAGCTTAAAAACAAATTATAAACTTCTGTTAATATTCCAATTATTAAAAAGTTACCTCCCTTACATTATATCATTTAGAATTATGAAATTGAAGCAGAGCAGAAAAGAAACGTGCAAAGGGAAGCGGAACAAGAACGCAACATTGCTTTGTACCGTTGGAGACGAAAAAGACGTCCGATTTCTCACTTCTCGACCTTACAAAAGCTTTCATGTCTTCGTGAAAGGAGATAATAATATGGAGCATTTTTTCTGGAACACCGAATTTTGACAAACCTTTCCAAATTGCAGTTTGAGATATAGTATCATAAGTTTTTGTACAAAAACAACAAATAGATACTTGTTTTTTCTTGCATCTTCTCTTGAGGCTACCGGATAAAAAAATCACATCCACGGTTCCTCTAAAACCGGACTGGTATCTGGTAATGCCGATTCTGGGACAAATTCATTAAGACTATTCAGGATGATACGAGCAAGGATTTTGCAGCAATCGAAAGAAGTGATAATCCTCTATGGTTGTCATATTCCCCCCTGTTCCTTTTGCGCTTATACAAATGGACAGCTGAAGAGGCCTTATATTATATCGTATTATATTATAGAAACCCATAAAAAGTAACAAGGTCGTGTGATATTCAGTACCAACACACGTACACCCCTACACATATACACAAATGTTTACAAATCTATATATCTACACATGAATTTTCACCCATAAGTGCTACTATCCATACCAACATACCCATACACGACCTTGTTGCTTTTTTTCTGGTTTCTACATACATAGTTAGACGTATGTCTGTCTTGGCGATGTGCACCATACCCATGTTTCTAAATTAACACATCTTTTATCATTATTCTTACTCCATAAGCTTTCATTTATTTTTGGTATTTTTGATTTGAATTTTTATTCTCACACTTTATGCTCTAAATATATTGTTTTATTCACCTATTTAAAATCCCTCCAATTCTATCTGACAATATTATTTTGATTTCTACTTATTATTTCTACTAGGGACTATTTCATGAAACCAAACCCCAGTCAACCCACTGCATAAACCAATTCACATAGTTCCAAAAATTAAGAAAAATCTAGGCCCGTCAGTCTGCTAAAGATACTACTAAACACACCTTTTCCTTCTCAACCTGTTCTTCCTCAAATCCCCCGTCCATCCTATCTTCACAGAGCCTTCCACTCCTTCTATGACACCCTCTTTCGTTCCCTTCAACTTCATGTTTCCACTGACTATTAGTCTTCGGCCTAAAAAAAACAAATGATTAAATATTACTATATTCATACCGATATTTATTTGAATTACGATCTTTCATTAAATTAATTTGAATCGGCCTGATTTGCACTATCTGAAAACAACAACCGTATTGGTCAATGTAAAATACAACACAATATAAAAATCTCAAAATTATAGAATAAATTCTCGGCTGGGTGAACCGACTACTACTAACCACTAATTCCCTAGCCGTCTCTTTAGTCACCCCTTCTCTTTCACCTTCCCTTCTCACTAGCAATATAATGTGTTTGTAGAGTGTATTTTCTCCATTTACGGAGGTGATTTCTGTCTGAAGACTTGATCACCTCGGTGGCCACGAAATAAATTTTAATCTAAATGGATAATTAAAGTCTCCTTCTTCTTCCTCTTATTTACTCTGTAATCTACATTGAGCTCTCCCTGGAGTTATATCCTCCTTGGAATTAACCCTTTCAGTCACAAACTGGTAAGACGTATATATATAATATTTTGTTTATATATATATATATATATATATATATATATATATATATATATATATATATATATATATAATATGGAGAAGGAGTAAACCACAAAAATTGTGTTAACTCTATAATTATGCTAATCAGAATCAAAATATTTGAGGATAATATTTTTCTATGCATGGGTGTTGTCATGAGTACACAGCTTTTTTCTTGTCGCTGGGGTTATCAATATGTTTAAAGATTATAAGACTTTCCAAAAGGCACAGGTTATATTTATCTCCGTTGCTGTTAAAATATTTCGCTTTAGGAAAACACTAATGGCATGTAGATATGTATATAATCCCCCGCTAAAAAAATAATGCAATGTTGTTGGATTATTGAATATTGGTAAGCGTCATTTTGTTTTGACAATATCGGGATTTCGAGTAGTTTGCAGAGAAACCAAAATCAAATTTAGTTTCGCCATTATGTTTAATACTCGCATTATAAACAATACATTTGACACGCATTTGGAATTCAGTGGGTAACTCTTTTTCTTTCAACAGTAAATAGCTTTTTCGATATTGTTATTTTCATCACGGTTGTCTAAATTCTTGTTTAACATTATATTATTATGATGTGATATGTATTGTTCAAGGATTATTGTACAGCTATAGCAAACTTTAATGTTGTTTATGTTGAAAATTATTTTCAGTATTGAGGTATAGTTGAAATGGTTATGTATTAAATTAAGTATAATTCTACCGTTGTTGGTTTTGACATTGCTGTTAAATGGTGGTTTAAACCAAATTATGTTGCGTTTTCTATGTTTATGCCTGTCGTTATCTGTCATTATTTATCGAAATATTCTGTTTTAATTTTGTGTTTGCTTTTTATAGGCATCTAAATATTTTGTTTTGTGCTTTTCAAAATGTCTAGATTGCTAGAATTGAATGTCTAATTTGTACTGATTTGTGTAAATCTAGGGTGATGATTGGAGCCCTTGCTAATTTATCTATGATTGTACAGTTCTTTAGTTTAAGGTTTATATATTCCCTCAGCTAGGTCAACAGGGGTATCCAGAAATATGATCAGCTTGGCGTTGGTGTCAGTATTAATAACTAATCAATGATCCTTGAGGAAAATGGTTAGAATTTTTCTAAGTCGGCCTGTTTTTTGAGGTTTGGTATTATGGAGGTGGCTAATCGCATCATCCCTTTACAGTACAGTGTTGTTGATATCAGTAGTAGTATACCAACTAATTTATAAGCATCTGCAGAGTCAAACGCCCCAATCGCTACAGAAAAGCTCAGGCTTTTTCCACATGGGGCCATTATGAAATAAAATGGTTTTCTGTTTTATTATGTTAACTTGCTAGTCACTGAAAGTGCAATTATACTTGTCAGGTTTATAGTCACCATTAGTAAGTTTTTCGTGATCGACGGCTAAAATTTGTAGGTATCAAATTGAATAAAGGAGCATTCATTTTTATTTTTTATTTTTATTTAAAAGAACCAGTTAAAGGCATCAACTGTGTTTCTGCACTGGTTCATTTCTAGTGCATCCTTTGTGTAGTTGCAGGATCGTCCGAGTCTTGTCTTGCTCATTTTACCTATGTTGTACTTCGAAGGATTAAATAGTCGGAACTGTGGATTATTAGAGAAAATGTCCTTATAGTCCTTTATTGTAATGAAAGATTGTTGTTTATGCAGCTTTTGAGTTCATTAGTTGTTATTCTGGCTTCATTGTTGATATCATTTTCGCATTCTATTGGAGGTTACATATATATCTTGTTGACCCTGTTGCAGATTGTGTTTTGGTAATCATCAACGGAAATATAGTAATAATTCCCCATTTTATCAGACTTTATAACGATGTTATCGGTTTTACCGATTTTGGCAGTGTATTCTTTCATAAGTAACGTGTTACTGGCGGTAGTGTATATTATCTTATTAAACACAGAGAATAAGTCTTTTTCAAAGATCATCTCTAGGTGGAGTTATCTGGCACTTTATATATATATATATATATATATATATATATATATATATATTATATGTTTATGTATATATATTATTTTGTGTGTATATGTATATGTTTATTTATTTATTTTGTGTATATATTTATATATATATATATATAAACATGTGTGGATATATATACTTTTGTATATATTAGTATATATATATATTTGTATATATATATATATGATTTTCTGTAGATATACATAATTTTACATATCTATATATAAAAGCTTATATGAATTTAAATATATATAATTTTGTATATATACATATATATATATATATATGTATGTATCTGTATATAATTTTGTTCATGTATGTATGTATATATTTATTTTGTCTGTTTATATATATAATCTTGTATATATATATATTGACAATTGGATAAAAGATACATAAATAAATGTTGAATTCCTTACATTGATGTTTATACAAAAATCAAATATACATACACCTATATATATATATATATATATATATATATATATATATATTTATAACTTTCGTTATATATATATATATATATATATATATATATATATATATATATCTTGTAATTAGAATTACTTTTTTTTCAAAATATGATTCCTTCGCTACATAAGATTTCTCATGTTTCAAAAACAAGACCCAAAAACTCATCCTCAAGCGAATTTTTTGGGAATAACTAATCTTGAGATTTACGCATCTTTATAAGCTTATTCATTTGTAGAATTAATTACTATTGAAACGGCTGAAGCGACACGTCCAATAGGGGTCGTAAGAGTTAACAATTTGGATCAACATATCAGTCACCCTCGGAAAGATGCCAAGCCAAGGCTGAGCCGGAGTGTCCATTTCAAAGCGAATGATGACATCTCTATACGCACATTGTCTAGTGCGTCTTATCGACAGGGAGTTATTGGCACCGTCGTACGCCGTTAAGTGTATGAAGATTGTTTTTCTAAAAGGGTTGTTTGTACATAAACGCGTCGCACCGAACTACAATTTGTTTTTTGACGACTTCATAAAGGGTTTTTTTATCTTGTGATTGGGTTAAGCTTTAAACCCGTTATTAGTGCATGAAATTTTAATTTTTCAATGCTAATTATTTAATGTAACAATTTGTTGATGTCGGCAAAAAAACTGTTAACTCATGTCTATAGTTTAATAAATTTTCATTATTTAGAAACTTAATAATGTGTAGTTTTTTATGTAGGCATAAAGGGCATGGGTCATTTCAGGTTTTACAAGTTCTTGTTCTATTTATTATTTTCCATTTTACTTTTGGTGTTTTATTCATTTCTTTTAAATGCCAAAAATATTTGAATAGGGATGCCTGATTTTTCTTTCTAATATTATTGAAGAAGCTTTTGTGTGTCGCCATCTAATTTTAAACTTATTCTTCATAGAACTTATGTATATCATTTCAGTGTTAGGACTCTAATGGATGAGATACTGCATTTATATACCAAAGATTTTATGCGGCATTTATTTTCCAACGAGCAGTCTTCAGGGTTTCTATAATCACATAATTTTTCATTATTTTTGTCTAATTTTAGTTTAGGGTTTTTATTAATACTGTTTTGGCATGCATGTTTTTCCAGATTTTATTATTATGTTTTTATGATACTTTCTAGATTTTCAGTGCATTTCAAGGTGTTTTTATAAAAGTTCTTGATAACTCTGCTATTAGTAGGAAAATGTTTTTCAATTAAAGCTAGGAACATGTTCTAGCTTAATACTAACCATTTGGTTGAACGGAGGGATATGCCTGATGATTTTTCTTTTCCTGTTCATTAAGTCCAAAGTTACGTCTAGGAAGCTTACCCTTTTCAATTTAGTACTGACTGTAGTTTTTAAATTTAGTTTTCTAAATTCATTATATATCTTTCTAATTTTATCTATTTTAAAATTTGTGGAGCTTTTGTACTGAGCAATGTTTTTTTTTTTTAAATAAAAACAAAAATACTAAAGGACTTCGGATCATCTACCTAACGTGTTCTTTCCTATTTTTCAATATATTTTGCGCGCAAACACACACACACACACACACACACACACACACACATATATATATATATATATATAAATATATATATATATGTATATATAACGAAAGTATATACTATGTTCAATTAACTTATTCAATTTTGTAGAAATTAGAAATGTTTTAAAAATCTTTTAAAATTTTCCTGTCCAAAACAATAGCATGTAATAGAAACACACATTTATACACACACACACACACACACACACACAAACACACAAACACACAGGCACACACTCGTACACACAAAGACAGTCTACCTCTCTCTCTCTCTCACTCACTCTCTCTACACACACACAGACACACACACATATATATATGACATACACTTGGTAAGATTGGAATTCACCCATTCATTCCCCATAGTATGACAGAATGTGTTTGCACCAAAATCAAGAAGAAGCCTATTAAAACCATTCCGTTACATCAAATTCCTTCTTCGGAAACCATAGTAGCAACGCCTAAAGTGGTGAAGCTCTCGTCTCATGCGCCACAGTGCTGCCTACAGGATTTAAACCTTATGTACGTTTTTAAACAAATTTTATTAAATTCAAGTTCTTTTCGATCACAACTTATTCAAAAACGGGAACAATTAGGAAGATATTGCTTGCGCGCACGCGCGCACACACACACACACACACACACACACACACACACACACACACACACACACACACCCAGCGCTTGTCACATTAATTTAATTCTACAAATGAATTTTTAATTCTTGAAATATATACCGGAGACACTAGCATAACATGTGACATTTGAAGACGTAATCCTTAAGTTAATTTCAAGGGGCTCGCATCATACACGAGTTATAAAATTAACGTATCTACTGCTGGCCCTGGCTACGCCGTTGACCAAACTATATATCCGTTTACTGTAGTCAAAATGCGCAGCTGTACTTACAATAAACGTCACACGTTACACGAGTATATACTGTAAATATGTACACATCCACACAAACCCCCACATATAAGTATGTGTGTATGTGTATGTGTTTGTGTGTGCGTGCGTGCAATTGGGTTTATTAATATCTGTTAAAATTATACATATTTCATTCTTAATGAATTGAATATCCTGCTTTGTTTGCACATAGAGGCGATTCGATCGATTGAACATAGGATATGATGGAGTGATTATGCCAATCACTTGGCCATAATAGTTTGATAGGTTTACTTGAGGGATAATGTCTTCTTTAATATATGAATAGTGTCGAAGAGGACGATTTTGTGGGATTACTCTTATCTCCATACTGCCATGAATGCTGATGTATTTCTTCATCACTTTCTTGTCCAGGTGTCGAACACTTATTCACGCTGATTTTCTTCTAATTTAATTCCCAATTTTTGCCAAAATCTAAATCTTGGCATGAGAAATATTTTCTGACGGTTTCAGGGAGCTGTTTCGTTCGGTGACATTATCTCATTATATTTTTATTACTATTCCTTGGCGGTTGGTCTGCATTTCGTTTATTAGTTTAGTTTGGCAGTCGGAAAATAGTAGCTTTGTTATCATTATTATTAAATCCTATTCGACTCTTAGATATTCCAGCTGGCTGATGAAGTTCATATCTGAGCTCTTACTCGAAGTTGTCATAAAATAAATGCCATAACACGAGTCGCTCCAATGTCAGTTGCTGCCTACACACGCCCAAGGGGGGCAGATATTAGTAAAGCATCTTGAAATGCAGATTTAATTTTGGACGTTTTTATCCAGATAAAAAATGGCAACTTAGTTGTTTCTTGGTACACTTCTGCGATTCCCCATGGTAGATCTACTTACTATCAGATCTATTTACTTTTGCCTGTTATGTGTTGAAGATATACTTATGCCAAGATACCGCAACGTCTATCAGCTCCTTTCAGAAATGTAATGTCAGAGCGATTCCTCATCAGGCGTTTTTAAAGAAGACAAGAAAGCCATATCCACATGAGATTTATATGCCCAATTTCTTTTATTTTCCTAATCTTCTTTTCCTCTTCCTGTTTTCTTCTAATTTTTCATCATTTTTCTTCTTTTTCATTTCCTTTCTTCATTTTCTTTACAGAGAGGTGCTCCCTCTACTATACCTGGTGGCCAATCGAGGTAGTGGGTTAGAGTAAGAGGCAGTTTATGCCGGTAGGAGGGGAAGATGGCGGTTAACCTTAGTCTCAACACATTAAGATTGTGGTGATCGGGTTTGTTCAGGGGAAGAAGCGGTATAAAAGGAACCAATGGAATCATTAGGGAATATGGGTGATTTCCTACAATGTGAGTGGCATGGCGGGTCCTGGTCGTGAAAGTTAGAACTGTCAGAACCAGTTAATGCAGTTCGCCAGGCACATTCAATGGAAGAAGTGATATAGCAGCGAAAGCCTTGGCGGGTGCACAGCCAAAAACACTTGATAATCAGTGATTGGCAGCTCATGAGAAATCAGCTGCCGACTGACTGGATCTCTGATCATCAAGAATTTTAGAGGTATATCATCATAAATATTGACAAATGATCTTACTTTATTCTTAGGTAGATCATTTATGCAAAGTAAAATGAGGGTTGGTCTGAGAAGTGACCCTGGGGGACGCCTGTGTTAATTGCTAGCATTCCGGAGGACTCGTCAGTTAGAACTATCTTCAGGGACCTTACCATTAGGAAGGATTTTTAACTGAGAATACCCTTTCAGTAATTCCATAGTTGGAGATCTTGAGCAACAAACCAATGTGTCACACTTTGTCAAAGGCCTTCGAAATATCTAATGCTCTTGTCTTGGAAATGTATTTTTCGTCAAGAGCTTCACTAATACAGTGAGTAATAATAGTGCTGATCGAATCAAACTGTTATTTTTATCTCGGTGATCAACGATCTTTTTTTAGGATTATAACCTCAAAAATTACACTAATGATACCGAAGAGACTAATGGGTCTATACTTCGAGAGGGAAGAAGGCTCACCTGGTTCTTGAAAGCTGGGTATATACTTGAAACTTTCCACGGGATTTGGAAGGATATTCTCATCAAGCAGACGCTAAATAATGTCGCCCGTCTTTTTCGTCGTCTTTTCTTCTAGGTCTTTTGTACATTTTTATTATGGCCTGTCTTTAAATATGTTTTGAAAAAATGTGCTTAATTATGATTTATATTTAGGCAGTTTGTTTTCTTGTTACATTTTAACTTTTATTTCAATATTTCAAAACGATGTAACTCAACCCGCGCAACCAAGGCCATATTGAGTGAGCCTCCTGCTTCGTAAGACCGAACCCGTCAATCAGCTCGTCACAGATCAAGACGACATCCGCGATAAAAGGAGCATCGACCCAGGGTAAACGGTGTGCCTCCTCCTTGCACGAGTGCACACTTCTCATGGATGGTAAGTTCTTAGGGGCGTTTTCTTTCCACAAGGCACCCTCATCATCCAAATCGCGAAACATTCAGTCTCGGAACGCGATGCGAAGCATATATTGACGAATCTCAATGCTAGGCATACCCCGACCGCCTTTAGCTGGTTGGAGGCAACAGAGCATCCGAAATAACCTAGCGGTCTTGCCTCCGCGAAAGAAGGAGATCAAAAGCCTTACTAGTTACAGTGTGGTATACGGAAGTGGAAGCACAGAGTCGGTAAAGGTGAAACAGGTAGATGTGTGAAACAGTTAATCTGTGGTCTCGCCACAGGTTAAATGCGATCTCGGCCTTTCCTTGTACCTCCTACCAATGCATTTCCAGCTGGATATCAGGTCCGAAGCAGACGCTGAGTAACTTGACCGGCCCGTCCATCCATTTCCTTATTTTACCTCTTTATTGTAGGTATTAATTTAATACAAATGAAATAATTATGAGAGGCTACCTCGAAATTGTGACACTAAAAGAGCATATTGAATACAAGAAAAGCAAGGCGAAACGAAGCGCAACATATTTGTTTCAGAAAAAAGGCAAAGTGATTGTAAAATGTCTAATGTTACTAAAGATTAACAAAAGATAGGAAATTTTAGAAGGTTATCGCCTAATGTGTGCTGAACTGATATCACATATGATTAATATTCTGCTTTGTCGATCAGCGATATTTTGGCATGTAATCTCTGTTCCAGTTGAGATGCTTTAGCAAATCATGTATGAAATACACTTTATTATTGAGAAATCGGTTACATACTTTGTCTATTATTTACAATATTTTATTTTATCGGTGATATCTACAATTGTGGACTAGATATTAATGATTAAATATGGCTTCACATCCATTAATTCGTTTAATTCTTAAAGAAGGTAATCCTTCATCAAACCTTAGAGATTGTTTTACAGAATCACAAACAAAGCGCTTTATATAGTAACGAAAACTACACCCTTCGGAAACCTCTAAGAGAAACAAGAATCCAAAACGGACACATCTAACAAGAAAGAAAACAGGATGTTAATATGTCGCACCAGCTTAAGCCAAGAGTTTAGAAGGAAACTAGTGATACTAAAACGAATGACATTAGTTGAAAAACTGTTTACATATTTTAGAAATCCCGCTCGACATTAACGCTAACTGTTTGGGATATGAATGTCGTGTTATTCTAGTCTCACACGGATAATTTCACCTTTACCAAGACATGCTTTTTTTATAAGATACTGTTTGAATCGTATGGACGTATATTCGTCACATAATTTAAATTTCTCGTTCTATATGGGTGTTTGCATAGTTGTTTTTACGGCTTATCAACACTGTAATTATTTAAAGCCGCGATATTTTGGATTGTAAGAATAACATACATTTCCCAAAAGTCTTTGCAAGTGAATATAACGAACACGGCTGTAATTCTGTGTCCCTTGTATTTAATATATTGGGGAAAATGGAGCAATTGTCCGTAACTGTCATTGTAGGTGTTTATTGGATTCATGACATGTTTTATTCAGTGACCGAGGTTTATTAGCATTTAAATGTAATGATTGGTGTTTACTGGAGTTAATCAGTTTCATTAAAAATAGTCTACTGAAGATATTTGTAAAAGAAACAAAATAGATTTTACCCATAGTTTTCTCTCCACATGAGTAAATTAACATTTTAGGCCAAACGTAATTATCCTTTTTGACCAACGCTATATATCTGATATTTTAGTTGTTTTCTGTGCTTTTGGCAGATAATATCTGAAATATTGCTGAGAATTGAAGTTTCAGGAATGAAACATTATTTTTAGGTTTTCCTCAGAGATTTTGCAGGTAAATATATGTTGCTTATATAATTATGGCCGTAACTATTTCTCCATACTTTTTATATTAACAAGTTTTATTAGGGAGAAATAGACTAATTCTGGAGAAAAGAAGTAATACAAAGAACTCTGGAAAGCGGATTAAATGTAAATTTTCATATCAAAAGGAAGACATAGTTGAGAAATTAAAGGAAATGAAAAGTATATATTATTGCAACGTTACAAAATAGAACAATTTCTAAAGAAATGTATGAAAGAATAAAGAGAATAACATCAACAATGATTTTATTCTCCTTGTAGGTTAATGTTTAAACTGACGGATAAAAATCTTTGGATTATATATACATATATATATATATATATATATATATATATATATATATATATATATATATATATATATATATATAATGTTGATTTTAAACACGCAACATAAAATGGAAAAGATAAAACGTATTCACGAGAAGAATCCAAAATAGAAACAAAATAATCATGGTTAAAACACATAATGGAAGCATACCAAGTTAAATTATTGAAAAGGATTTTGTATCTGATTTGTAATGTAAAGAGTGGATTTTGTATCTCTTGAAAAATCTGAAGAAATGGTTAATCTGAAAAAGTAAATTTATTTAAAACCAAGTTGAATTTATGACAAGAAAGATGACAATTAAAAGTACAATCAAATTAAGCAACTTTTTTTTTCAATACTTTAATTCATGGTGTGAAATTTAAGTGAAAGGCAAGAATGGTCTGAGTTCAAACAGACCGAGCAAATTTTCTAAGAAAAACGAAAAATTAAAATGGAGATCTAGAAAGTTTACTCGGTATTGTTGTGATCTATGAGTGACTTAAAGGGAAATAAGTTAGGAAACAGAGAATCTACATTTACTAAAAAAAAACTAGTACTGACAGAATGAATACAAAGTTACATTATTCGTAAACCAATTAAACGGTTGGCACAGAAAAACAAACAATATAGGCTGACCAGGAAGAAAAGAAAAAAAACAACACTGAAAATTGATTTCTTCTTAACACCTGCCTTGTTATTTCGCATCTGTCTTTAATGCGATGTTTACAGTAAAGAATCCGGCGGCAAAAGCACGCCCTACATAATTCATAGATGACTACTTCCAAACGGACATGTGATTACTCAGTACACACACACACACACACACACACACACAACACTGTCTGAGAATATATCAATATTATTTTATAATTTAAATTTCAGAATTTCTTTAATTTAAATTTAAAAGAAACTGAGACCCTTGTTATGTCATTCTTTATAGAATATGTTTTGGGAAGAAGATATCATTTGTATGCTTTGAATAAAGTTTTTTTAAAACGGCTAACTTATATCGTTGGGGTCATTCACTATTATAATTAAGAAGACACGAGGTAATTCCGGGGGTTTTCTACATCGAAAAGTAGTAATTCTATGTGTACAAGAATCAATAAATACATCAAGGAATGTAATTGTATTATTAATATTAATTTCTAATGTAAATTTGAGTACGGAGTGACTTTCAAATTTGTTTTTCGTTTGTGTAATTTGATCAATATTTTTAGCTAAAACGAAAATGCCGTCTATGTATCTTACATAGGTGGTTTATTAGTGTCATTAAGATATTTTATTTTCTAAATGTGCCATATCATAATTAGAAAAAAGATTTCTGAAAGAAAATCTCATCGCAGTAGCCTTTATTTGATTATGAATATTACCTAAAGGGTCATGAAAATGTATTTGAGTGGAACATGTTAATTATAATTTTTTTTTAAATAGTAGGTTTGATATTGATGGGTGGAAGCGCCAATACGAATATTTCAGAATGTTTAGGTGCCAATCTGAGGAGAGTGCAGATGATTCGGAATTAGAAAAGTCTAATGGTTATTACGAAGTTATGGCAGCTAAGAAAACTCATTCTGATCGTTCTGATAAGATAAGAACACCCGCATTGTTGGTGCGGCCTCAAACTCAACAAGGAGGTCTACATCAATTAGGGTGCAGTGTTGCCCTGGGCCAAGAGGTTGGCTGCTGGAAGACCTTATGTCTGGTAACAGGACCCTGAACCATGCCACACAAGCAGGTGAATCCAGTCATGACTGCCAGTCAATTTCTGCGAGCAAATCATCCCTTACATCTGGCTACCTAACTCGCTAGACTGAAATCCTCTTGATTATTATTTGTGTGATGCAGTTGAGCGAGAGACCAAAGTGTAACACTTTGAGGAATTGATGAACTGAAGGCAATGATTATGGCAGGATTCAGCCTCTTAAACTTGCATACCGTCCAGAAGTGTGGTAGGAGACTCCAAAATTGTCGGGAGGCCGTCGTTGATGCCAATGCTGATTTTATTATATAAATTTATTCTTATTTATCTCAAGATAGTTTTGTACGATTTTTCATAATTCTTTTAAATGAAATGTCAGTATTAATTTCATTTTTGGAAAACCTAGGCGACAATTTATTAATCGCACGGTGGACATTTAATATTTACCTACTTCTCTTGAAACTCCTTTTTTATAGTGTTGTACTTGAACTTTTTCTGTTCCTCTCTATCCCTCCATACATACAAATGTAAACATAGAAATAACATGCTGCGATTTACTTTGTATATTTTCGCAGTTTTCTTTTTATGCATTTTTATCTGATACCCACAAGTTTAAGTAAGTATCGGAATGCGTCATTGAAAATGGTGCCGTTATTGTATGACAAAGGAAAAGGTATTATTAACAACGTCTAACCTATCCCCGCCCGTGATGTAGTGAAATGTGGATGCTGAAGACGGCAGTGCTCACTTGCTGTCGCCACATAAGGAAGTTACAACTGAGAAAAAAATAAGGTAACTGGCTTGTTTGGTCAGCAAGTCGACCAACCCGCTGGCCTAATGAAGCTTCCATCCATTTTTAATCTGTTGGTTGGCACTGAGAGATGTTTGTATTTATAGAATAATCATTTGCTCCCAGCAAGTAAGTGTTTCCGGAGACTGGAGATTAATCGGAAAAAAAAAACAGGGCAAGAAGGATATTTGTATGAAAATGTAGAAGAAAAAAATCGAGAATACACGCTGAACACTAGATACTTTATTCAGAGAAGATCAGTGTAAACTACTAGTTCCACTACTATTAATACACATTTCAATTCACTCATATTTCTGTTTGGTCTCGTACATTCACACAAAAGTAAAACTGTCGCTTATGTGTTCATATTTTATACTTGGTTACATATATAAAACACAGATGCACCTTTGTATTACCCATGACTACATACAGCAATATATATATATTTATATATTATATATGTACATACAGCTATATATATATATATATATATATATATATATATATATATATATATATATATATATATATATATATTATTCATACATGTTTCATTAAATAATATAGATAAGTGTTGTCTATGTATTTTATGTAAGTTCTTTTCATATCGTCTGATAAGCTTAATAACATTATCATTAAACAATGAAAGAAAATCACAATATTGATACATATTTTTTTAATCCAATCTAAGCTTTCGGCTTACATAAGCCATTATCAAAGATGACAATTACACAATATATTAAGCAATACACGAACAAGAAATTGATGAGAGTCTTGTTTGTTTACATGGATGATTTCCAACCAACGATAAACACGTGCATATAAAACGCTGAAAGCGAAAATCGCACAACAGCTCATGACGTCACACATGACCACGTGAGAGTGAATCCGATGAGTATTGAGTATGGAAAGCCGTTTGGTATGAACCAATGACTTCTGTTACTAATTATAGGCATTTAAGATATCTATGGAGATTTCATAGTTTATTTGGTTCAGGTTAGGTTTCAACTGTTTTATGTATATAGCTTCAAGAATTTTTAGTTTTTGTTTATTGTTTTCATGTTTAAGTATAGTTGTGTTTTCGACGAGGATTTTCCGGAATTGTGTATGCGGCCAGGCATGTTGTTTTAAATGCCTAAAATGTTAGAGTTATCATTCAAATATAGTGTCAAGCGTCGTGAAAGCGAGTTTGTGGTGTGACCAACATAGATATTATTTAGTTCGTTGGAGATACAATCTCCTAAAGGGCACCTGAATTTGTAAACTATGTTGTTTTTTTTCAAATCGCTAACCGGGGGAGAAGAATCATTGCGAATAATTGAGTTAGATATTTTAGATTTAGTGTAGTATATAATTAACTTAATTTTTTTGCTAGGATCTGTTGTAGATATGTTAGTATTTACTAATTTTTTTAGTATATTTTCATCTTGTTTATAATTAGTATGCATTTGATTACGATATAGGAGATTAATATGTTTGAGATTAGTAGAAGCAGTATTATGTACTTTTTGCTTAGTATTGAGATTTCTAAGAAAGCATCTTATTTGTTCATCAATTATATAGTTTGGAAAACTATTATTAACAAGTGTTTGTTTTATATTCTTTAGTTCACTGTAAAAAATCTGTTTTGTGGATGAATTAGTTTCTGCACGGTGTATTAGATTTTTTTATAATTGCTATTTTGTAGTAATATGGGCATTCGCTCTTGAAGTTAAGTGTACATGAATTTATGCTAGTAGGTTTTTTATATGGCGAAATAGTAAATTTGTTATTATTTGTGTTTATCAATATGTCAAGGAAAGGAATTTTATTATTAGTATTGAGTTCATACGTGAATTTGAGAACAGAATTATTTTGGAAACATTTTTGTAGTTGAACTATTTCATCTGTATTTTCAACTAACATAAGAATATCATCAACGTATCTTACATAGATGGATGGTTTTTTAAAGTCTGTAAATATCTTATTTTCCAGGTTCGACATTTAGAAATTGCTAAATGTCGGACCCAGTACTGAACCCATAGAGACACCATCACATTGTATATATATATTATTATTATGATCTAAGAAAGGGACTTCAGTAGTACAAGCTAATAGTAGTTTCCGTAATATATTAGGATTAATTTTAAGTGGGGGTAAAGATGAGTTACTGTATATATTTCTTATAATTATGTCAATAGTTTCACTAACAGGGACATTGGTAAATAAGTTTTCAACATCAAGTGAAGCTATGATTTCATTGTCGGGTTTTTCACTTTTTAGGATTTGGATTACTTCTAATGTTGACTTAACACTATATTTACTAGGAAGGTAAGGAGTAATGAGTTGGTTGATATATTTTGTTAGTTGATATACAGGAGTTGATATTTGTGATATGATAGGACGGAGAGGATAGTTAGGTTTATGTGTTTTTATAGTGCCGTATATGTAACCAGGCCTATAATCACCAACAATCTTAGGGAGTTTTAAAGAGTTCTGTTCGGCATTATTAGCATTAATGAGTATATTAAGGTTTGATTTTAGTTGGTTGGTCGGATTCTTGTTGAGTTTTTTAAATTTTATGTGATCATGGAGTATGTGGTCAAGTTTTTTGTTATAATCTAATTTGTTTAGAAGGACGAAAATGTTGGTCTTGTTAGCTTTTTTTACGATTATGTCAGGGTGGTTGCGTAGTTCTTGTATATATATATATGAAATCACTTTACAACCTCCTTAACATAGATTCTCCGGGACTATTCGATAAAAAAAATTTCATGCGAATTTTTCTGATAAACTTACCTGATACGTGCACTTTATGAATTCAAATGAAAGCGCAGTAATAGATTGACGGCAGTGTTTCCTCAATTTCCTGTTGAAATGGTTAGATGTAACTGTACGTTCTGTAATAAAAGTTTCTTCTATCGCACTTCTCGTTTGTGGATCTCTCTTCCGGCTTACTGCGTCCCAGTCAACACTGATATTCAAAAACTTAAATGTAATTTGAATCGTTATCTTTTCTTTTAATTCCTATTCTTTTATTGTTCTCTCTCTCTCTCTCTCTCTCTCTCTCTCTCTCTCTCTCTCTCTCTCTCTCTCTCTCTCTCTCTCCTAAATATTGTCATATTATCTCAAACTCAGTACACTTTTACGTCTTGATGGCTATATTACCTTACTTGGGGTGAAAGTATATATATATATATATATATATATATATATATATGAAAGTTTCATTAAAGAACGACAGACAAGGTTCTATGCTTAAGCTTTTTATTTAATTTTTCTTGTGTACGAACAAGAGCTTTCTTTTGTGGACAAAGAGTGTGTAAAAAGTGTCCAAATGTTTTATAGTCCGAGCGCTTTCGGCTATACCTTTAGCCATTATCAAGGAAAATTCAATTTTTCAGCTTAATTGAGTGTGTGCATTATGTTTTAATGTGTTATAGAGATGTTTTTAATTTCAGAATACGGTTAGCATATTGTGGCCTTGTTCCTAGTTAATATTGTTAAGACTTGGCTTTTTCGTTTTTATTATTAAAGCTCTTTATAGGAAGTTTTTTTATTACTGCTGTTTTGTACCTGAGTGGGCATTCGCTTTTAAAGATAAGGCGGCAAGAGTTTTGGCTAGTTTTTTTTGTATAGTGAGGTGATAAAGGTATTATTGCTATAATCTAAGAGAACATCTAAGAATGGGAGTTTGTTTTTTTGACCAAATTCATAGGTAAAGTTAAGGACGGAGTTTTTCTCAAATGTGGCCTTAAGCGTATCTATTTCTTTAATGTTATTTGCTAAAATAAAAATATCATCTACGTAGCGGACATATATTTTCGGTTTACAGACCCGTGTAAATATCGTATTTTATACATGGGACATGTAATAGTTGGAAAACATAGACTGGGTGGATTTCTCATACTAACACCATTAGTTTGGGTGTAAATGTTGCCATTGTGGTCATAGAATGGAACTTTGGTTGTGCATGCGCGTAGTAAGTTTTTTAGTATGGAAGCTTTGATGGATGGCGGATGGATAGAATTATTAGTATACAAAGAATTGAAGATAATGTCAATGGTTTGATCGACGAGGACGTTTGTAAATGAGTTTTCGACGTCAAGTGACGCTATTATACATTGGGTTGGTTTAGTAGTTTTAACATTTTTTGTGATAATCGGCTTTATCCAAAAGTTTTAAAAGATTACAAAAAAAATTACAAAACATTGTCGATGATCGAACTAAATTCATCAAACTGAAAAGAAATCCCATTGAGACTTTAAAAAGGTCTGTCAATAAACTAATAACAGCTCACAAAGCGGAAGTTGGTTCCCTGAAAATTCAAAAGATCGTTGGAGACTACCAACCTGGATATTTATATGGAAATGTCAAAACCCACAAACCTGGATATCCGCTACGACCAATTATTTTCCAAATTACAACACCTACCTACGAGCTATCAAAATTCCTGCACGACATCATCACTCCATACCTACCAACCAATTACAGCATCACATCCACCAACTAGAAATAACGTTTATAGTAATAAATAAACAATATCGGAAAAAGTTCCACACACGTCTTTCCATATGTGCCATGTGTGATACAAACTTGAGTGATCATGTCTCGTTTCGATTCTAGATTAACTTGGCAAAAGAATTCTCGCTACCGTTACTTTCAGCGGAAGACTGGTTGCCATATATATATATATATATATATATATATATATATATATATATATATATATATATATATATATATATATATATATATATATATATATATATACACATAAACAGTTTTGTTTCACTTACATTGGAATATAAAATTGTAAGTGTCCTAGATATAGAAATACCAGAATTCGTTTGTTTCTCTGTCGTTCAATTATTACTGAATAAAATTATATTAACTACATGGATAGAAACGTATAAATTTATCTTTCATCGTGTAAAAAGTGTTCTGCTTTGAAAATTTGCTTATAGAATATCGTTTGTCTTTTATTATTCTGTCAGATCTTTTCAGCTCGTAAATATAAGAATTGATTGCCTACATGTCACTTGTTGATCTGGGTAATTTATGATCCATAAACACCAAATGTGTTTTTCGTAAAATTAAAGTTGTTTAATCCTTATTTCACCTGCAGCTCCTCCCTTCAGTATATCTAGTGAGTGTTAAATTCTCCAAATTCTCTTATTTTTTTAAGTATTTGCGCGGGAAATATACTTATCTTTCTGATTGTAAGTATACATTTTATATTCATACTTTCATTAAGTGCTCGCATGTTCAGTGTTTTGTAATGTTAGCATTCGTTGACGAAACAGCAATTCGGTCGCTTCAAATTATTTATTTTATTTCTTCTGATGAGCTTTTCTCTTTGGTAACGAGACTTTGTGAATTTAAGCGCAGTAATATACTGTCGGCAATGTCTCCTCAGTTAAAATGGGTCGATGTAACCGTAATTTTTATGTTAACATTTGATTTTCTCACCTGGAAATTTCTTTCGGCTTCTTGCTTTTCTGTGAAGTTAAATAATTTAAATGCAATACTAATCGTCAAATCCTGTCTTAATTTCTGGTCTTTTATTGTTTTTTCTCGTTAATAAAATTTTTCTTTTTCTCATATTATTCCACACTCAGTAACCGCTTGTATCTCAGTGGCTTTCTTGCGGTGAAATGACAAATTAAGAAAGGACGCTTTATCCAGTATTCCATGCCATGTAAAAAGGTTTGAAGTAAAATGGACAAATTCCGGAAAATATATATTCGAATCTGTTATGGGAACTTACCCATAATATTAATGGACTATTCCGTACCTCATAAATACTGCTCCTCAAGAAGACACAGAGTTAGTGAGTGAATCAGTCCTTTTTGGACGTCTCAGCTATTCGGTCGAACTCTCTGCCTCTGAGGCAGAGAGGAACTCTCTGCCTTTGGGCGGGGAGGAACTCGGACGAGGCTCCGCCGAAGGGCAGAGCCTCGTTCGAGGTGGTTGACCACCCCGATCCCGTTTATACGGGTTCTACGGGCAATTTTTGCCCGAGCCTACGAGCTCGGAAAGCCCACATTAAACCGGCCTTGTGCCACATTCGACACACGTGGGCGTGTTGTTAAACATCGTGAATCAGTCCTTTTTGGACGTCTCAGCTATTCGGTCGAACTCTCTGCCTCTGAGGCAGAGGGGAACTCTCTGCCTTTGGGCAGAGAGGAACTCGGACGAGGCTCCGCCGAAGGGTAGAGCCTCGTTCGAGGTGGTTGACCACCCCGATCCCGTTTATACGGGTTCTACGGGAAATTTTTGCCCGAGCCTACGGGCTCGGAAAGCCCACATTAAACCGGCCTTGTGCCACATTCGACACACGTGGGCGTGTTGTTAAACATCGTGAATCAGTCCTTTTTGGACGTCTCAGCTATTCGGTCGAACTCTCTGCCTCTGAGGCAGAGGGGAACTCTCTGCCTTTGGGCGGGGAGGAAGTCGGACGAGGCTCCGCCGAAGGGCAGAGCCTCGTTCGAGGTGGTTGACCACCCCGATCCCGTTTATACGGGTTCTACGGGCAATTTTTGCCCGAGCCTACGGGCTAGGAAAGCCCACATTAAATCGGCCTTGTGCCACATTTGACACACGTGGGCGTGTTAATGAACATCGTGAGTCAGGCAGTCAGCCAGTCAGTCAGTGAGTGAGTGAGTCACTCAAAGACAGAGTCGCCTCAGACGATTACTGTAAGACATTGGAATAGTGATACTGGTCGGGACAACATAGTTCTCTCTAACCTAACCTGATTGTTATTACTAACACTTCTACTTCTTTTGTACATATTCTGTTTGTAATATGTCTGTGTTATTCCATACCTGTGTTCGAGTTATTCTTCATTGGTTCTACCTTGGACCATCACCGTGGTACGAGGAACCTGGGCCGTAACAGAATCAGAGGAAAAATATTGTGAATAATAAGAAATAAACAAGGAAATGTAATATTAAAACAATGAAGCTAGAGCAAGAAAGAAATGAAAATTTTAAATCTCTAAATAACAAATATAGCATGAAAGAAGGAAAAGTATTGATACATAAAGCAAGATTGAAATACAGAATAGTAACATCATCTGCGCTGAGATCTTAATTATAAAGAAATAGTCTAGTCAAGTGGGAAACAGTTGATAATCAACTTAATGAGCTTGGGCAAAAGGTTAGAGTTAGGGTAAAGGTAATTGTTTCAGGCTTCGGACCACAACACGTGGAACCATCGGTTCCCGTACGATCACCGCAGTTAAGCAACGTCGAACCTGGTCAGGACCTAGAAGGGTGACCGCTTCGAAATACCAGGTGCTGGAAGCTTGAATATGCAGATGGAGTAATGAATAATATCTCAGAATTTTTAATCGGAGATCTGAATTCCAATTCCACATGGTTTCGTTATATTCACTTACGTGAAAATACCATTGGAAAGGCATGGATCCGCCTCTCCTCCCACTAAATAGGGGGTAATTAATAAGATTATCTCACTAAGCCATTATTATCTAAAACAAATCCTACTATATAATATTTTTTTGCATTAGTTAACATGAAAATGGTTGATAAACCGTAGAAATCGAATCAAGCAATATAAGTGTTTTAGAGCATAGACACACATTTCAATTTACGGTGATTTTGGCATGTGAAGGATCAATGTAACGCCTACGGATGTTGTCGTTAGAGAAGATCTGTCTACAAACCGTGATCATTTACCTAATACATATTCTCATATTCATCTTAAACATATGAGAGAAGCTAAAATATTTTGTGTTTGATGCATGATCGAAAATCTATATCTTTTTACATATTTGAGATGGATATTAGATAAATCCAGAAGCTATATTGGCAGTAAACTGCATCCAAATAGAAAATGAAATTTGTGAATATATAACAATTAGAATTTGTAAGACCGGAATTATTCAACCTAAACAGTGAGGCGATACTCAGATAATTCAAAGTCCTACCAGGAATCTTTGTTGGCGGCCATAATTTTAACTTAATGTATGTAGGCAGTGTGTTTTAATTAAAACTATTATTTTTCTTATGAGGTGGCGTCTGACAACACACAACAATTAACTCGACAGAGTCAGTCGTGATAGTACTGTTCATTATTCAGCTAGATATGTCACTGAAATAGTATTATCTCCCATTAGACAATTACTCAGGACTACTTATAAGGAATGCACTCATTCATTCATGATACTAAGGAGGGTAATTGGCTTTTACTACAACAATTTTTGACTTCATGTTTCATTCCCTATGGAGCCTACATAAGTTATTGGTGGAATTGACTGCTATTGACAATCATGTAGAATCTTCCTAATATTTTCCCCGCGAAATATGTACACCACAACGGCTCTGATGCATTTGTCAAATTTGACGTTTGAGCTAGTGGTGAAGAAACGGGTGGCTTGTGTTGAATTCACAGCCATGGTAAATTGGAAAAGATAGATTTGAGAGATATCATGGGAATTTACCTAAGCTTAATCCCGTCCCAAGTCGTGGAGACATTATGGAGCATATTGACAATATTCGCTTGACATTCTCAACAGAATATTTGGCAATGTTTTACAGGAATAAAAAAAATGAACAGGTAATAACTGAAACGATTTTCGATCGTTTTAAAATAGGATGGATGGCGTAAAAACCTTTAGTTAAAATCAATGAAAAAATATTCATCTTACATTTGATTTGGCGTTGTTTCCTCAGAAAAGTCGGTTTCTGTGACTCTGCATAATCAATATAAGTGGAATGCGAGAAACATTCTTTACACATGTACAACGATTTCATGAATATATTGTGTAAAATGGATGAGTGTGTTTGCGTGTGTAAGATTCTTTCTATTTTAAATCGACTTGTTAATCCGTAACAAAAGGTAGAAAATATTTGCTGTTTGACTCTTGTGTTACTACAAACGTTATTTTTAGTAAACACATGTTTTTGTGTCGCTATATATTAAACGGTGAAATCAGTATCAATCAACGCAGGAAGAGAAGCCATACTCAACGCCTCCGAGAAGAATCGAACCTGTGCTCTGTTTTCTGTCAGGTAAACCACTTCCAAAGTCGAAACGTGACTTTACGAATTCGATTACGAAAACTGCGTTCATAGAGCAAATTTTGTATTGTTTAATTAAGGAATGCACAATTTTTCTCATTGGGAATTCTCTGAATCAAATTTTCGTACCCAATATGTAAACAAGTCTTTCTCTATTAATGATAGGTGGGTCCATAGCTGAATTGCAATAAAGTTTCCATTCTTGTCAGTAGGAGTTCTGTATCTTGATGGGTCGTGAATAATTTCAGTTTTTTTTTTAAATTAAAAACCAAATACGTGTACCCACTAGAAATAACGTTTATAGTAATAAATAAACAATATCGGAAAAAGTTCCACACACGTCTTTCCATATGTGCTATGTGTGATACAAACTTGAGTGATCATGTCTCGTTTCGATTCTAGATTAACTTGGCAAAAGAATTCTCGCTACCGTTACTTTCAGCAGAAGACTGGTTGCCATATATATATATATATATATATATATATATATATATATATATATATATATATATATATATATATATATACATATACATATATATATATATATATATATATATATATATATATATGTATATATATATATGAGACGTACGTATGTAAATATTATATACCTATAGGAATTCATGTGGATAAAATACTAATGGGAATACATAAATATCTGCAAAAGGAGGCAGAACCAGACTGATGTTGATGTGAGAGTAATAATAAAAAGTAATATATGAAAATCTAAAGTAAATTGTATACAGAATCATATATAAGAAATATGGCTTTCTTCACAGTTCTAAGAAATATCTTTTTCCCTGTCTATATATTTAAAAACAGAAATATTAGTTAAATCATTGGCAGTTTTTGCTGTACAATATTTCCCAGTCCCAAACGCTTTCTTCATGTCCATGAAATAATCAGTGTTATGCATAATGAACACAAGACATATGCATCTACCTGAAATATATTGAAACATTACTGCATACTCTTTTCTTCTGATATGGCTGTGTAAACCTGAACGAAGCAAACAAATTTTGAGTTTATCAGTTATGAAAAAAATCACATCTATGTGCTCTAAAGAAAAACAGTTTTGAGTACCACTTCCAAATGGCATTCATCACCACTTATCGTCCCATATTGGCAGGTTCTTCTTATAATTAATATATATTACTCTATAAAACAATACAGCGTATTTTCTTCCGAGAAACACTAGCTTAGCGGAGTAAGTAGTAATGATTTATTATTTAAGTCTGCATACAAATACACACATATATTTCTTTCTTTCGTTTTTGATCTGGTGAAGTCTAGAAAAGGAGAAACACTTAAGTAAATTTAGTTTCAATGAAACGGTTTTCTATTATTCATATTTAAAACAACTAATTATACAGACAGGCTCAGCCTTCTTTGAAAAAATTAAACATTTTTCACGAAAGATTTTAAGTAATTCTCTTTCACTCTACTTTACAAGGGTGTCGTTGTTAAAAACGTGGCAATTAATCTTCAAACACTCGAGCAAATTGGGTCTGCCACATGTTGTTTGTCTAAAATTCTGCAAATCATCTGCAGGTATCGAGGGGTGCGCAATTCTTTATTCCACTGAGCAGTCATTTGTCGTAAGCCAGAGTATATATATATATATATATATATATATATATATATATATATATATAGATATATATATATATATATATATATATATATATATATATGTATGTGTGTGTGTGCGAAACCTAAACATTATTTAAGTTATATTCAATAAATTCAAGTGATTACGAATGACAGTGGCATATCTTCTTTAATGATATTTCATTCAATGAAAATATGATGTTTCAATATATGTATATCATGACCACAATCTACAGTTCATGGATTAAAAATAATATCTGAAAAAAAAAACATGTAGGCGTTCCAGACAATCATGCATTGGGATATGATATTTCTTCTTTACCCATATTTTCACCTGTCCACTAAAGATCAACTATAGAAACTATGGAAAAACTTCAGTGAAACGAAGGTCAACCGTCTCTCGAGCCAACCCAAAGAAATCAATTGAAAAAATAGTTTTCTTTTTGTTCAGTATCATCATTACCCAAATATATTTATATAATTGTGGTGTCCTCCTGACCTTTTCGAAAACCGTTTTGCAAGAGTGTTTTGCGTACCTGTGCATATATAATGCTTCAGGTTATGCGTGTTGAAAATCGCAATGATCTCTGAGTGCATCACCTATAAAACTGGGGAATATAAAGGTATCAAGCATTTTCTATTAAATTCAGAACAGAAAAAGGATACTCATGCAGTCTGCTGATGGTAATTTTTAAATAATGACAGAAATAGCAAACAATTAATGAGACGTTAGTTTCTACTTTCCTCTTTACTCATATGTGCCATTCCCCTACACATCATGTCTAACCAGGGGTCTCTACCTCACCTTATCTTCTGTAAGTCTTATAAATGCTAGTCTTTCTTTTATCTATCCAACACCTTTCTAGACCATCTACTTTTCCCAAGCTCGTTATGCCTGTCATTTCCCTCTGACCCACTTACCTTCAATATGTCTTGTGATCGTCAAAATTTCCTGTCTCCTTTTCCAAATAATGTCCCCGAATACTTTGAAATTTATCTTTTGGCTCTAAGTGACTTCTTTGTTGCCATGTTTCTTGAAAGATTATTCTGGACGCACATGCTCAGTTCATGGCATTCTCAGAATCCTACGACAGAACCACCCAGCTGTTGCCCGAATAATGCTCTATATCAGAGGAATTTTTCCAGCCTTTACTGCTATATGGGAGAATTGTTAGTATTCCCAAACTGATTATCCCTTTCTCCAATGCATTTTGAGAGTTCCCTATACTTCCCAAATATTTAAATTTCTGTCCTTGCGTATCTTGCTATCTACAATTCGCAGCACGCAACTTGGACACTTCTTATTGACAAAATATGCTTATAAAAACTGATAGCTACTGCAGAAATTCGAAAAGACCGTTCGTTCAATAAATACAGAAATATTAATGTAATATTTCCATTATATTAGTTACGGTTTTGTCATAAATCATAAAGGTTTTTTTCTCTGTAAATGATTTATTACCGCATAGAAAATGGTAAGGTCATGTAGGGTATTTTTTTATCGGCTCATCACCTTTATGCTATATTAAAGAAAACATTCGTTTTTTACATTATTAAAATTATGAATATCCATATATAGTTAACGTGGAATGAAAAAAATACTAATATTAATATCTCAATATTATTGCCTCGTCCCACGTATTTCTTTATGGACACACACAGAATCCTACGCAACAACTCAGTTAAACAGCTTTTTCAAAATTGGATAGATTCTGAGTATTTAATATCAGGTAAAAATAAGGTCATGACAAGGGAAATATATATTTTCGTCGGTCATAATTTGTAAGGTCGACAGGGTTCGTCCATGTCCAACATGTCACCAATCACTCTGCCAGTAAGTTAATGAGTGCCATTACATGGCACGAAAACCTATCAAATATATCTAAAGTATCAGTTGTATACTAGCGGTTCCTAATATCCATGGTTAAAAATGACTTTAAGCAAAAGAAACCCGTAGGTATTTGCAATGGCCATCCTTCTTCGAACATAATGGACGGGCGCTACAGGATAAGAAAAAAATAAACAAGCTATAAAAATAAAAAAAGCCACATCGCTTGAGGACATTCAATGTAAGCCACAACCGAAATAGAGTATGGCACGCGAAGACACCAAGCCCAAATCTATCTGATGAGCTCAAAAGTGGTTTTATTAACGTATTTGGCTTACGATATAAGAATTGAGTTGAAAATATAACTTCAAAGAAAATACGAGTAGCAGAAGAAGGCAGATGAAATTTGAGAAATTATAACGATGAATGATGATTTAGAAAAATTAACACTGACAAGAGAAGACAAAAAGCTATCAAGGCATCTGACAACTTTGTACAATTGGATAAAAAATATACCACAAACAGAAATAAAAATCGTAAATGAGAAAGAACTGCAATAAAAGGATATGTAAAGTGCAATTATCATTCTTCTTCTAAAGGAAGAGGAAACGCATCAGTCAAAAACTGTTAGTTCTTAAAAAAAGTATGTGCATTATAAGTCATGAAAAGGAAGTATATATTTTGTATCAGGAATTTACAAGGCAACATAAGAAATAGAAAACGCTATTTATATATTAAACTTGTTGACTGAAGCTGATAAAATACTATGCCAAACTATTTTGGCATCATAAAGAAATAGTTTAAAATAAGTGTTTTTTTTCAATTGGATAAAATAAAGCATATATTAGATATTAAACCATAATATAATGTGCGTATGAGTGCAGCAGAATATATTTTTACTAACATTAAACGGGATATTGCAAAAGAGATATCAACGTTATATTTAATACACATTAATTTATTGAAATTTTTATACTGCGATATATATATATATATATATATATATATATATATATATATATATATATATAATTTTTATAAAACGTGAAAGGAACGATGGATCTCTGGAACATCCAAGATAAAGAACCGCAATTTGTAAAATTATTATGTATGAAACAAACTGTAAAAAATTGTATATCTTTCATCTTTTCACATATATATCGTGCGCACTGACAAATTCGCATTCCTGAAAAATACGCATACACATATGGATAGATGAATTGATTTCTTGACGATTCGTCGCTATCTGCTAAACCTTTTGCAATTTTTAACATTGTTTAAAAGAGAATTGGCAGCATGAAAATGAAACCTCAGTGAGGGCAAGAAAGCCTAACAAGTAGAAGAACAGGAATAGATCTCATTATCATGTAAGGTTAGTTTTAAGGCTCCACTTGTAAATGAACCACGGAACAATGTAGAGACATGGTAATTGATGATTCAGCCACTGGATCAGGCAGTAGTAAATCAGAACTAAACAGGATATCCTTAGACATGGCCAACGGAACGAGAAAAGTTTTATCTTTGTAGTTTAAATAAAGCCCTTCATTTACGAACTTTCTAGAAAATTATAACAAGAACAAAAAAATACTTGTAATTGTCCTCGTGTAATTTATTTAAGAAGTTGTTTTAACATTTGCATATTCTGAAGGTGTCAGTAAAGTGCATGCCTCAAAACAATCTTTCATTTTTGCAATTACCTACTCACAAACTCACAGTGATTTTGAAAAGACGAATTTAAGTACATTTAATACAAATTATTGTTTTCATCATCTGAGAAGGAAAGTGTCATCAAGCTAAATGCGCAGGAGTTGGTAACATTAAGCGAATAAGCATTTATAGTACAATTAGTATTTATTTTACATATCAATACCACAGGAAAGGGCATATAATAGGGAATGCTGTGCAGATATATACACATATTGTGTGAACATTCCCATAATTCATATATATATATATATATATATATATATATATATATATATATGTATATATATGTGTGTGTGTGTGTGTGTCTGTCTGTGTGTTATAAATTTCTTAATTTGAAAGTATGGTTCCATCGCTACACAGGAATTACTATGTATCAAAAACAGAAACTAAATGTTTCAAATTCAATTAGAGAATTAAATTAAAGTCCCCAGTCCTGGTTAAAATTAAACAGGACTGGGGACTTTAATTTAATCCTATAATTGAATTTGAAGTTTTTAGTTTCAGTTTTTGAAACATAGTCATTCCTGTGTAGCGATGGAACTATATTCTTAAATTAGTAAATTTAAAATATCTATGCCCTGTAGAATTTCACTGAGAATTGTTTTGTAAAAATTAAAATAATTATTAAGAACACCGGATTATATATATTACTGTTCTTTCTCTTTACTATAATATATATATATATATATATATATATATATATATATATATATATATATAAGTGTGTATTTCATTTGTAGAGGTAACTTTCACAATAAAATGATGTCGGTGTTTAAACTTTTGTGTATTTGTGAGCCTGTACGAGATATTAGTTTTAACATTCGACATTCCATTTCTTGCTCAGCGCCGTACATACACGGGAGATAATAATGGTGACTGTTTTGTGCATCTCGGAGTCCCCGCCGAGACTGTTGTATGTAGCACTTCGTGATCGCAATTCATCCAGCGGTAGGCACTGGTCTCCTGATAACATGCGATAAATGCTTGAATGTATGCAAATAAGTACGCCAATATGCTCGAGATGTTTATATAATCAGCAATGTTGAAAAACGTGATGAATGAAAGGAGAGGTGCCTCTTGGACTCTGGTCGGTCCCGACGTGACCTGACCGGAACTGTGCCGCCCCCCAACCGACACCACCTGTGGAAAGGTCTAGTTAGTATATATTGTGGGTTTAAATACGGCACCGCAGATTCTTTTGTCTAAACGGTAAACAGGTGCGGGTCAGGGCGCCTGGGATTGCATGATTACAAAAATATTAATAAGCTATGCTTTACTGTATCCATCCATAATTTTTTTTGCTGCAATAAGGTATACATAAAAATGTTTACGCGTGTGTTTGTGTGTGTGAGCGTTTGCATAACAATTTTATATGGATAAAATCCAAAATTATCTAAAGACACAAATGCATAATTTTGTGAAGTATATGGATAATCAATTTCCACATATTAGTGTATATATATTTATACGTATTTTATAATATTTAAATGTATAGAACATTCACCGGAATAAATCAATTAAAACAAACTGACTGTAATAAATGATTACACTTACCTAAATTCATGTACGGGCATATATATATATATATATATATATATATATATATATATATATATATATATATATATATATGTATTTAGACAGCAATCCTTCTTTCATGCACATTTCATTGAAAACGACAGACAAGTTACTTTTATTTAGTTTTTTTATACAATTTCTCATGCGGTCTAATAATGTTTTTCTTTTCGGATAATAAATTATATAAAAACTGTCCGAATGTTCTTTTTATTTGAGCGCTTTCGCCTATACATTTAGCCATTTTCAAGAATTATATTTTGACTGTTAAAATAAGAAATAGTTTGTTACATGTATGTTTTATAAAACGTTTTTCGTTTTTTTTTTTTGTTTCAAAAACCGGTCAAGATATTATGTCCATGTTCAAAGTTAATATTATTAAGTGTTGGTTTGTTTGTTTTTATTAATAAGGCTTCCATTATTTTTAGCCGTTTTTTGCATGTAGATGATGCTATTATATTAATATTGTCGACATGTATGTTCCGAATAGTGTCCGGTATGTCTCCATGAATATTTAAATGAGATCTAATTGAGATATTGTCAGAAAGGTGTAGAGTTTGTCTGCGTGTCAAACATGTTGTAGTGTTGCCTATATAATTATTTACGAATTTTGATTAATTAGGAATACACTTCCTTAACAGGCATTTAAATTCGTATTTAATTTTGTTCCCGGAGGTGAATTATTATTTTTACCTATAAGGTTAGAGGTTTTAAATTTTTTATAATAAATAATTAATCTAATTATTTTGCTATTGTCAACTGGTGTTATGCATTTTTTTAATAATGTTCGTAATTCTACATTCATCCTGTTTATAATTGTCGTTCATCGGATTTTTATAAAAAATATTTCTATTCTCGCCGTTGCTATTAGTTACCAAGATTTACTTTATAAGAATATAAAATTGTGGCACAAGGCCGAAGAAGGGGAGGGTTTGAGGCTGGTCATCACTAACTATCTTATACCTAGCTAACCAGATTCACGACCCTTTCATACATTACAATTTCTACATTCACCAAAAGAACTCGTCCGTCAACATTCGATCCACCATACACCAAAATCCCGCTTCCTCATAAGGGGGGATCTACAAAACGCGCCCCAAGACATGAAAATTTTGATGATAAATACTTTCTGTGGTGAAAAAATGAGAGGGAAGGGAGATGAACCCAATAATCAACTAAAATATTAACATAATTCGAATCAAACATAACAGATGTTGGTAGGGCCCATCCAACCCTCAAAACAGAGAGGCCGCTGTATTCTGCCCGTTGGACAAAATCAAGAAGCTCTTTCGCTAAGGGAGTGGGAAAGGAGAAAATATAAACGGACATGGGAAATTTGAAAGCTTGACCCAGTTGAGATGAAAAAGTAGAGTTAACAAAATGGGGAGGTTGGGAATCTCGACTTGGATCATAACAAAAGAGAAAGCCGGGAATAAGCCAGGAACAAAATTTACTCACATTAACTAGGTACACTAAAGCTTGTCTAACCTAATCAATGGGAGGGCTCCACAGGAAACCACCCCGATGTGACATAGGTTGACCTAGAAGGGATAGGGAATCAAGGCTAGCCCCGTTCAAATGAACTAAGCTCGCCTCAGTCACCCACCTATTCGCTGAGGACTGTCGAATGTAGACGTTTTCTATCAGTTCTAATCTTCATCTTGAGCTGATGCTCAAAGAATCGGATTAGATCCTGATGAGAAAGACAGATGCCTCGCAAGACTTCCTCCATTCGCGTCGTCCAAATCACCATTCGGGCCGTGGCTAGCAGCGTCAGAAACACCATTCGTTTCACCCCGGAATACGGGGGCGACACATTGTCACACGTGTATGCGCGATCAATGGGCACAAGCTTTTCGGGAGCGAGACGAGCCGTCAACTCGCCGACATCGTCCCATAAGGGGCGGACACGGGGGCAATGGTAGAAGGCGTGCGAAGCCGTTTCTTCTAAACCAAGCCCACACCGTTCACAATCTGGCAAATCCGCCAAGCCCCATATGAAAGCCTTGTCATTGATAGGCAGCCGATTCCGAGCCAATCGCCAGGTAAGCGAAAACTCAGGGTTACTGAGGTAATCCGCCGCTGGCGCCCAAGACCAGTAAGAGCGAAACTCATCCTCCGACAAGCAGGGCGTATCACGTAGGGGATCCTTCTCGACCCCCTCCACTAACAGACGATAGAAGACCTTCCTAGGCTGTGAAAGGTCACTGGACCAGGGAAGAGTGAACAAGGCCGACTGACACTCGCGAAGAAAATCCGATTGATCCCGGGGTTTACGATGGCGCTCAACCCTCGAGATGGGGGTGGTGATAGTAAGGGAAGGGAACGCGTCCCTGACAGTCCCCTCCATAATCGAATCGCCTCCTGTCAACGCTCGGCGTAGGAAAGCCAACCTCGAGGCACGTTTGTGGCTCTCTAAGTGTGGCACTCCCATCCCCCCCATGACACGGACGTTGTACACAGACACCTCTGTCGACACGATTCGCGAGTCTCCTCCATAAAATGGAGGATAGCTTTCTGTGGTCTTTAAAGAGAGGAAGTACGGACAATCGGTAAAGAACCAGAGGGAAAATGTATGTAACACACACCTCCGCCCTGCCCTTCACGGACAACCTCCGTCGACGCCAAGTCTGACCGGCAGCGTCGACCTTTGCTCGTACTTCAGATCAATTTTTCTCCAGCTGGAGGTCGGGTCCAAACCACACTCCAAGAATGCGGACAGGACCGTCCGTCCAATTGAAGGGCCCCGGAAGATCAGCCCCCTTACAGGTACCTAACCGCAAGCCGGACGACTTATCGCGGTTAATCTTGGCCCCTGCCACTTTCTCGTACCGGTCAAGCTCCCTCTGTACATAATTGATATTAAAATAACTGATCCGACGTGCGAATTCCTGATAACTGTGACATTACTCTATTTATTGAACAATTTAGTTCATGCCACCTTTACTAAAAAAAACTACTTCTACAAAAGAATTCACATATTACTATATTAGTACAAGAACGCACAATTTTAAAATTAAAAAAAAATTAACCCCAGCATCGTGACTGCACGCTCCAAAGGTATTCTTACAGTTAACAAAATTACATTTCTAAAAAACACTTCTTTCGGATTACACTTTATCTTTCGACGTCCTGTTATTACCTAGATGTAAAAAAACTTACCTATTTCCCTCCCTGAGGATGATCGTATGAAACGATTGAAAGCTTGTAGTAAAAAAAGACCTTGAAAGCTTGTAGTAAAAAAAATTATAAACAAGGATCATACCATTCATTAACGGATTCGTGGTTAATGTATTTCATTATTAAACATTGTTTGCGAGAGTGTTTCTTGCCATTTATATCATTAACGTCATTATCTGCTTTTCGTATGAATGATTCGCGTAATATAAATTGAACCTGCAATACATAATTGATATTAAAATATATATATATATATACATATATATATATACATACGTATATACATATATATACATATATATACAAATGTATGTAAATATATGTAAAATATATATACATATATATATATATATAGAGAGAGAGAAATATATATAGATACATATCTATATATGTATATATATATATATATATATATATATATATATATATTAGTCCATGTTTCATTAAATAATATAGAAAAGTTTTGTCTATTTTAAGTAAGTTCCTTTCATTTTGTCTGATAAACTTAATCACATTATCGTTGAAATACGAAAGGAAAACACCATATTGATACATGTTTAAATCCAATCTAAGCGTTCGGCTTACATAAGCCATTATCAAAGATGACAATTTCAATAAATCAAACAACACGCAGACGAAACCACAATGATAGTCCGCTCTTTCTGCTTGAATAAGCTCAAAGTAACGACAAACTCGTATATACGAGATGCGGCGCTAACTCTACATTTAAATGATAACTCTAACATTTTTAGACATTTAAAACAACATACCTGGCCGCGTCCTTAATTCCGGAATATCCTTGTTGACAACACAACTATACTGAAACAATAAACAAAAATTAAAAATCCTTGAAGCTATATACATAAAACAGTTGAACAAAATAAACTATGAAATCTCCACAAATATTCTATAAATGCCTATAATGGATACGAAACACTGCGGACCTATGCCAAATAATTTTCGCGGAAATGTTTATTCCTTAAAATTTTAAAGAGAACATTGCTAAATACCTATCCCTAGTTCTCTCTCCAAATCTATCTATCTATCTATCTATCTATCTATCTATCTACATATATATATATATATATATATATATATATATATATATACTTAGATGTAATTATGTAATGTCACTGTACAAATATAACTCTCTTCTTTCCTTTATTATGTTTTCCTGTATTTACATATACGTATCCTTGGATCTATATTAAGGGTTCTTGTAAAGCTAATATTTCTAGTAGTGAGAACTCTGTCTGTTTGATGGAAATATATTTTAATAATATCAATACGAAAGATAAATTCTCGCAACATTACTCATAATTCTCTCATTCCTGTCTATCAGAGAGGGTACACATGGTTCATCATTGCATATTAGTTGTTAATCTCAATCGAAATTTAAAATAGTTATCTATGATGTTATTGATGTCCCTATTCAATCTCTGTTTCTAAAAAAACGACACATAAATAGTGTGAATTTTATTAAATAATCCAGAAGTTATTTAATTCTACATATATTTTGAAATATGAATATTTTTATATGATCACCTGTTGAAACATATTTTTACAACAGTTCATAACTATGAACAAAAGTTAATACTTGACAAATCGCTGACGCTTCGGACATGATCAGGAATACCTTTTAGCTAAATGTCTTCGGGAAAATTCAATCTTATGTTATAAATGTCATGTTCGTAAATCTCTTTATTAAAAGTCAACTTTTAATAAGTTATTGTCAAGTTTCACACACATATTTGAATATTACCTGTTATTTCATTACAAGTGACACGTATCTGACCAATAAGAACTAAGCAAACACATCATGCAAATAATGTGCGTCTCTTTGCATTTTTATTATTGTTTATCATTTCTATTTTGATCTCTGACGAAGCTTTAAGAAAATGAAACATGTTAGATTGAAATCTGTTTCCTACTTCTTCTGTAATCTATCATTGATATATATATATATATATATATATATATATATATATGTTATAATTTTCAAATAGATAATTATATATCCTCTTGTAAATGCTGGTTGTGTTGAAAAGGTTGATGTGGCTGCGTGTTGAATAGCATTTAACAATTATACATTTTTGTATCAAGGAAAAACAATGAAAAACCGATTTTTGTTTGAACGATAAAATATATATTAAAATAAACAAATACAAAACATTTTTTATAATGTGTGAAACAATAAGAAAGGAGAAGTAGTTTCCCTTTATCTGTTAGCTGAAAGATTAAATGTAAATAAACAAGTTTTCTGAAAGAATGTTCAATGTTCTGTATTACATTGAACGATGTTTTCAGAAGAACATGTAATAAATCAGTTGTGGATTATATATAACTAACAGAGCTGATGCAACTTTGCTTGTTACATAGAATAGATGGTGAATGATATTTAAGTTCTGTGTGCGTGCGTGTGTGCAGTGAGTAGAATGAATAGTCTGTGTAGACGCGTGTGAGTTGCTGAGTTCTACTGAATTCTGCTGCTACTATGTTCTGCTTCTACTGTGTTCTGCTTCTACTGTCTATTTTTGGAACGAATTTTGGTTTATATAACTGTGGGTAGGCTCCCAGGACAACGGCGGGATAAATTTCGAGAGCACACAAACAATATCTGATTGGATGAAAAATTACCCAATCGGTGAATGATAGTTTAATTATTAAGTGTAACGCCAGAGACTCAGCCAAAGTTGTGCAAGTAAAGTGTTAAGGGCGAAATATAAGATAGCGATTACCCTGATATGCGCTGAATATAATTAGCAATAAATTGGAATATTTAGTTACAAAATGTATCTGTTAGATATACTTATTAGTGTGTATTTGTATTTCCTTTTACTGTTTCTTAATTTTGAACATTGATCATGGGAATAGAAATCTCTCAGAATGTATGCATGAAATCTAGTATATCTGTAAATTAGAGAGGTTTCTTCGCAATAGCTATAAAACAAAAGAAATATAAAAAGTTGGATTGTTTCACATATGCATTGAAATAGGAATGCACCATAAGGATCGCTACGCACACTTAAACATATAGATAATACCACACACTTGTTCATGTAATGATGAATATATATATGTATATATATATATATATATATATATATATATATATATATATATATATATATATATATATATATATATGATGAAAAAATATGGAAAAGACAAAGCGAAATCCGAATATGTAAGTTTACTGTTTTAATTTTGTTTAACAAAATTAAAACAGTAAACTTACATATTCGGATTTCGCTTTGTCTTTTCCATATTTTTTCATCATACCGTCGGATCTACATCCATATATGTGCTTACATATATATATATATATATATATATATATATATATATATATATATGTGTGTGTGTGTGTGTGTGTGTGTGTGTGTGTGTGTGTGTTTTACGGTCGAAGTTGTCACACAAGAAAAAATCATGTTATTTTTTCATTCATGAAATAAAACAAACTTTAAATTGTATATAATTTAAAATCGATTGCTTATTCTCCATAACAAACCTACAGACAGACATACAAATTCACACATTATATATAGAGAACCAAATTTATATCAGTAATTGGAAGGGTTGTTTGATCTGTAATGTCTATTTTCTTCGGTGACAATTGCAGTCTGACTCAGTGGAATTTCATTGCAACTTTAGCAAAATCATTCATTTCAAACAAACAAACAATATATTCATGAATGGTATCGTATTACTGACTCATATATATATATTTATGTATATATATATATATGTACACTTTTCTATACTATCTGTCTATATTTCTGAGATGAGGTATTATGTATATTAGTTATATTATTCGGACTATTGTCCTCATATTTGTCGCCATATTTATTACAACGTTTCGGCGCTTGTACGCTCCGGCGTAAGTATCCTTTGTATTGATGAGATGTATTGATAAGATGTAATCGAGCAGATTCTTTCGACGAACCGCTGACTTGTGGAACCGACTCCCAAGAGGTTGCTTCAACGATTACTACAATCTTCAAATCTATGATTACCCGTTATCTCCCCCACATATCCGCATAAACTTTGGCTCCTACTCGGTAAATCTTTACCTCGGGTAGTATTCAGGCCGTGTACAGAGTGAACATCATTGTAAAAGAAAGAAGCAATAATCGATGTCACGTTATCTATGTGAAGATAATACAAAAATATTGATAAAATTGTATTTACGCGTAAAATGTCATTGATTTTCATCCTATTTGCTTAGTACGACATTAAATTATGACTTTCTCGCCAACACGTGCATGTGTGTGTGCATATATATATACATATATACATATATATATATATATATATGTGTGTGTGTGTGTGTGTGTGTGTGTGTGTGTGTGTCTGCGTATCTGTGTGTGTGTAGATAGATATGAACAGGCCGACATAGATAGATAGATAGATAGATATGAAGAGAGACAGAGAGGGAGTGTGTGCGTGCGTCTGTGTCTGTGTGTCTGTGTGTAGATAGATAGATAGATAGATAGATAGAGATATATGAAGAGAGACACAGAGAGGGAATGTGTGCTTGTGTGTGCGTGCGTGTGTGTAGATTGAATTTAAAATGATTGGCTATGTAAAGTTTTCTCGAATATATTTTTCTTGTATACGAACAATATATTTTCTGGCCGTATTTGTAAGTTGAAGGCATGCCCACATTTCTCCACCTTGCTCACAATTTACAAACGCACACACCATGTAAAAGCGCACCAATCCGTAAAAATGGGTATTTAATAGGCGGTCGTTCTATTCTCTGTTGCAGGCGCATCTAGGCACATTTTTGCATGTTCAATACTCACAGAGCCCACTCGTGGATTATACCCCCTCCATGGTGAGCGGGCAATAGTTACAATTTCTGGAAGCGAATTCATCGTCTGGCGTCATCAACAGTTTAAACAAGGCCACTGCGCTCGACCAGTCTCTCTTGATAATTCGTGACTTTATGCTATTGAAACCATCGACAAACAGTTCCCTCTACCCAATGTCTCTCAGAAGACATCGGTTAAAATGTTTTTAATGTGCCGTGGAATATAACATTATTCTTTTGATCTCAGGTCATCATCGGATATAGAACTGATTATAATATTTATGGTAAATTAAGCAGAAAAAATTTAGAACAGTTGCAATTGAACTGTTAATAACAGGTCAGTTTTTGTTTTTAACAAAACGACTAAATTGTAATATTTTGTGCGATAATGAAATAATAATAAAAGATTTAATCGATGAAACATCTTACCTCCTATTTCCATTATCATATTGCGTGTGCTGAAATAAAAAAAAATTATTTCAACACACGCAATATGATAATGGAAATAGGAGGTAAGATGTTTCATCCACAAGTAATACTAGGTACCCGTTTCTGAGAGTGAAAGAAAACAAGAAAACCTTAGTGAGGAGATAGGTCAATAAAAGAACAATATTCAATTAGAAAAAAGTTTGTGATTGATTTGCATTTAAATGTTTGCGGATCGGAAAGCAGGAAGCCGGAAAAAATGTTCTGACAGATGAGAAGTGTGAGAGAAGAATCTAATAGACGAGAAGCAAGTTCGATTATTACATGTAACTATTTAAAAAGTAAGGTGATGAAACCTAGTCGCCAGTATACTACTTCACCTAAATTCATGGTCAAGGTACCAAAAAATAAAATCTCATTGGAACAGCTGCCATGAAAGTATTTATAGAAAAGTAATAGGGGAACAACGTTACAGTGGTGGGAAAGTGACTGATGTCGAGATTCTAGGTCAGAATCGATAGTATCACAGACCCCTCTTAGCATTTTGTCAAGAAGCTCCTGATATATAACAGGAGAACCAGACCAAATGTGGCAACAATATTCAATGCACAGACGCTCAAGATGGAATCTGGTGGAAAACAACTTCGGACATGAAAAGGATAATCAACTTTCCTAGCAGCTGACCTAACAATTGATTTAATATCCTCATTCCACTTCATGTAAAGAAAGATTCAACGTTACTGTGAAAAATGGAAGATTCCTTGACAATATCTCAAAACACCTGACACCAAAGTTACTTTAAATGCTTGTCCCTTATCCAACTGTCTCTTCTCGATCTGCATCCACAAGTAATACTAGGTACCCGTGCGCGTCGGTGTATAAATTATGATATGTATGTAGAAGCCAAATAAATTCCAACGACATCTTTTGTTACGTGTCTCTCGTGTGAATATTGTACATATATTTTTTCTTGTCAGTAAATTTTAAATTTTAGATTTTATTGATTCACCTGAGACTGTTTGTATTGAGCTTTGCTGGTTGAAACCTGTAAAATAAGTTTTAGAGGTGTTGCCATAGAGTCCATCACCGCTGGCAGTATTTTCTAGATGATGTAGGAAAACTGAGGCATTGGTAATGGCGTCTGCAGGGATAACTAGGTGACGTAATCTGTATGTGCCACTGCTTAGACATTAACTAAAACCCGAAAATGCATGCTTGACGGAACCTACACCCCATAAAGATAAATCATATTAATTTGATCTATAACTTTCTTTGTCTAAATTTGTATTCTCTGTAGACATGTTGTGTGTTCGCTGTTTTAAGTGTCATCTCTACTTAACATGAAGGCAGTCATTACTCTCTACAATTTACTTTTTTTACTACTTTAATTAACTTTTGGTCCTTTAGCATATCATCGTCATTATTTTGTCATCATTTCACACAATATCTTTGAAAAGGTTAGTAGATATTTTGTATTACTTCTCTTAAGTTCAATATGACCAAAAAGTGTTAAATACTTCAGTCTCATTTCAGTCAAGTGGTACATTATACATGAACAAAAACATATTGAAATAATGACTGTTTATTTATTAATTTTTCATAATTTGGCTACGGCATTATTGACATATGCATATTGTATCTTTCATTATTTCATCTAAAATACGAACAAGATATATACATATATATGAAAATTTTAAAACACGAGTATTGACAGCGAAACCTATGCAAGACTATCACTTCTTAAGCCATGTTCTCGGGGGAAATGCTAATTAAGTATCTGTCAAATCAAACCATTTGTTAGATAAGTGCTACCTTTGCAACATTAGCATATATAAATATTTGAACGGCATAAATATTTGTCTGTCCTTATGCTTACTATGTTCAGAAGTTCCATCAAAATCATTGGCTGAATATTATATTCTTGTCACAGATTTCTAATGTTTGAACATGTAGTCGGCAAATTATTTTCGTTAATTTTTACATTCTTATATTATTTGGCCCGGTAAAAACACTTTTATTTTTAGGAAATCAGACTCTCTTAGAATTTCAATACAAATTAATTCAGAAGAGTAACAACCGAAAATTTAATTAGATTTGGAATATATTATCCATCAGAATTTACTTGAGGTTAGCTTCACGGCAAACTGTCTCAATTTGCGACCTATATGTTGTATATATATCTCTCTATCTCTCTCTGTTTCTCACTTTTTCTTTTGTGCATTCGCAAATGTATAAATTTAATTTTATCAAATGATAGAAGGCTTCGCCCGCTAGCTATCGCTTCGCAAAGTAAGATTTTTTCACTATTTGAAATCTTTGAAACAAAAATGTTAAATGAATATTTCATTCATAAATTGGCTTGTTATAGTTCAGGAAAATTTGACAAATAGATGTTCACTTGTTGAAGGCTAAGTAAAATCCAAATTTCAAACACTTTTCTACACTATATGAGACGATATTCCTAAAAAGAACTATTTTTATGTGAAAATCAAAAACATCCTCGAATAAAAGAACAGTAATGATTGACAGTTAATTAATGAAATAAACTTTTCAAAATCAATAAGCCAATTATTTCAACCCAAAGAGTGATATTGCCTAGAATTAGACAATATATAATACATATATTGAGCTTTTAGTTTTCAAATTCCTCTCGAGGAGATTCTAACACATTATTTATCATCTCTCAGTTGCGTCTTTGGGCAAATTGCACTAAGGGTGACTCCGTCAAACGATAGAGTTGCAAATGAGAAAAATTATAGAGAGTTCCAGACCTGGAGAACAACTGCATAAGGCCGCGCCCTCTTATTGCATCAGAGAGAGAGCGAGAGAGCGACAGAGATACAGAGAGAGACAGAGAGAGAGTGAGAATGGTGCTCGCAACTGATGGTTTCGGGGACTGCGGGCAATTTTTGTTCGTAGCCCGCGTGTCCGCGCTCGGGTTCCCACCTAAAAGAAAACCTTGCGTCTAAACTCGTCTTAGAGGTGAGACAGAATTAATACCTAGTGTGTAAATTACTCTCTCTCTCTCTCTCTCTCTCCCTCTCTCTCTCTCTCTCTCTCTCTCTCTCGATTATTTTGTAACACGTTATTTATCATCTCTCATTTGCGTCTTTGTCCTGGGGCAGTGTGCACTCAGGGGCAACTCCGTCAAAGGACAGTGTCGCAACTGAGAGGTGGCCGGCCCCAGGGAACAGCTGCCCGAGGGGGGGGACTCTCATTGCACAAGAGAGAGAGAAAGAGAGAGAGCTCGATGCTCGCAACGTGGCCAGCGCAACCGACGGTTGTGAGGGCTTGGGGAATTTTTGTTCCTAACACGGGTATACGCGTTCGGGCTCCTCACATTAAACCTATCCTGTGCCACAACGCCACTGCGTGGGGTGTCGAGTACCAAATTGCTATAGAGCAGAGCTGGGGCTTTTTAAACTCGGAATTCTTTGGGGAAATGAGCTCCAATTTCGCATTTATTCATACAGTTTCCATTATATAAGTTTTACTTAAGTAGCTATTACGTTTCTCTAATTTGAATGCACAACTAATTCCAATTTCTATTTTCCCATCTTTACGCTATATTATTTTTATCGCATAAATTGTCCCCTGTTCTGTCACCCACGAAATAAAAAAAGTATTGATTGTACTGAAAATAAGGATCTACGTACATTAAATCGTTTTTAAATTAAGTGGCAACAGAACAATTATCGTTGAACTTTTAAAAGTTGAGCTTAAACATTAATTCGTTACTTAAATTCAGCGATCACTTTTGAGTTCTTCTGTAGTTTATTGATGCTTATCGCATCTACTCCGCTATCGCTATTGTCATGTTTAAGTTTAAGCTAGTTTATAATAAAATGTGCACTACAATTTTGGATAAAAAAGGAAAATAAAAGTTATTCCCCTTGAACCATGCAAGTAAAGATAATGGCGACTATAATGTATTAATATATATTTTTAAAATCGCATAATCTGGCAACTCTGAATCTGAGCTCAATGAAAATCGTTCCCTGTGGCTAACTTTTCGAGAGCCTTTGGATGAGCTATAAATCATTAAAAGCAGACCAATGCAAGCGGAGGAGTTGTTTGGACACACACACACGCACAAATACACACATATAAACTGTATTTTATGTATAAGATTGCGAAGTGGATGAATCGAGGGATATTCAACGCCTATATAGACGTATATAGAGTTTATTCGTTCATAATGAAATAATACTTAGCCGTTTCATAATAAGATTTAAGAATTCATTTGGATATTGGCTGTAGCGGAAATGATGACGGGATGTTTAATGCTACACATACATCAAGAGAGAAAGCAATACAGCTATAGAAGAGATGACAGACAGAAGACTCTGACATCAGTTCATCTGTACTGTATACCAAGACCAGCAGGTCTAGTCCTTCACTGGGACAACATAACTAAAGCCTGCACACAAAGAGACCAGACCAGAACACAGGGTCGACCAAAGACAAGTATGAGCGGAAAACATTTATGACACATAGCTGGAAAAATATGAAATAAATTTAGTCGCACGCTCCTATGAAATTTGTGATTTAGAACTGGAAAGACCACGAGAGAGAGAGAGAGAGACCTGATGATCATCAGTGAGGATTTAGAATATAACATCGTTGTGTTCCAACATTAAAGAAAACTTGTCAAATATGAAAAGAGGCAAAAATTCTGATGATGATGATAAATAATGCTACAAAGTTTTCCAATATACAAGGAAGCATATTAAATATTAAAATTGACAATAAATTTTCTTAAAGTTTTGTAAAGTGACGTTCGAACCTTACCACTTAAATAATTACGGAATATGCGTATTCTTTTACGCTGTCAGCGATTTGAGATCGAACAAGTATAAACACCCGATATATTAAACACTGCATTCGAAAACTGACCAAATTGTATGATTAGCAACAGACATTCTTATGCTCTTTCCCAGAATTTGTCTGTGGACCATTCAAAGTTAAAATTCGTAAGTAACCATACCTGAAGTAAATTTAATATCAGTATTAGTAGTCAATTACACCAGAGAAAACATGACGCATGCGCAAAAAGTTACAACGAGAATGAAATTCAGTTGCTGTTGGAAATACTTTTACCATCATTGTCATATTATCAAAAATTTTCACGATTATCGAATTAATCCCAAGTAATGTAGCAATGCCACTAAGACACAAGGGGTTACTGTGTGTAAAAGAACAAAAAAACAGAAACATTATTAATCACCTAAAACAACAGAAATAAAACCCAGAAGACAGGAGACAATATAAAGTCTTTGTTTTAACGTCATCACAATATAATGCTTAAAGGTATTAAATTTTCGGATCTTTAGCTAATGAAAAAAAAACTGAGATTAAAAGGGTTCATAACTTTCTACATTGGGTCCAATGAAGTCACTGAGTTACATCGTCTGGAATAGATGGCACATGCCATAAGAATTCGAGCTGCTTCTAGTTAACAATATTGTACAAAAATGTACGAAAATGTCATTTTGTTTTCTTCTGTAGTTTAATCATTTATTGATCTTTATTATATAGTTTTTCATTAATTGAGTTATCAATGATTTTATTTTTATTTTAGAGAGGATTTACCGAGAGCAGTAAAATGGGAATCAATTATGACTCATTTTACAGAAAGTCAAGTATGAATACTAAAACGTCCTTCTTTGGCTGTGGAAACCCGTTTACTGATTGTGCAAGTTATTCTTCTGAAAACATGAAGTAAAGCTTTTGACAACGTATAATTTGTAAGCATACATTTATGAAAATTTATCTATAAAGAACTTCTATATTCTACCAGATCTGCAACGACACATATTTCATTGGCGTGAGCTTCACAATCGCACACATATAAACGTGCCATACTACATAATTTCCTCACTTGCAACAAATAGACATCGAAACTTTTCAGACTCACTTGCGAAAAATGATTTCGAACTATTGGTCTCTTCATGGTCACAACAAAGACCATTGATTTTTTATATGTAAATCCATGTATCTGACTGTATAAATACATGTATCTGACTGTATAAATGTTACTGTCATATTTAGCTTTGTCTTCTTCCTTTTCTGCGAAGATTATTTCTTCGCGTTGTACAAAAATCGTTTTATATTTGTGAACACGACACTCATATTTTATTTTTCCTCTTTTAATCCGGGTAGACTGACCCAACAACATTCTTATTTTCAGATTTCTTAACAGGAATTTATAGCAATCGATAAAGAGCTACATTTGATGGTCCTGAAAGCTGAGCTAAAATGGGAGCATTTATGCGAATAATAAATCAATGACATAGAAATCAAGATGTGGGTTGAATTACTCTTTTGGACGAGTATTCTTCCTCTATATGGCGTGTTTCTTCGGAAGGTAGACAATAATGACTCCCCAGAAGTATCTTTTGGAACTCTTAGTAAGATTGTTTTTTGTTTTGTTTTTGTTTTTTGCTATACCTCTTAATTCCTTCTCTGTCCTCCATTTACCAAAGCTTGTTAGGTAGGTTATTTGTTGCTTTTCGTTGTCCAACTTGCCTCAGTATATCATGTAAGATTCAAACTCACCAAGCCCTTTTTCATCATTATATGCTCTAGAAATGTCAATGGTGATCTTCTTTAAACTCATAGGTTTCAGCAAATATTGTGTCAATCTCAAGATAAAGGAAAATTATTACTATTATTTAGTTCTTGGTCAGTTCATTTTTGCGTGTTGCCCGTTAAAAATCTAAGAAGATTTCCCAAAAATATGGTCTCTAAGGTAAATTAATACAACGGATTCTCCAGATATTAATAAAATAGAAATCATGTGGCATGTCGTTTTATATATGTATATGAGATGGAAAGACAATATTGATTCACTATCAATGGATATTTCCTGTATATAATCAAGTGTTGTAAGTAATGCTAAAGTCGACAGAGTTGAAAATTTAATGAAATTATATTATTAATCAAATATATCTTTACATTGTGTATATATTTTGTTGGCTTAAGACAATAAAACGTTGAAACACAAGTTCTCATGCGATCTCCGAAGTTAAGTAACGTGGAACCTGGTCAGTAACTAGATGAGTGACCACTTGGAAATACAAGGTGCTGTAAGCTATGGATGCGTGCCTGGTGAAATGGATAACGGCTAAGAATTGGGGATTGGTGAGCTGAGTTCCAATTCTAGTCGGGTTGGTTATATTCACTTACATGTAAATTGTAAAACTGGGGCAATCTATGAATGCATCTTATCTCCCCCAGCTATGGGTTATTTTATTATCTCAAAATATTTGTTAAATTTGAAAAATATTTACTGGCTTTAAATTACCGACAGAAGCATGATAAACGGTAAAAAAAATTAACGTCCGTATATATTTTGTATTCGCACACATAACAATGTTTTGGTTACTACAGAAAGATTGATATTATTATATAAAACACAATATAAATAATTTATTAAATAAATAAACTTATATTATTAAATGTTTACAATATGTAATACTTCTTTTATCACGCAAACATTGACTTGAATAATGACATTTGCCATAATCAGAGGTGGGAAGAATGAGGCAAGGTTGAGTAATGGATAGCGGTTCGGATTGAGGAATCGGAGAGCAGAGTTCGTATACCTGTCGGATCAATTACATTCATTTACGTGCTAATATCCGTCGGTAAAGCTATGGGTTAGTAGCAGGACAGACTGGGTTCTATAGCCTTGGGTGGTAACCGGTCTAGGTGAAGAAAAACTCTGAATTCAAAATCGGCTTGTAGATTATCAGGTACTAGTTGCAGTATATATGGTACCCCTACGGATCACGGGGAAAATATGGGAAGTTTGTATCCTTCCTTCCAGTGTTTTCAGATAATATACTTTCGTGTGTGGAGTATCAACAACAAATTACTTTTAAATACAAGTTAAAAAAATACTTCGGTTCGATAGAAATTTTCTCCGCGTATTAAAAGTAAATCAGTGATGTCTGATTGTTATTTGTGCGAGATCTTTTTCCTCTTTTTTGCCTATGTGTGAGCAAATTAAAAGGGAAAGGAGAATGTTCTTAAAAGGTAAATGGGAAGCAACACAAGCCTTCCAGGTATGTGAATAAAGCGAAGAAATCATTATAAAGTCATTGTGTCCCGTTTTAAGTTTGACACGGCGCCTGCACATGCATCGACGACTGCTGATTCTTTCACATATAGGCTCAGCATCAAACGATGCACAGCAATCAACGCATTGAGCTTAGCAAGGTGCAGAAGCACGCAGGCACGCGCTATTATGATGCATCTAACGATTTTGGCCATGTGTGCATTTTAGACGGTAAACACACACGAAAAAAGCCAAATGGAGAGTTTGATAGAGACTGGGGAAACAAAGAAATAACGAGTAAAATTTCACAAATAAATTAACTGAGGTGTTATTAGATTAGGTACTGATTGGCATACGCTAATTATCCACACACACACACACACACACACACACACACACACACACACATATATATATATATATATATATATATATATATATATATATATATATATATATATATATATATATATACATCTATAAAAGAATTATTGTAATTACAAGAGAAATGTACGCAGTATCAGTTAGACCGGTTATAGTGTGAGTATAAAAAATCATTACATAAAGACTTGGTCTAAAGACATCATTGAAATGTGAAACTTATTCCTATATTCACATGTTCTCGCTCTCATATATGTATATATATATATATATATATATATATATATATATATATATATATATATATATATATATATATATATATATATATATATATATTTGTGTATTTAGGCAGCAATCCTTCTTTCATGCACATTTAATTAAAAACCACTGACAAGGTGCTTTTATTTAGTTTTTTTATACAATTTCTATAGCCGAAAGCGCTCGGATAAAAAGAACATGCGGACAGTTTTTATATAATTTATCATCCGAAAAGAAAAACATTATTAGATCGCATGAGAAATTGTATAAAAAAAACTAAATAAAAGAACCTTGTCTGTCGTTTTAATGAAATGTGCATATATATATATATATATATATATATATATATATATATATATATATATATATATTAATATTTACAATATATATATATATATTTACATGTTTATGTTATATTTTTTGAATAAATTATATATATATATATATATATATATATATATATATATATATATATATATATATGTGTGTGTGTGTGTGTGTGTGTTTGCAATAGTAATTTCAATACTGAAAATGTGGAAAATTTCCGTTGTATTAGAGATTCTGTCTTCTGGAGAGTCATCATTAATCGTTAACTAAACAAATCCTTGTAAGCACGCTATATATGTGTCATCTTGGAGAACTAAAGATAACATTTCATTTATATTGGATGCTATATAAGTGATCTCATTGTATTTACTATGTAAACGGATATTGCTTAAAGTAAAATGCACGTTTTCGGCATTTTTCTAAAATACATAGGCGTGAAATCACCTATTAAAAGTAACCATTTCACTTTGACTGGTGATATGAAAATATGACATGAAATGAAATAATAAAGGCCTTGTGACAAATGACACGCTAAAATAAATTACATTCTAAAATAATTTATATTTTAATATAAATCGATGGAATCTACACCAGATAATCATTAGCATTCAGGTACCTGATCTTAAATATTTGCATCTTCTAAGAGATCACAAACAATCTGATATGTCTTTCTACGTGTGCTGCAACCATTTTTATTCCGCTTTGCCCGCTGTCATGGATTGAAGTCAAATATTAATTTGAGCTTTTTTCTTTACGTATTATGTCTCTATATCTAATTTTGTATACATTTCATCCCTTGTTTCAATAACTCTAATTAAGTTTTGTTTTGTGATTTTGTTCGTCTAACGTTAAAAGTAAATGCATAGAAAATAAATTTCACTTATCCTCCAACTAAGCAAATCCTGACTGCATACAAAATCAATATGAAAAAAAGATACTAGCCACCACACACATATATTAAATTCTTTACACCATTGTGTAGCTGCAAACACAGTTATCGTAAACTGACCTCATGAAAATTAATAAACAAGAAAAGCAACGCTCAATAGACATTTTATAAATGACATTATTTCGACAAATAAAAACATATAATTACATCAGACTACTTTAATAGCAGGCAAGCATAAATATTCTAACGATAGGCGTCATTTACAGAAGTAACAATTATGAAACATTCCTTAGAGAATTTAAAAAAATTAAAAAATAATAGAATCACAGACGCTGTTCATGCAAATAACGATATTTGATAATTTTATTAAGAAGAGCAGGCTACAGGCTCCATGCTAGTAATTAATATTAGATAGTAGCGTTAAACAACAAAACATAAATACAATATAAGATGGATGAAAATATTTCGTAATTGTAAAAAAGGTCGATTTGTCTGATTTGATGTAATTGGTCTAATAGCTCATATAAAGTTTGTCGCATGATGACTTTCGATATTGAAAGGCACTTGATATTTTGATTATTGGATCAGCCTAATCGTCCTGCCACCAGTATTTTACTTTGATTCTCTGCTAGAGAAAGCTCTGGTAAATAAATATTTATAGATATTTGTCATGAATTATAAATGCCAATATAATTGCAATATAGACGTACATTTATGAGTTTGTCTTTTACGAACATATTCTTAAGTGTCATTTACTTACTAATTTATGAACAAGTAACTATGATAATTAAATACCTGATGCAAAAGCAGTGTTTCCATTTACGAGATTGAATATACTCGTCTCTCAGTATAGAAATTAATATAGTGTTTTCATTGTCTATTTGGCAGTAAAATTACAATATATGAAACTCTTATAAAACTATAGGAATCATGATGTGTAGAACACGTACTTACTTAATATTAAGATGAGATTTGAGGCAACATGTATGTGGTTCTATAAACGAGTACTAAATATAAAACATGATGCTGAAAAACAAGGGAGATATTACTTATTGAGATGTTATGGTGTATCTTTCTAATTATATGGCGGTGAATGTTGGACAATTTACTCCCAACTGAAAATGAGATTTGAGGGAACAATGATGTGGTTTTACACAAGGATTGGACAATACTTCAGACGGAGCATGTAAACAATGAGGAAGTTTAAGGAAATGGGAGCATGAAGGAACGACTAAAATTAGTATCAGAAAAAGACAGTTTCAAGTGTTGGACACAAAATCAGAAAAGAAGGCTGGGAAATATTGACACTCACAAGAACAAGCAAAATATGGGATGATGATAAGACACACCACCATAACATGAGCTCCAAAGAATAGAAAATTGTGGATAGTCGTCTTTTCTCTTGTCCTGAAGAGACAGAGATCATACGGGAAGAAAGGGTTGTTCAATATAAAATTACGCAGAATTTTATTTTCTGTGAAGAATGCAAGCCCATGTTTATTTTTGTGTAGACAACGGTATTTGGTTCTATGAAGTTCCTGATATATGGGGTGATCATATGTTGTTATTTCACTCTCTCAACCCCACACCGAGAGTCAATAACACGGAAAATCTTACTTCATTTTACATAGAACACACTCTCTCTTCTCATATATTATTCACTATTAACTATAAGTTCCATACATTTTTTATACATTCAAGTACAAACACAACGCCAATTTTAATTTTTACACAGAAGCGTATATTACAGAAATATGATGACTCAAAATGTGTGAACATTTATTTTCTCAATTCAATATATTTTAACGCGAATATAGCATTGGCAGAAATATTTATCCATTTACGTGGACAAATGATGCACTATTTCTACGTAAGCTTATAATAATGTACATATACTGTATTTACATTCAGTCTAGCAGATAGATAAATTTAAAACACACACAATAATGTAAACTTTTATATAAATGAACCGCTGCCAATGGTAATACATTGGAACATATAAAAGCAGCAGCGCCATCTGAATAAAAATATCTAAGCGAATATATGTAATAAAGATGTGTGATCTCTATAAATAAGGCACAAAGTTGTTGCAATTATCCGATTTTTTACATTGTTATTATAATAATATAAAAGAGAATACCATAGAAAGATTTTTGTTACGGCATTACTCGGGAGCTAATCTGATGTGAACTATGCATCAACAGTCAAGCTTTGATGAATTTTAATAAGTAGAACCAACCTATGTTCGTGATCAAACCAATGATAAAAAATGAACCGATTCTTGTAGATTTGCTACAAGATCTGAAAAGATAATATTATTATTGAAATGGAACATGTATGCGGAGCGTTTTCAATAGGTGACGTTTGAAAATGATTTCGTTTCACACCTGACTGGAATTTATGATCAGAAAGGTAACATTTTAACACGTTCTTAGGATTCATGTGACGTTATATTTTTTATAAAGTGAAAATAGTGGAGAATTAAGATTAATTTTCGTCTCAAGAGCAAAACGCTGCACAAACTGCAAAAAAAAAAAAGTTCCGTTCATGGAGATGGTATTATAGTTGTTAGTATATGGTTTGGTAGAATTTCAGAAGTGGAAATCTGGAAGTCCAATAATATTCTGACAGATCTCCAGTTGTTGATGAAGACCAAATGCAATCTACTCATTTCAACAAATCTAGTTTTTACAACACAAAACATCGCAGAATTTATCAACATATCGCATACAAATGTTGTAAGTTAGTTGAAAACATTTGCTTAAAGGAATCGCAATGTTATTTGGGTGTGTTACTATTTAAAGTAAAAAGAAAAATAGAATTGAATTTCCATTCTCTAGTAAAAAGTTACAAAAACTAGCCATATTTTAAAACACAGATCACGGGCGATGGAAAATTGACTGATTACATCATTTGGGATCGACAAATGCCCTGGAAGAAACGTAATGAGCCCTCGGTAAACACTGCAAAGCTGGTCTTCATCGGAAGAATGTTTTGCTCTATATCTGGTGGGATTGGAAGTGTATTGTGTATTTTGAGTTCGTTCTTTAAAATCAGTCGCTGAATTCAGACATGTACTGTCCACAACGGGACCAATTAAATGAATCAATCGAGAAAAAGCGTTCCACTGAATCGAAGTCTGTACTAATGGGCTCGTGGATTGAAATATGAAGCAGGATTTAATATTCAGGAATTAAGGCTTTAATACACGGGATAATAAATTCATGTATTTGATGATATCGTACTTGGGAGTCCATTAATTGTGCCGGGACGGGAAAATTTAATCTCAGTACATACTCGGGTTTACAAATATCTCGAGAGCCCATCCTTTTATTTATTTCAATTAAACGTGAATCCATATCTCTCTGCACTCTACCGCAAAATGACGTCTGACAAAAGTGCAAACAAGTAGAGAAGTGTTATTGAATGGCTGTATCTAGAAAACTTTTCTTATTTTGACATTTATCAACATTACCTGAAGGTTTACATAATCAAACAGCATGAGCATATTTACGCGGTGGGACAAGCGTTTCAACAGTGACAACGTAAATGTATGATAAGCCACTCTTACATGGGCGGTATAACAACACTTACTTATCACTGATATATATATATATATATATATATATATATATATATATATATATATATATATATTAATTACGAAACATTTGGTAATCCGTATAGGTAGTCCCAAGGAGGATGAAATCCTGAGAGCTCAATGTAAATTTAGAGCTAATAATTTAAAGAAAAACAGACCACTTTAAGGTTCGATGTAATAATTTATTTCACCATAGCCCTTTTAAAGGACACTGGATCATCAGACTACACTTCCAAATGGTGAAACGAAAAATGAAATGAACATTTACACTTTTGACGGGTAGTATTAACTTTATGTAATTTAACAGAGAGGGCAGTGAGGAGTGGTGTGATAGACATGATCGAGTTTAGAGAGGGTTTTATTTTAATATTTCTATCTATAATATTTAGTATTAGGGGAGGAGGGACCAGACATTGACCTATTTCATCGGTTAACTTAACAGAAGTGATATATTGAAAAGGAAGGGGGAGAAGAGAGAAAAAAGAAAAAAGAAAGAAAGAGGAAGTAAAGAGAAAGAAGCTGTAATTAGGCTTTATGAAGAGAGAGGAGGAGTGGTAATTTTTACCAATTTATGTAAAAAAAAAAAAAAAAACAGATTTTAATGTTTGATAGTAATTTAATTTTTTAAAATCACCGAAGAAAAAGGGTATGGTGAAATAAATTATTACATGGAGTCTTAAAGTTGTCTGTTTTTCTTTAATATATATATATATATATATATATATATATATATATATATATATATATATATATATATATATACACACGTATGTGTGTGTGTACACTGAAGTCAACAACAGGTAGCGACATGAGCGTTATATGCCTAAAAGCGCAACCTTCGGGTCATTTGTGCAATGTATTGGCGTGATTATTAATATTATGCCAATAATTATTCTTGAGGCCATTGAGTACAGTTAATTGGGAATCCGGATGTGATAATTTGTAGCTCTTTCAAAATGTTGTTTGTTAATTTTTAATCAGTATTTATTTATTGATTTGCTCATTATTTTTTTGTTTTTTTTATTTTTTCATCAGGATAATACAGAGAAAATTTATTAATGAGTAAAAAGGTAACAGACAACATTATAAAATAGCTACGAATAATAATTATTTGTACACGATAGCATGTAGAGTAATTCGAAACATAACCGTTACTGTCCATACACTAACTGTCAGGGTAATACAATAGACCGTACTACCCATAATGCAACACTAAGCAGCATATATAAATAGTCGGACGAAAACACATGGTTTGTAGATTGCATTGCCGCTTAGTGTTTACCACTTTTATATTATAGACCTTCTAACTCCTGTATTCAGCATTTTCAACTTAAAGCAATATTTTGTGCACACACACATACACACTGATTAAATTTATTCACTGGTGAGTTAGAAATGTTTTTGCTTATTTTGAATATGGTTTCCAAAGTAGCAGCCATCATTAAGAATAAGAATATATGTACAATTCTACTGATCTTCTGACGGATCATCCCTTACTGGATGGAAGATATGATTTTTCAAATAGTAGCTAATCAGATAGTAATTGAAAGAATATGAAAAGCCGTCAAAATATATAAACATAAGAGAAATGTAAATATTCTGCAACAAGAATTGCTCTGTCGTAAACATCATGAAAGTTAGTTCACTTGTGATAATGCAAAAGAGCATTCGAAAAAGAAATTGGAATGGAGCAAATATAAGCGATAATAAGAACAATAAACGATAATAAAACTAAAAGAATCAGTGAAAATGCTATGATATGATAAGTCCGTCATTGGCATAGACGACTACTGAATATAACTGGCTTATTTTAAAATAAATTACTCCCTGTATACTGAAACTAACAGCATGGACCGGCGTTGCCCGTGCTTGATTCAAAAATCGTACGACTCATACAGCAATCGCTATCACTTGATTTAAAATATTTTTGCCCTTCCTTGCCTTTAAAGGAGTGCCCTTTGTCGTGCTGATGTTGGTACATGCCTTACGTCTTGCCTATCTCACCCTATGAATTTTACTAAGCTCTATACTAAACATTAAATCTGTTACGAAAAAAGAACTAAACAAAATGAACACAAAACGATCAGCTTTAAAAAAGGACTCGTAACTGGAAAAAACGAATGTAAAAAGAATGTTAACAACAAATACTTTTTCACACCCAACCCAGTTCTGCGGAATCAGAATCAACGTTGAGTTTAAGCAAGTGAATGAGCCAATTGGAGTAAAGTGCCATGCAGATTTAAATTTTCCCACTTGTGACGAATGCAGTTACGGATTTTTTTGCATGCTAGCATGCTAGTTAACATTCGTGTCAATCAGCTGTTGGCTCTCACACTGGGCAATAGAATTTTCCTGCCTATTCTTTGCAGCCAGCTATAGGCTCTCACTCTGGCCAATAGAAAATGATCGCAAACTACATGAAAACTGCCGTAGAAAAATGAAAAAATCGATTATTTCCACTGTCGATGGGAGTTGGGAAATGCAATGTCCGTCTTGGCGTTATAGCTAATTTGAAGCATGTGCCTGTAAATTTTGGTGCAAATCCGTCGAAAATTGCGGCCGTACATTCATTACACACACACACACACACACACACACACACAAACACACACACACACACACACACAAACACACACACACACACACACACACATCCTGCCTTTTATAGATAGAGAGTAGGTATAAGGCAATAATAAGAATTGTATTACTGAGTTACTTAGGTGTTGTTTAAAGCCTATCTGTGTTACCTGATCGACGTTAGTTCATGCAGCAGGACAAAGTTGTAAAGAAATTCATATGTACTGGTTTAGTGCGGAAAACCTGATAAGGAACAAAATGCAAATGTCCTGGCATCTAGACTTCAGTCAATTTCAACATATGGAACGTGGCTTCCGTGTCTTTTCTACAAATATTTTCATGGCGACCCTTCTGATTAGGTGTTTTTGCTTAGTGCCACGAATGCATGAATTTAATCGTGCTAGTAGATTTTCAACTAGCTCTGATTGTTTTACATTTAAATACGTTAGATTAAACGGCTAGCGTATTCTAACAGTTTCGTATCTCCTACCTCCGGGAAACCCTTCAGATTTTCTTTACTTTTCTGCCAAAAACAATCTCCAAAAATTTAATTGCTTCGTCAATTGCCATCTTCTGTCTTCCTGAACTTTGATGCTTAAAAAACTAAACAGCACATGCATTCAGAATAACGTATCATTTTGTTAGATTTATACTATTTTACGCAAAATATACAAAACTAATCTATGAATATAAAAGAAGAGCATAACGATTTTCAGAAGAAAAAAGCTTGCAACTCTATCCAATTTCTAGATTTAATATTAGAGCAATGCGAACTTTTGCACGCATTCAATAAAGGAAGGACGAACAAGAATCAACAAAACTCTGTGCATGCAGACATAAAAGAGAAAAATAAGCGGAGGTAGAAAAGTGAAAACAATAAGACAGATACTTTGCATTTGAGTACAATTAGCGTGACAGTGTTGCTATTCACTGACTGTCAAGACGCACACGCACACAGAATAGTGACAGGACAACCAACGCAAATTTTGCAAGCCCTTGGCGCAGAGAATGCAACAATGATATAAACGTCCACAATTATAAAATACTCAAGAATTTCGCTCTCAATCTAAAAAAATAAACGGAGAAATACAAAAATCTTGGATGTATTGAAACAAGTAGATACTAATATAAACCGTAAATGCAAAATTTATATAATGATAGTGATGGAAAGCGGCCAGATGGCACTACCATTTTCCCTTTTAAAATGGGTAAGTCGTTGATTTGGGATGTGAACTGTGCGGATACATTTTCGGTCGGTAATTTGATCGAGTCCGCGGTTGAGCCGAGTTCCGTCGCCCGGGACTCACAGACGAAAAAAATAGTTAAATATTGGTTGCTTTCTGATAGATTTTTTTTTTACTTTTGTGGCAGTGGAGACTTCTGTGGTTATTGGCCCTCGTTGGATGGCGTTTCTTCGGAGGATTGGCGCGATGGCGTCTCGATTAAGGGACGAGCCTCGCGAAACGGAGTGGCTCTTGCAGCGTATCTTACTGGCGATGGTTCGTGGTAATACTTTCTCCATCATTGAGGCTGGCAGAGGATAGAAAAAATTGTTTATAGTTACTTTGTTCTGGAATTGCCATCAATGGTCGACTGAACTTGCTTTGTTTCAATAAATTCTCTTCCATTCGTTCACATTTGAATCCACTGATTTGACGGAATAGTTAAAGTAATTTGACAAAAAAAATAATGATATTGTTGAAGACAACTCTCTTCAGATCATAGGCGA
>OZ038478.1:144210556-144458056 GCA_964036315.1 Acanthosepion esculentum | reverse complement strand
ACTTATTTTCATGGAACTCTAAAATTCTTCTAGTGTTATCTGCTTTGGGCTTTTCTATTCTCTCAATTATGGTGAATTTGGCATGGGTTTTGAAATTGTGTTTTTCTATGCGGAAATGTTGTTCTACAGGTAATAATTTTTCATGGGGAGTCGACTTAATTCGATTGCGGTAATTATTGATTCTGTAGTGAAAGGGCCATTCAGATTTTCCTACATATTGTTTCTGGCATAGTGTGCATTCTAGGAGGTAAATTACGTTATGACTTCTACAGTTAGAGGCGTGATAGATTTTGTAAGTAGATTTAGTGACTGAGCTAGTGAATGAATTCGTGTGTGTGACGTGATTGCAACATAAACTTCTTTTGTTTTTACATGGTTGGGAAAATCCTGTTGTTTTTGTTGTTAGTTTATCACGGATTACTTTGTCCCCTAAAATGCGGTTACTACCTATGATTTCTTTTAGGTTCTTAGGTCGACGATATGCTAGAAGGCCGGGTTCCTTAAATACTTCTTTTAGGTCTGGTTTGAGATGTAGTATTTCCCAGCGACTTTTGATTATTTGGGATAGTGGAGGCAGAGTGGGGTTGAAAGTGGTTACTAGAGGAATGCGACTAGATTTAGTTTTAATCTTGTATATTAGGGTGTTTTCTCTATGTGTGGAAATTGCTTTATTTATTTGTTCCCTGATTAGGTGTTGTTTATAGCCACGTGTTGTGAATTGATGCTCCAGATTTTCAATGTGTTTGTTTAATTCTTCATTGTGGGAACATATCCTTCTGAGTCTAAGTGCTTGTGAATAGGGAAGGTTCTCTTTGAGGTGTTTAGGGTGGGTAGACTTAAAGTGTAGATAGTTGTGGGTGTCGGTGATTTTAGTGTGTAGTGTCGTTTGCAGTTTCCTGTTTTCATCTATGTAAATGTGAGTGTCTAAAAATGTTACTGATGTTTTGGATTTTTCGTAGTCAAATTTAATTGAGTCGTGTACCGTGTTTAGGGTCAAGAGAAATTGGGTGAGTTTGTCATTACTGCCCGTGTATATAAAGAATATGTCATCGATATATCTTGCGTAGAATACGCAGTCGTTCCCTCAAATTTTCCCATGAATATTGTAGCATATGAAGGAGCTGCAATGGTGCCCATGGCACAACCTCTTATTTGAAGGTAGTGTGCTCCATTGAAATTAAAAGTGTTAAATGTGAGAATATGCTCCATGAGTTTTATGATAACTTCTGTGGAAGGTTCTTGTTTTCCTCTTTTAGCAAGTGCTTCCTGAAGGGCGGTTAGCCCTTCGAAGTGTTTAATGTTTGAATAGAGTGACCTTACGTCCATAGTCACTAGAATAGCATTCTCTGGAACTGTCTGTATGTGGTTAATTTTGTTTAGTAGATCTGTTGTGTCTCTGATGTAGGATTTTACTTCCTTAGCTAGGGGTTGTATGTAATGGTCTACATATTTTGAAATTTTGGTCGTGTGGCAGTTGAATGATGAAATGACGGGCCTTCCTGGGTTGTTGTTTTTGTGTATTTTAGGGAGGAGATAGAAACGAGCAGGTGTAATGTTTGTGGGTGTAAGTATTGTGCATGTTTCTTTGTCGATTAGGTTGTTGCGAAGCATTATTTTTAGTGAGCTGGTTAATTCTTTTTGGTATTCGGGGAGGGGATCTGTATGTAAGCTTTTATAGGTTTCTTTGTCGGCTAGTTGTTTGTTTGCTTCTTTAATGTATTCTTTGATCCCCCAGATCACTGTGGCACCCCCTTTGTCGGCCTGTGTTATGACTAGGTCATCTCTATGTATCAGCCTGTCGAGGGCTATACGTTCCCCTTCAGAAATATTATTACGTGGCAGCTTACGTGTTATTGTTTTCTTTATGTCATTTGTTACGGCTATTTCAAATGTTTGTATAGTAGTGTCTGTGTTTTGTGGGGTGTATTTAGTGTTCTTCTCTTTTAATGTATCAAGTATGGAAGGTGTTTGATCATTGTTCCCGTAGTGGGCTTTTAGCCGTATTCTTCTGAAGAAGGATTTCAGGTCCTTTGCCAAGGTGTCTTTATCAAACCTTGGGGGGCTAAGGCAAAAGCTTAGTCCTTTATTTAGTAACTTGAAGGTATTAAGTGAGAATTTGTTATTACTTAAATTTATAACCCGCCCGTATGGGTCAAGTTTGAATTTGCAAGCATGACGAAGTTCTTTCGTAAAAGCTCGAAAGCTTGCATTATGTCTCCTATTACGGATGCTATACCCCCGTCCAGGCGTCCTGGTTGGGGGCTTATTCCGTTTTTTTGAAGGTTGGGTGTGTTTGCTGTCCATTGTCTACTGGGGGCTAATCTGGGTGGTCTGGGATGTCTAATGGGGTTATGCGTTCTGTAGAAGGGCTGCTGTGTTTTGGTGTGTGTATGCTTGTGCGGCACCCTAAGGATGTCCGCGTAAGTCAGTGGTTTGTTTTGTGTGTATGTTTGTTTTGAGATTCTAGCTATCGTTGATGGTGGCGGTGTTGTTATTGTTGATTGTGGTGCTGGTGGTTGTCTGTTGGTGTATTTGTTTGGTCTGTTTAGTGTTTGCATTGGTTGTGTGGTGTTTTTTGGTCGTCTTTCGTGGTACGGGCGTTCATTTTTGTCTGAGTTCGGTTTGGCTTCACTTTTGTTCTTCTGTCTGGAGGAAATGTTCCATTTTAATTTTCTTTGTTTTTCCGCTTTCGTTTTTTGTAGTTCCCTCACTGTTTGGTCTGTGTGAGCTTTTACGATACTCTTTATGTTGGTGTATTCCTCTGGTTCTGTTTCTTTCTTTATTTGTTCATCGAGCAGGTTTATTTCCATGGTTGTTGCCGTTATGCTTTCCTGGCAGAACAGTATTGTATCCTGCATGAGTTCCCTGGAAAAGTCTTCTAATTTACGGTACCATGATGCTAGAAATGCATCATTATGGTTACCTATTGATGGTACCAAATCAACCCTGAAATTAGTTGGTACCAGTTGCTCCTTCAGGCATATCCTAATGTATTCTTGGTGTGATTCATACCTGGCTAATTTATTTGTTGCTCTGTTCATGCGGATTGCCAATAATTCGGTGTTTATTGGTTCTGTTGGAGTTATGTCCTCGGCTTTCGCTTCAGTCCCGTGTCTGTTACTCATGATTATATTTTGAACGATAAAAATTATTAGAAAAATCAATTAAAATCTTCAGACACACTGGGTTGTAGATTAATATTCTTATGCTTTTATTATTATTATTTCATTTATATTCCTCGACTAGTTTCGACCAACATGGCCATCATCGGGAGAGAAAAAAATGTCTCTGCTTGCTATAGCAGTAAACTACAGAAATGAATGTCTTGTTGAAGAAAACGAACGTTTGTCTGTAGTTTTCATTTGTTTTTTTATTGTTTATTTTTTTATCTTTTTAACATTCCTTGTGTTGGTCAAACAGTCTCTTTTAAGTTGTCATTTGAGATAAGAGCTATATTCCCTTTTTTTTCCGGTCAGTTCAGTAGTTTATTTGTGTTTGGGGAGGGGATGGTAAGTGTGTTTGTGTGTGTGTGTTTGTGTGTGTGTGTTTGTGTTATTTAGTTTAGTGTGTGTGTTATTTAGTTGTTTAGTCTCTGGTAAGTGTGTGTGTGTGTGTGTGTGTTATTTGGTTTTTAAGGGAGTGAGTGAGTATATGTGTTAGCTTGTATATTGCTGTGGGTGTGTGTTATCATTTGGCTCATTAGGAAAGTGAGTGAGTATGTTGTGTGTGGGTGTGTGTATAGGTGTGAGGCCTCAACACCTCCGTAAGCCTGTCTTTTTTCTATGGGTATGGAATGTGGGTAGGTTTTGATTTGTAGGGTTATGTGTTGCTACTATCTATATTGTTTAATTTATGATTTAACCCGGCTGGAAACAGGGTTTGTAGACGTCGTATCCACTTATTTTCATGGAACTCTAAAATTCTTCTAGTGTTATCTGCTTTGGGCTTTTCTATTCTCTCAATTATGGTGAATTTGGCATGGGTTTTGAAATTGTGTTTTTCTATGCGGAAATGTTGTTCTACAGGTAATAATTTTTCATGGGGAGTCGACTTAATTCGATTGCGGTAATTATTGATTCTGTAGTGAAAGGGCCATTCAGATTTTCCTACATATTGTTTCTGGCATAGTGTGCATTCTAGGAGGTAAATTACGTTATGACTTCTACAGTTAGAGGCGTGATAGATTTTGTAAGTAGATTTAGTGACTGAGCTAGTGAATGAATTCGTGTGTGTGACGTGATTGCAACATAAACTTCTTTTGTTTTTACATGGTTGGGAAAATCCTGTTGTTTTTGTTGTTAGTTTATCACGGATTACTTTGTCCCCTAAAATGCGGTTACTACCTATGATTTCTTTTAGGTTCTTAGGTCGACGATATGCTAGAAGGCCGGGTTCCTTAAATAGTTTTTTTAGGTCTGGTTTGAGATGTAGTATTTCCCAGCGACTTTTGATTATTTGGGATAGTGGAGGCAGAGTGGGGTTGAAAGTGGTTACTAGAGGAATGCGGCTAGATTTAGTTTTAATCTTGTATATTAGGGTGTTTTCTCTAGGTGTGGAAATTGCTTTATTTATTTGTTCCCTGATTAGGTGTTGTTTATAGCCACGTGTTGTGAATTGATGCTCCAGATTTTCAATGTGTTTGTTTAATTCTTCATTGTGGGAACATATCCTTCTGAGTCTAAGTGCTTGTGAATAGGGAAGGTTCTCTTTGAGGTGTTTAGGGTGGGTAGACTTAAAGTGTAGATAGTTGTGGGTGTCGGTGATTTTAGTGTGTAGTGTCGTTTGCAGTTTCCTGTTTTCATCTATGTAAATGTGAGTGTCTAAAAATGTTACTGATGTTTTGGATTTTTCGTAGTCAAATTTAATTGAGTCGTGTACCGTGTTTAGGGTCAAGAGAAATTGGGTGAGTTTGTCATTACTGCCCGTGTATATAAAGAATATGTCATCGATATATCTTGCGTAGAATACGCAGTCGTTCCCTCAAATTTTCCCATGAATATTGTAGCATATGAAGGAGCTGCAATGGTGCCCATGGCACAACCTCTTATTTGAAGGTAGTGTGCTCCATTGAAATTAAAAGTGTTAAATGTGAGAATATGCTCCATGAGTTTTATGATAACTTCTGTGGAAGGTTCTTGTTTTCCTCTTTTAGCAAGTGCTTCCTGAAGGGCGGTTAGCCCTTCGAAGTGTTTAATGTTTGAATAGAGTGACCTTACGTCCATAGTCACTAGAATAGCATTCTCTGGAACTGTCTGTATGTGGTTAATTTTGTTTAGTAGATCTGTTGTGTCTCTGATGTAGGATTTTACTTCCTTAGCTAGGGGTTGTATGTAATGGTCTACATATTTTGAAATTTTGGTCGTGTGGCAGTTGAATGATGAAATGACGGGCCTTCCTGGGTTGTTGTTTTTGTGTATTTTAGGGAGGAGATAGAAACGAGCAGGTGTAATGTTTGTGGGTGTAAGTATTGTGCATGTTTCTTTGTCGATTAGGTTGTTGCGAAGCATTATTTTTAGTGAGCTGGTTAATTCTTTTTGGTATTCGGGGAGGGGATCTGTATGTAAGCTTTTATAGGTTTCTTTGTCGGCTAGTTGTTTGTTTGCTTCTTTAATGTATTCTTTGATCCCCCAGATCACTGTGGCACCCCCTTTGTCGGCCTGTGTTATGACTAGGTCATCTCTATGTATCAGCCTGTCGAGGGCTATACGTTCCCCTTCAGAAATATTATTACGTGGCAGCTTACGTGTTATTGTTTTCTTTATGTCATTTGTTACGGCTATTTCAAATGTTTGTATAGTAGTGTCTGTGTTTTGTGGGGTGTATTTAGTGTTCTTCTCTTTTAATGTATCAAGTATGGAAGGTGTTTGATCATTGTTCCCGTAGTGGGCTTTTAGCCGTATTCTTCTGAAGAAGGATTTCAGGTCCTTTGCCAAGGTGTCTTTATCAAACCTTGGGGGGCTAAGGCAAAAGCTTAGTCCTTTATTTAGTAACTTGAAGGTATTAAGTGAGAATTTGTTATTACTTAAATTTATAACCCGCCCGTATGGGTCAAGTTTGAATTTGCAAGCATGACGAAGTTCTTTCGTAAAAGCTCGAAAGCTTGCATTATGTCTCCTATTACGGATGCTATACCCCCGTCCAGGCGTCCTGGTTGGGGGCTTATTCCGTTTTTTTGAAGGTTGGGTGTGTTTGCTGTCCATTGTCTACTGGGGGCTAATCTGGGTGGTCTGGGATGTCTAATGGGGTTATGCGTTCTGTAGAAGGGCTGCTGTGTTTTGGTGTGTGTATGCTTGTGCGGCACCCTAAGGATGTCCGCGTAAGTCAGTGGTTTGTTTTGTGTGTATGTTTGTTTTGAGATTCTAGCTATCGTTGATGGTGGCGGTGTTGTTATTGTTGATTGTGGTGCTGGTGGTTGTCTGTTGGTGTATTTGTTTGGTCTGTTTAGTGTTTGCATTGGTTGTGTGGTGTTTTTTGGTCGTCTTTCGTGGTACGGGCGTTCATTTTTGTCTGAGTTCGGTTTGGCTTCACTTTTGTTCTTCTGTCTGGAGGAAATGTTCCATTTTAATTTTCTTTGTTTTTCCGCTTTCGTTTTTTGTAGTTCCCTCACTGTTTGGTCTGTGTGAGCTTTTACGATACTCTTTATGTTGGTGTATTCCTCTGGTTCTGTTTCTTTCTTTATTTGTTCATCGAGCAGGTTTATTTCCATGGTTGTTGCCGTTATGCTTTCCTGGCAGAACAGTATTGTATCCTGCATGAGTTCCCTGGAAAAGTCTTCTAATTTACGGTACCATGATGCTAGAAATGCATCATTATGGTTACCTATTGATGGTACCAAATCAACCCTGAAATTAGTTGGTACCAGTTGCTCCTTCAGGCATATCCTAATGTATTCTTGGTGTGATTCATACCTGGCTAATTTATTTGTTGCTCTGTTCATGCGGATTGCCAATAATTCGGTGTTTATTGGTTCTGTTGGAGTTATGTCCTCGGCTTTCGCTTCAGTCCCGTGTCTGTTACTCATGATTATATTTTGAACGATAAAAATTATTAGAAAAATCAATTAAAATCTTCAGACACACTGGGTTGTAGATTAATATTCTTATGCTTTTATTATTATTATTTCATTTATATTCCTCGACTAGTTTCAATATATATATATATATATATATATATATATATATATATATATATATATATATATATATATATATATATATCGGGCGAGAGAGATGAATTAAACCTTAAAGATTACGTTAAAGAAGCAAATATGGTTTGAATCATAATGAATCGTAAAGAATTGAGAGGTCGAATAAAAGTTAATGATTTAGAGACATAACGCCCTAATGCAAAATAGTATGTACTGACAAAGTACGTTCTGATCAAAAGAGTTCCTGCGGTTATTTTCACGTTTCACAATACAACAGACTGTGTAAATGTTTGTACTACTACTATTACCTCCGAAGCACAACGGGATAATGTCCTCATCAGTTTCATTCACTGCCGTTTGCGACGCACTATGCACAATGTTTACAGATCAGAACGTCACATTTTGTTGTGTATCATGCTAACCTTAGAATTCAAATACACTGTTCGATGTTGATAGCAACGATCTGCAAATACAAATGTTTAGTAAAACTTTCAATTACAAGAGATATACTATGGATTAAAACGAGATACGAAATTGATTAATGTGCCTTATACGCGATACTCGAGAAAATATTGGATAGATATCAATGCTGGTAAGAATCGTAAAGAATTCCAAATGTGTAAATGTTTGAATCTGATAATTGCTTAAAAACATCATTGTGGCGGTTATTTCTGTACATGAAAAGACGTATATACTTTTATAATCTGTATGTTTTGCATAAAAGTTAGTAAAAATTTCGTGAAAAACGTCGTGAACGCGTTCAATCAGAATTCAGGATACAGTTATTTTCAAGATGCTGTAATCTTATCGAAAGAAATCCTAATATTATTTACTAGGAAATTTTAATTTTGGGAAGAGTTTCAGCTCCAAATATATATATTATTGCTACTAACCCGTATTCTTGGAACTACTAACCCGTATTACCAGTTTGTATTACTAAGTTAATACATTTATTTTCCTTATCCATTCCTGGCGTTTGTTATTCATTGATATCGGATTTCCTCCCGGAATCCACAACATATATGAACTACAAATACCTACTATTGTAAAACGTAATTAATACTAGATTGTCAATAAAATCAAAATTAGAATTATAATGAATATATGAAAGGGTATTGCTGTCACCTCATAAATCTTATTGCTCACATTATCTATCTGCTATGAATATCTGTAATATTACCAATAAAAATGATAATCTACTCTGGAGTGTAAATCTCTTTCAATATCAATCAATATTTTAGAGTGACTAATAATTAATATAATTATTATTAGCAGTAGTATTTTTAAGTAGCAGTCGTACACGAGTCATCGCGCAGATGGCGGTTTTCGTTGGAGATAAAATGACAACATGTCTTCAAAATGCATCAGAGTTCTAAAGATTATGGCTGATGTTTTCCATATGCTTTTATCTGGACAAATATATTTTCTTCTTCAAATTTCCAGTTTCTTTCAAACTATTTGAAATGCTTCAAGCCTCCCACTAACAACAGACAGTTATCTAGCAGAGCAATTCTAATTACCCTGCCAATGTCCACTGCAATTATATCTAATGTTTGTAATAAGGAAGGGAGAGTTCTTCAGCCTCTTCAGGTTCCCGCGTTGTCGGCCCCGACCACATAGTATTTGAGTTAGTTGTGTATTTAATTAATTAGTATCTAGTGTTTGTAATTGGAGAACATGTGACAGCATGCACCGTTTAAATATTCCATTGTTATTGATAATGCTGTCATCTTTATGGCTGCACTTGGTTTTCCAAAAATAATGAAAGGAGTGGGTATCAAGATAACATTGATAAAAATACAGGAAAAAATACAATTAAAATGTATAATGTTCATAGATATAAGCATAAATAAAATATAAAGGAAATTATAGAAAAAGTGTCATATTTTAATACACACTTCATTGAAGTCCCAAGAAATGAACTAACAGTTCTTCAGGATATACATATAATTAGGTATAAGTTAAATATACAACATGAATTTCAGTATATAATAATTATTTTTAATAGAAATATTCTAATAATTTATTAGCCGGTATGATATATTTTATGCAAATCGAAGGTTGCTCAAAATATTTAAATTATTATATAATGGCAGAGTTATTGATATTTTCTTTTTTTTTAATATTTTGACACAAAAATTGCCGTGTAAGAGATTGATCAGTATTGAAGTGAAACAAAATATTCTAAAAATGTTAATCAATGTTTTTGATACAAGGTTGGTCACTGGAAGAAAGTTGAGCAGATTTCAAAGAACAATCATAAAAGAAAATGGGCTTAAAAATATTACAAAAGATGAGAAAACATAAAAGAATAAAAAGCAAGAAAATCAATCGACAAGCAAGAACATATTTGAAGAAACTGGGTTTGTTAATCAAAAGGAGAAAAACAACGATATAGAATATTCAGAAGACTCGTTATGACAGTAAAGCTACCAGATTTAAGTAAACTACAAAATAAAATATGTAATTTCGACGAAGAAGTACCTGAAAACTGGTTTATCAACAATATGTATTGATAAATGCAGTGCACCTGCGCGTGGAACTAATGGCTTGAGGAGACGTTGGTAATTTTAAGGAAATGGTCAACAACTAGGACTTATAACATGCAGTTGAGAAAAGTTTTTAGCAAGTATAGTAGTATTGAGTTTGTAGGCATAATGAGTGTGGTCACGTAAATCAATATTGTTGGGTTGGCAGCAGTTTTACGACAAAAGTTATCATCAGACATTATATAAGGTCGATTTCTAAGACCCCCCCAGCGTGTGTATATATATATATATATATCTATATATATATCTATATATATATATATATATATATCTATATATATATATATATATATATATATATATCTATATATATATATATATATCTATATATATATATATATATATATATATATATATATATATATATATATATATATATATATATATATATATATATATATATAGGTGTGTGTGTGCATGTGTGTACTGAAAATGGGCTCCTCATTTATAGGAAGAAATAAACTATGAAATGAAAATAGAATAATTTGTTATTAAAAGTTCACACAACATTCGCTAATGTTTCTTTAAGTGTGATATCCTTACCGACGTTGAGACGAAACCACATAATTTTAGGGGAAATCTACCTAAAGTTACGAAATTATTAAATTCTAATAACTTTACAATGGATCGGGGGAAAATGTTGCATCAAAATATTCAGTTGAAGTTAGTTGAGTATTTGACTTACTACAATGCATCAAACTAAATAATAACAGCAACAAAAAAAAAATATATATTTCGGTCTCAGTCGGGAAAATATTTCATGTCAGTGTCATCATGTCTCCTCTTGTTCATTCCATCTAGCGCATAAATAAAACAATATTATATGCAGAAGTGGAGCTCCGTATTTTCCTTTACAAATCTGATTTTCATAATTCGACTTATGCATATCATATGTATCTTATTATATGATTTTATTTTCAGCATATCTCTAGGACTTTTGACTATAGCTTCTAATTGGACCCACATTGAAGAAGCCAGTAAAGACATCATCTCCAAAAGTTTTAATATCCACTATTACAGCTTTCATTTTAGATATGTAGCACCGTCAATATATTTACACGTAGATAGAAAGGACATAAAAGACATCATTCATAATATGATTTTGATTAACCGGTATATTAAACATATGTAATGTTAATAGGAATCGCTTCTAAATCATTTAGTAAATAAAACAGCTGTAATAGTTAGGTTTTTGACAAATATATATTTAAATTCAGATGTAATCACACACACACACACACACACACACACACACACACACACACACACACACACACACACACACACACACACATATATATATATATATATATAAAGGAGGGAGAGAAGATAGGCAGCAACTTATATATGTACACCACCAACGCACATATATAGTTTTTACCCTGAGGCTCAAACTGTACAAGGCCCGGGAGCCACTAGGGGTAGAGTAATACAGAGTAAGTGGCACAGTCTATGCGAATATGTGGGGAAAGGTAACGGTTCATACTAGACTTGAACATGTTGGGATTGTAGTGATCAGAAAAACATCCTCTTGGGAGACGGTTCCACAAACCAGAGCTCGACAGGAAGAAAGTCCTTGAGTAGAACTTCTCACCTATGGAATACGAAAAAGGGTGGTTCGTTACAATTTCCGTCGTATGCTGGGTCCAAGTCGGGAAGATACGAACTGGTGGACCTAAGGAGTGTAGTTCATCTGAGCACTTTCTATGGAAGTATCGACAGAGGAGTTGGAAGGTGGAAAATGATTTATATGTCGGTACAGATAAATCATATATACATATAAATACACTAAGACGGGCACATATATACATCATATAAAAAGATTCCCTTCATCCTTATGTCGTAACTAATTAATAAATTTTGTCCTCATTTTCCTTAGAGGGCCTGCTGTTTTACTGAGCTGGCTGACCCCATTCTGGGAGAGATGATGAGCTTCAACGCATTTAAAACTTCTTAACTGTTATCGATTTAAGTAAGCATGCGTTTGTGGTAGAGAGTGCAGGAAACTCTAATGTGAATCATTGTGACATTTCATTTTGAACTAAGTATTCAAGCAAAACCATGATACAAAATTGTAAAACAGAATCGTGATTTATAAGAGCAACTTCAATAATCGAAGTTTAAATTTTGCCTGGAGATAATAAATCTTCTCTGTAATTGAAGTAAAAAAAAGAGACAAAAATATTAGCAATGGCTAATGAAGATGGACAACAAAGCCACAACTCTAAAGAAAACTTGAGATTCGAACCCGCAGAAGATGACCATTGAGACGAGCCTGCTAACCTCTACACTGCCATATAAATGAATAACTTATTTATGATGGCACAAGGCCAACGTTGCAGGCCAGTCATTATGAACCGAGACCGCTAGCAGTGACCTGCTTGTCAAGCTTGATATCATTCTATGAAATACCCTCAAATTACACACGTGCGCGTGCGCTCTCACACACACAAGCACACACACACACATACATACATATATATATGATGAAATTATAAGCAGAAACGTTCGATAATTATCGAATGTCAACAGAAGAATAGATGTGTGCAATTATTGTTGAAGATCACGAAGAGTGATTCAAAACTGTGTTGACTTTCGATAAGTATTGCAAGTGTTACCCATATTTTAATAGGTATCGTTCTAGTCTTATATACAGCATTTTGTTGGCAGAGGCCGTGTAAGATTTGAGAAACATTCGATTCTATACTTTGTATATCATCAATAGTATTAGTAAGTAGCATTTTTATTTTATCACACACACACACACACACGCGCGTGCGCACACTGTTAAGATGTGGAATTGCCCTTATAGTATTTTTGTTGTTTGGGACAGAGGTAAGATCCGAACGTTTTCAGTATAAAAACTAAACTGCTGGTCTGAATAGCACGGCATATGAAACAAAGTAAAAAGAATATGTGAACTTCAAGTTCCCACTGAGATTTCCGCAACACAATCTACCTAACATCTGTTTATATCTATTTAATTGCTTCTTTTACATAGGTTTAGTTAACAAAAATACAAATGTGTACCTGGGGAGAGTGGTACATTCAGAGTTAATGCTGTTAACAAATTATAAGATAATCTAAGTAGTGGTTTTGCGTAAATTAAGATAAATTTTGGGTTTTAGTAACGCATGTAGGGTCAGTTTTTTACAGAACTGAGAATGCCGAGGAATAAATTAGCGAAAATTTTGATACACGTTTGTCTTCCGGGGATGTGGAACCAGAATTTTATGAGTAAAATAAGAGAAAAAATAACACCGCCGAAGTTATTGAAATAACAGGATTAAATAACTGATTCCGGTTTTTTTAAAGAATGTTTATTTTCTCGTTCATATGGCTTTTTCTGAAATTCATTTGAGTGTTATATATCTTATAAGCCACAGCATAGTTTAGAATTTAATTACCGTTGTAAGCGAAACCTACTGAAATCTGCAACGTAAGGAACTACATTTCAAAGTTATGTACATAAGCAAATATACACATACATCGATTCGTGATGATTTCGTCCGTATGAAATGATGCCGTAACGTAGGTACCAGTGCAAACAAATAAACATGCAGAAATTCTGAAATTATGTTTATAACAGTATATTTCATGCGAATGTATTATGACTTCAGCAAATGATAATAGAAGCATTAAATATTCAGGTGTATATAAAATTATTATAATATAAATATTCAATATTAAGTTATAATCACGTCCCCTTTTGTGTGAGAATCAAGTCCCCTTCTGTGTGAGAACAAAAACATTTCTAATGTGACTGTCCGTGTCAAATGAAGCATACAAAGGCTTACATTATCTCTATGTTTTTCTTTATGAAATAAATTAGGATGTCTCCCTTGATGATATATATATATATATATATATATATATATATATATATATATATATATATATATATATATATATATATATTTACTGGATGACATGCGCGCACATAATTATGTAGTTAAGTCGGACTAGATTTGCGTGATAAATGTATGGCATATAAGTAAAAAAATGAAATGAATGAATGAGAAAATGGAAAAGTTGTAGTTGCATGCATTCAGCTGATTACGTAATGGGAGTAGGGTTAGGGTTAGGGAGTGTACAGACACACATGTGGCCGAAGGTGCAGCGTTTGGTAATTTTATAAAATAATCAAAACTGAATATTTTTTATGTTCACGTTAGTGAATATATTCGTTAATATACGATCTAAATATTAAGCGATATTACTCTCCCCATTGATGACCCATGTTTTGAGATGTTTATATACGCCCGTGCATGACAAACACGAATACACATACACGTGTGTGTGCGTGTGCGTGTTTGCGCACTCGCACGTGCGTTGTTGAGTGGATCCGAGTGAGAGTGTTTAAATTTTTATCTCTTCTATTCTCCGGGAATAAAAAAAAGACAGAGACGTACAAACAGTAAGCGATCTACGGCATTACAGCTCAACTTACCTGAATTTTATCCGTTTCTTTTTCCCAGGGAAGACTTGTTATCGATTCGAATCTAAATTCTACTACTGCGGCGATGGTCCACTGGAACCGGTTGGACAGCTGATTCTCGGCTCTCGCGCCACGTTCCCGTCACAGCAGCAGCAGCAGCAGCAGCAGCATGCAGATATCTAATAGTGGCAGCTGCGGTGACGACGACCTGAGTTGGCGGTAGGAGGGTCCGCATCAGATTCATTATTATCATTGAAACTCTTATTCCGATCATCTAACTTTTCGATTTCTCACTTTATTAATTCCGAAATAATTGCTATTTTCCTTTGCTATTTCCGTTCTTTCCTACTTAGTTTACAGCTACGACGATAGAGGTTCCTTTTGTTACACTTCTCTGCAATCATCGAAAACTTTTACAGGCAAAGGGTGTAATATTCTCGACCAGACCAGCACAGCTGAGAGCAGAAGAGAAAGGAAGTGCACGGAGACTAACGAAAAGTCTTCCAAATGCTGTAATTTACAATGTAATATTTGTACTCTCCGTGTTTTAGTAAGATTTACCAATATAATCATTGAGCATTTCGTCCAGAATTATTATTGTTTTATATGATCCGAACAAAAATCGCTACTTTACAATCAAGATAATATTTCTAGCTTTAACAGCGGCGTGGAGAGATTAAAACTTTACAAGATAAAACTTTTTATTGTCACCTGTTACCTGTATTGAACAAATCCACACTTATAATATAATTATAACTTACCGTTATAGTCCTGAATTCCGTATTCCCACGACTTTTATTAAAACTTCTGCTGAGGGCATTTAAGGTAATGTAAGAAAAACAACACATTGTCAATATTGTCATCTATAACAAATATAGTTTGTTTTTTCATTGGGGAAATCACCTGATTTTCAGTAGATATTTCCCAGGAAATTTATCTTTTTTTTCCTTCTTGCTCATTGCTTTAAACAACTACAGACTATCTCGTCCTGTAGATGAGTGTCGAAAGAGGTGACCCGCCAGAAAGGTGTTCCATGAGCGTTGCTTTTGTTTTTACGGGGATTGTAGCCGTCATGATAGTAGTTGCAAGTTCTTTGTAGTGGTTACCGTCTTCATAAACGTGGTAGCGATAGTCGAGTGTTTTAAAGGTAGGCTTGTTGCTCATAAAGCGAATTGCGAATGTTTAGTTGAAATTACACGTGTCTTTCTGTGCGTGTGTGTAGGTGTCTGTGTGTCCGTGTGTCTGTGTGTTCGTGTCTCTCAGTTTTACGTTTATGGTCTTAGACCTACGGATGCATCTCTTGAGCGTGTGTGAAATGCAAAGAGGCAAATAGGGATAATTCTATTAGTTTCACTCTCGAGTATAGCAGCATTTGCGAAGGAGAAATGCATTTTTATAATAAACTGTGGTAACCTAAGTTTGTATAGGTTTTCAAAACATATGCATCGTTCAAAGTGATCAATTTCAATTTATGATTATATATATATATATATATATATATATATATATATATATATATATATATATATATATGATAAAATATAGTTTTAAGGTGTGGTGTATTTATGGTTAGATTGCTAAATATCTTCATATCAAGACTGCTTTCAAGAATGTAACTATCGCAATTCGGGATTAACCTCACTCTACAACTCAGTGAAAAAATAAAGCCCTTTTCCATCGAATATCTAATATTATTTTAAATAATACTACTTTTTACTCTGCACAAGACCCACTAAATGTAGAGACTTACTGAAGGACTTGATTGGTTAGAGATAAGTAAGAGGTAAGAGGCACACTTTATAAGGATATGAGAAAAAGAAAACAGTTAACGCTATATTTGAACAGGTTAAGGGTTTATTGGTCTGGAAAGCATCTTGTTGGAAGTCGGTTCCCAAAAGTACAGGTTCATGGGAAGATGCTGATCGAGTGGAACATTATTCTTACTAATAGAATACAAATGGGAAGATAGCAGTTAACCTGAATGTATGTGGCATGTCAGGTCTTAACTGTAAATCTTAAAGTTAGTTGAATTAATGAATGCAGCACGTCGGTACATTTTCCATGAAAATAGTGATACAGTAGGGAGACGCTTTCAACGGTTCGTCTGTTGGAAAGGAGTTGTACGGTGGAAATTCTGCAAATTCTTTGAGAGGACGTTCGGATCAAGATGGTTTAAAAATCTTTTCTGTTGTCCTTATACCGCTATACATATATCATTTAAAGTTTGCTCTATTTATAGGGTGTGTCCAGTAGCAAGGACAGAGCGTTTATAAATATAGACATTGAGAACATAGGACTCAACACTACATGATGATTCTCAGTTTCAGGCTTCATAGCAGAGAACTTCAAATTCCATCTAAACATTTCAATTGTAAAATGATGAGCCAATTGCAGCCAATTTATTATTGCGTAAAAATTTCTAAGACTAGATGTCGAAGAGGAATATTCATTAGATGAATTATCAGGAAAATATTTATAGAGAAGGCACACACACACACACACACACACACACACACACACACACACACTCACACACAGATATATATATATATATATATATATATATATATATATATATATATATATATATATATATATATATAATGTATTCAAGTATAGGATTAGTATATACGGAATGAATTCCAATAACCAACAATTACTATTCTTAAAAGAGTGATCAGTCCAGAGTAGAACAAATATAATTATTTATTAAAAAATTATAACATAAATATGTTATAAAATGACTAGAAAAATAGCCATTTTGTTTCAACACCTCCGGTGTCTTATCAACGGATGATGTTGAACCTTTGTAGTGATTTTATAACATATTTACGTTATAAATTTTTTATTTTTAATAAGTAATTATATATATATATATATATATATATATTTCTATATATATATATATATATGTGTGTGTGTGTGTGTGTGTGTGTGTGTGTGTGTGTGTGTGTGCATCAAATCATAAATTACATTATTAATCGAGTTAGAAATTAATTAATCTAGTTTTAGAAAACTTAAATATAGATTATAAGAGATATTTGTCCAATTAATATGCATTATAATACATATATCATTTAATGTGTAACTGACCACATTAATTTTATACCGTCAGTCAATTTTTAATCTACAAGATTTTTACATATTTTCTTTCTATTTCACCGTGTGGTATTAAGGCTGTAAGTCGTCATTAGAAATATATTTACGAAACATACGCATTTTTTTCAAATAAATGTTTGAATCAAAGACACATAAAACTGTTATCATCATAAGAAAATCATTAATATGAAATATATGCTGTGTTAAGTGGCTAACTTTTGAAGGGTTTAAAGCATTGATTTTGGGCCTTTCATAATTATTCAAATTAAAAAAGATTATAAAAGTATTCAGAATGTTCATCTTTGCAGGTAAATTGCCGTGTGGCAATGAAGACATTAGTCTTCAAAATGGTCCTCAACTTTTCCATCGAACTAAATTCAGGCGAACAACTCGCCCACTTCATCAATATAACGCTATCCGAATCAGTTTGTTAATATATTTTGACTTTTCCTCACGGAATATAATGACACAATCCTTTGCAAAAGCCTTATACATTCTGAAAGTAGTTCAGTAGTTAACTGAGTAACGATTCTATGATGACTTTTCAAAAAAACGTAAATCTGAGCTTTCAACTTAACATCATCTGGATTTCCTTATGATCTCTTCATTTTCCCTTCTATAATTCCACATCAAAATCATCAAGGTATCACTACTTCATTACAGTTTTCACTGTGATGTCTTCGCCACATAGTCTTCTAAGCGTTGCTCCACCCTCTAATTCATCGAATGTAACATATTAGGAATCAAATCAAAAACTACTCCTTTTTTGTTCTGCTGCCTACCTTGATTATACAGTAAAGACACTCTTTACAAGGACCAGGGATGTAGATTTATGGATAGGAGTGGAAGATAACGGTTGACTCTAGTCTTGAACAGGTTAAGATTGTAATGATCAGGGAATCATCCACTTGGGAGTACGTTCCACAGTGCAGTGGTTCGCGGGAAGAAGCTGCTTAAGAGGAATTTACTTCTCAACGATGGAATACGGAAGCAATGTGGGGTGGTTTGCTACAATGTAGTCGTGAAGGTTAGCTGTGTCGGAACCGAAAAATATAGTTCGTCCGGGCACTTTCCATGGTAATAGCAACAACACAATGGGAAGCACACCACATACTGCCTGGGAGAGAGAGGTTGGATGTGGGGAAATTAATTCTTCTCCAACTAGTCCCGAAAACGCTTTTAAATTTCAAGACAGGAAAGTAAGTTCTGAGTAGCTCCCGATCAAATGTGGTAACAGTACCCACCTTTTTGCCTGATCTTATAAAGGTAGAGCATAGCATAAGGAGTCATATATACTGTAGCGGTACAGAGAGACGACTATTTTAAAAGCATTTTAACGATTGATCGTATATATATTGGATATGAGTTTGACGCCAAATATCCTCTCAAAACACTCAGGGCCTCCTCGAGTAGCCATCCTTTTGTAGCGTCTCGGGGATAAATCTGGGCTGATATTCTTATCAACAATTATTGGAATGTTGTCTCGGCTAGTAGCTTTTGCGGGGTTGAGGCTTTTGATAAGACCAGATACTTCTCTTACTGAAATTAGTATATTACTGAGATCGTGCTCAGTCTGACGTGGGAAGTTGGGAAGTCGTTGGCCTTTGTTATCTAACGTTGAGTTTGAGGTAAAGATGGAGGCAAAGATCTTCGCCTTGTCTGTCGAGGAGGAAATGACCTCGGGGCCATTTATAACAGTGGTCACAGTCGTTTTGCCTTTGTTCATAATTTGGTTGGTGATTTGCGTAGTTGTATTTTACGTTTTCCGAAATTCTCTTACAGCAATTTCGGGCCGTCGTATGGGCCAGATTATACCGCTCCTTGCGATAGATTATGAAGTTGTGGTTCCGGTGAGCTATGGTTACAGCGGATTCAGGTGGTAAACCAGAGCTGACTATTTGGTTATAGCTGGAATTATTTTGGGTATAAAACACTTAATTCCAGAAAGGATCCTTTCATTTTGGTTATAAAACACTACATTTCAGAAAGGATTAGGGTAGCAGTTTTGGGTGCAGCATGTTTGAAGACGGTCTTGGGGAGGAGATTCCGTCATAAAGGACCAAAAGCTGTCGGAGTCTGCATTCGCCTAGCAAAAAAAAAATCTATGGAACGAAGAAAATTAAAATTTATCCAATATTTTTACGTTTATTCAAAAAGCATTGCAGTGCATTTTAGTATTATTTCCCGAAATGTTGCATCGTCCTGTGATTTAATCCTTATAAGTGATTACCTTTGTCATACGATATTGTTATATTGCTTGAAAAATTTAATCTCTCTTATATATGTACTTTAAAAAGTGAATTAAAAATAATTTTTAAACACAAGTATTTACAATCACGTAAATATACGACGATCTTACAACATATACTGTTCGTAGATAACAGCAACAAAGTTCGTACAATTACAATTGTGCGAAACTTGATAGCCACGCATTAAAGGAAACGTTAATTTAATGTATGTTTAAAAAATTAAATCGTATAATCATAATAATCACAATAATAATAATAATACAAGGACGGTGAAGATCCTACGATGAGCATTACTCATTTAAGATTATTCTTTACTTTTGTTAACCGTCTTTTATTTAACTGTGTATACCGATGAATGTATGACACGTTGTGACTTGAAAGACGACCGGGTCTTAAACTTGTTACAATTTTTGTGTACTAGTGTACTAGTGAGCAAACCAAAATGAGCTGACTCATTTTATAGTACACCCATAGAAGGTTAACCAATCAGAAGACTAGAAATATTCGACACGATGTGTATAAAGGCGGCCATTTTGTTTTCTTTTTCGGAATATCTACTGCTAACCTGTCAGATGAGGAGACCTGCAGAACTACGTTTTCCCACTCTTCCCAAATATCCACTGCCAACCTCTGATATGGAAGATCTTAAGAATTCCTGAATAGCTGCTACGAGACATTGGTGCTGTTACTTTGAACAAATTACTTCCTACGTCGGATTGCTGCATTCAAACTACATTAAACATGTATTACAAAACCCACCTCTGAAATCAAGTGGAACTTTTACATATGACCCATTGCTTAAGATCCTGGAAAAATATTTGGTTCCCTGTACCGCTTCAGTAAGTACCTGCCACCTCGTGCTATCTGCGACATTACAAGAGTAAGCACAGGCCTAAAATGGAATACTGTTGTTATATTTGGGTGGGAGCTGCCCAGTCCACGTATTTCAGACTTTATAGAGTCCAAAAGCGCCTTCGTGTTCTTGTTGGCAACGAATTATTTTCCACCATCCAACCCCTCTCTTAAAGGAGAGATGTGGCAAGACTATCACAACTCTGTTGCTACTTCCATAGTAAGCGAATGAACGTACTGCCTTCCTTGGTTCCGCAAGTCCTAACCTTCACGGCAACGATCCATCTTGCCACTTTCATTGTAGCAAGACACCCACATTCCCTACGTATTCAACTGGAGAGAAGTAATTTCCACTCGAACAGCTTCTTCCCCTCCGAAACACTACTCTGTAGAACCGACTCCCAAGAGGATGTTTTCTCGTTCACTACAATCTGAATTGGTTCAAGTCAAAGGTCTAAGCATTATCTTCCTCTTCTATCGGCACAAACTGCCTCTTACTGCAACCCTCTACATCTAGTGGCCCCTCGACCGTATATAGGGTGAACCTCACTTTAAAAAAAAGAAAAGAACTTGACAAAAATCACATCATTCACTTGCCCTAGGTCATTGTTTATGATCCGGCATGTTATTATAAAACAAATACAGGTCAAAAATCAATTTTATTTCACTGACATTCTTGTATATATTTCTTAATAAAAATCCAATTTATTTTTATTCCCGACAAATCAGTAAGAAAATACTTATTTGCCCGCATACGAAATAGGAATCATTTTTTCCCATATGATTAAAATTCCATGGGAGTATCCCTGTTGAATTCAAAATATATTATTTAGTTTATTACCGTTATTTTCTGAAGCTGTATCAATTGTATAAGATTCGGTTTATTGGTAATTAAATAACAGTTGTTACGATTTCAAAATTAATTGAAGATGACGTAGAACAGATTTACATGACATCTTTTTATTCTCCGGGATTGACATTTATGTTTTACATTCTCTACAATCTTCTTATTAATGATCTGAATTATTTGATTTTCTGCAGTTCATATTTGCTTAAAATTACTTTCATTGAACAAAAATAAAGAAACAATGTGATTAAATTTAATATATTTTAATAATTTAGACAACATCTATTATAAAATTATCTATAGTAAAGTTTTTCATGTGATGTTTGTTAGATAAATTCTGATGAAGACCTGATAAATAGCTTGTATATGCAAATATTAATAAGCGCTAAATGAACATATAATTTGATATAATCTTACGCATCACTATCTTCTCTCTCTCGTGATGTTCTTGAATTTCCGGTACAGAAAATAAAACATCTAGCGTTTACTAAAATGTAGGAATCCACTAAAATACCATTTAAATTAATAAAAAAATATTCCAGATTAATAAGTGAGAAGCCATTGCTTCTTTAGAAATTGATTTGTGTACAATTTTGTGTTTCAGCTGTTATAAACTTTCGAAAATCTAAACGAAGAAAAGTGTGATTAAAAAGCAAAAATCTTAATCGCCACGCTCTTCGTATCCGATAGGGTTAAAGCACGTATGATCTAACCAGAGTTTCTCCTGCAAAGGAGTATACAAGCTGCAATCCTGCCAGAAAGAGCATTTTCTCGAATGTTCTGCCCAGTAAACAAAATAAAACAATGGTCAAAAAATAAATGCAGCGTCTACTCAAATATGGGTATCCACTAGGATAAAATTTCTTCATCACGAAATCTTAGAAAATAAGGATATAAATATACATGTAAATATCATGGTAATATGCCCAAACAATTAATAATAAAAATTAAGAAAATGATAGAGATGGTATAATATTTAATGTATATTTTATAATTCCCGTAATATAATTTTAATAATGCTTATGTGTTCGTATTAATATAAGCAACAATTCTGATTTTTCAAAATTGCACCTGATATATCCAATACATATCAATTGATTCAAACCATGTAAACATTGCAATAATTGAAATATCTCCAGCCAATCAGGCTAAATAGATTCTGCAGTATAAAGTTTCTAAACTTAAATTCGAATCTTCGTCAGGTTTTCTGTTGCGTAACCCCGACAACTATTTGTGCACAGATCACAAAGCCTTTGTGACGCGTGCTTTAGTTCTTGTATTGAGCGGTAGGGGAGGATGGGGTAAGATGAACAGTGGGTTAAGATGAACCAACGCTTGTATACGATTTAACAGAGACACCATAAACCTCTGACGTTACACACATTAAGCAACACGTCACCACAGGTCTCTCAGCGATTGGCGCCGATTTATTGCCAGTTTGAGAGTTTGGGTGCGAAAAAAAGTGTTTTGACGATCATCAAGTGAAAAATTGGAAAGTGGGAATATCATCAAATACTCTGGTAGGTATAATCGTTTTCTTTTCATTGTTAATTACTGGAGGTTGAGTGTTTATTTGACTGTTCTTCTGTGCACGTTGTTAATGGTTACAGAGTGGATTGCCTTGATGCCAGATGATTTTTTCAAGATGGCTGCCGTGGGGTAAGATGAACCCTTGAGCTGGGGGTAAGATGAACCGATGGTTAATTGTACCCCAACATGTGTGCCACATTATTTTCTCTCATCACCCACCCCACTTGTGGGGATACCAGGGACTCATTCAATATAAATAGTATCCCCCCTCTGGATATTCTGTGCTATAAATGTCCTCTTTTCTGTTGCTCTCTTCGTTTTGATTTGCTCTTTTGCCTGTTTGTCATTTCTTCCTAGGCCTACATCATTTATTTACATTAGTGGAAACATCAGTTTGTTTTGTTGAAAAAAACTAAGTATCAAGGCAGGATTTACAGCCACTGGTATCTATCCCTACAATAAGGATATATTCATGGATGCTGATTTTGCTTCAGATGCAGTTACTGACCATCAAAATCCTGAAACAAATGCAGATGCTGCAGATCTGGATCCAATTCCTGATCCAAGCTCAGATGCTGTGGGTTCACCGTCGATCCCAAGACCTAGTTCTTGTGGCATGGGCCAACAGCCTGTTTCCAGTTCTTGTGAATACGTCTCGCCATCAGCAATCTATCCTTTCCCAGGAGCTGGACCAAGAAAAACAAAAGGGGGAAGAAAGAAAAGGGCAACCAAAATACTGACTGACACACCAGTCCAAAATTGGCAGCAGAAAAAGCAAAGGTTAAACCCACCAAAGACATAAAAAAGAAACTGTTTAGCCAAACATCCCAAAAGACAACAGCCAATGTCACCTCGGATGACAACAGCGATGATGAAGACTGTGAGTCCATGGCCATGAACGATTCTGATGACGACGATGTATCGGATGACGAACTAATAGAAGGTGATTTCGTGGTAGTCAGCGTCAATGGCAAGAAAAACACACGTCGATACATCGCCAGAGTCGATGTAATTGATGGTGATGAACACGAGGGTGTCTTCTTGAAGATAATCCAAGGCCGAAAACCGATGGACGGCAGACAGGCCTTCATTATCGACCCCGATGATGAAACATCATTCGATAGACAAGATATTGTATGAAAAGCTACCCGCGCCAAACAACTTCTGGGGAGTGAACGCAAATCCCACCAATAGGTCTTCCCATGTGACCTGGAAAAATTCAATCTTTCATAGACTGTAATGTGACTGTATTGCCATGGTGGTTGTTGTTGCTTGTTTTTTACACGGGTACAGCTGGATGCCACAATTGGACAGTAAAGTTGCCGTTCTATGCTTTTTTCTGAAATTTAAATTATTTTGTCCTTTCTTTTCTGTTATTTTGTATAAATATCTTTTTTTCTCCCCTCAACCTCAAGGGGGGGGGGTCAACTTACCCAACCTGTGGGGTAAATTGAACCTTTCTAACACCATTTTTCAAGTGCTTTAAAAATGTGGAAGACATATTATGAAAACATCCAAATTGTGGAGGGTCAAAGGTAAATGGCAAGTGCTCAATTTAACACCAACATAGACTGGATGACATTACCACGGGAGACACCAGGTCACAAAATCTAAAAAGTGGTTCATCTTATCCCATACTCCCCTATAGATTCTATACAGAACTTCGTGTTGCCTTTATATGTTTATTAAGAGGTAGATCTTAAAATCTCAGAGTTATAATATGAAATCATTTATTGAACAAAGTAACTAATAAAAACAAAACAAAACTCATTGAATCAAAGCAAGTTCAGTCGACCATTGATGACAATTCCAGAACAACGTAACTATAAACAATTTTTTCTATCATCTTCCAGTCCCAATGATGGAGAAAGCATTACCTCGAATCATCGCCAGTGAGACACGCTGCAAGAGCCACTCAGTTTCGCGAGGCTCGTTCCTTAATCGAGACGCAATCGCGCCAATCCTCAGAAGGAACGCCATCGAACGAGGACCAATAACCCCTGAAGTCTCCACTGCCACAGGGGTAAAAACAATTCTATCAGCAAGAGAAGAATATTTAACTATTTTTTCAATCTCTGCGTCTCGGGTGACGGATCTATAATTATATATATTTGCCTAATTTTAGCGCTTATTTTAATTAGCCATTGATTTTCAATATTCCTAAACCAAAACAAACGGCGGCAGTAATCAAAGTTTGAATAGCGAATCATTATGTTACTAACATTTTCAAACTATAAGAATGCCGTAATTAATCGGGGATAATTCAGGCATTATATCAGATCATTCTACCTGTGCTACTAGGAATTTGTAACCAAGGCTTGAAAGATTATGAACATCCGATTTCTTAAGTCCATCGAAGTTTCACCCGATGCCTATTAGTCATAAATTTCAGAACCAGTTTTTCTTTTGTCGTCAACTTATATACAAGAAATGCCGAAAGTTAAGTTTGAACTTCAATCACCTTGAATGTTTTCTAGAATTAAATTCACTTTTCCCTCTTCTACAGTTATTATAATCCAAGGCTAGTATACCCAGATTGCATTAATATTTCGTTCACTCTCAGTTAGGGACACTATAAAATAATATTAGTAAGTAGATTAATAACACAATATGTTTAAATTAAAAGAGAAAGTGGTCATTTGAGGAAAACAGATTTAAATTTAACTATACTCACTAAAACAGCCCCTAGCGGAAAAATATGAATCCGCTTTGCAAATATTTCTGTGTCTGAATTAAATATACGATTACGGTCTTTTTCATTTACAATTCCGTGCATAAATATTAAAGATCGATAATCTTGTAAATAAAAATATTAATCACTGTCCTTAAAAGTACATTTATTATAAAAGCGGGTATCTTGTGAATTTAAACGAGATTTATTCTTGTGAAATTAGGAACATCGATTTTCCGCAAGATTCTTTGACTGTGTCTGTGTGATCGACATTGGTTAACAACGCCTTTGTTCGAAATGACGAATCGACTTTCAATTGATTTCACTTTAAATGGAATATTTATTTTCTTTTCATCATATTCAGCTATTCATGTAATCACATTCCATATAGATATATTCCTCTGCTGGTTTAAGTGTAGGCGCCGGTTGTAATGGGTCCTAACTTTCAAATCATTTGCGCGGATTTATGGGTGATTATTTACCAATATCTTTCCAACGGAGGAATACTTACTAGCTCTGCTCAATCACAATTTCCATGGCAAAAGTTAGGACAAGTTCCAACATTTCAGACATTTACACATACGATCCGTCATGCATCGTACACAGTTTGAAATCATCCTCATAGCATCGGTAAGGGGGAAGTTTCCATAAAACAGCTCCTTCTCCAGAGTGGTTATTCTCTAGAACAGATACTCAAATGAATGTTATTTCGACCATTACGGTTTTTATCCCCTTCATGTCCAGGGTCTATTCAACATATCCTCAAAATATGTATTACTTCTCCACCCGTTACACCCTCAAAATTACCCTATTCAGAATCCATTCCTTGAGTGACTATTGGGCCTTATACTAGCTGAACAATATAAAAACTACTTGAATTAACAAAGGAAATATATTATTACGTTACAAAATTTGATCAGTCTGAAGCACTTATTTCACTTAAAAAGATTCAACCCCATCAGATGATCTCTTTAATTCACTGATTATCGTTGCTTATATTAAATTTATAAATGATCAGAGGATTAATTGAAAACAATCATCTTTGCTTGTATTTATCCTCCTAGTATCGTGGCATCAATGTGACGATTGATCTCGTTCAGTCTGTTCACGCGGAGGTATTTTCTAATTATTCCTTGTAAAGAAGAAAGCTAAAACGATGGGAAATTCAATGAGAATCAAATTCCATGCAGTAGCAAATATGTAATTATTCGGGTCTATCGATTGCTTAACCCCTTTCAAACCATTACCTTATTTGGCTGAATGACTACTTTGCTGTTCTTTTCACGAGCCTCTGACATCGGTTTCCAGAAACTATATTAGTTCATCGTGCACAATCGTGTCAGCTGTGTGATGACAAGGTGACACATTTCACCCACATCCCGTCTAAACTCGCAACATATGCTCTTAATAAGATTAAGAACCGTGACTTTACTTGACCATTCCAAAACTCGCAACATCTTTTTATTTTATCAAATCCATAGTTGATTTATTAGAATAGTGTGGTTTATTTTTATATTCCCAAGTACATATCTGTATCAGCTTCAAATTTCTGGCACAGTTTTTTCTGTATTCCTCAAGTATCTTATTCACCAATAAAGAAATCATGATGAATATTCGAGTTTTGAGGCAGACAGGACCTGTTGCAGCAAAATACCCCAATATCTGATATTTCCACTCCTATTCCTCAGTTGGTAAAACAAATGCTGTCTTGGTTTTGAGCCATTTTACCATTCTTTTTGTTCGATTAATTCCTTGTTGCGTTAATAAGTTCAAAGCTTATTCACGTATTTCGCTTGGTCTTCGTTGGCAAATCTTTGTCTTCCCTTGATGTATTTTTATATGAATGGTTCATTCCTTGTACATCGCCTATGTAAATCAAATTTGCATAGTCACTTTCAAATTGTAAATCTATAACTTTGGCATCTACTGAGGCAAGAGCTATTTGTAGGTCGTGTGAGGTTATTTAGGATTCTCTTAGACTTCTTCTGCAATGGGGCGGATTTCTAAATTTTCTAACTCTTTTTACACTCCTTCCGATACTAAAGGGCATCTACTTGCTCTGAAAGTTTAGGAACTCATCATAGTGATGTGCAAATGAAACTGCCTGATTTTTAAATAAGACATTCTCCTGCAATATCCTCTCCAACGATATTCTAATATTCTGCCTCTGATGTGATGTACGTAATTCTAACTAAAGGCAATTTCAAGTTGCAATACACGTGAAGATGGCCCTTTAGTCACAAGAAAGTGAGTTTATTCTTTTATAAATATCATACAATAAAGTAAACACTAAATGTACATATGTTTAAAACTGTTGAAAATGACAAGTGTTTCTTTAGAATGTCCTAACATTTTCGCTAACAATATATTTAGTATATTATCTGTTTATAAGATATTTTGATAGATAACATTTATTAAATTAATGATCTGTTTTCTTAAATAAACAGTATTAATTACATTGAAAAACAGAGCATTTACTTAAATAAATTGTATCTATTAAAACAACATCAACAGAAAGTATATTAAATAATTGTCAGACTTAATCCGTTTCATAAAAACAGTTATGTTTGTATTCGCGTGACATAATCTATAGAAAAAGAAAACACCTCGCTGTTCGACGTAAACAAAACAAACACGTATACAGGGACGCGTGACTATCAATTTATATATGTAGAAAACAAAGAAAAGACGATACCAACATTCAACTGAACCAAAACAGAAGAAAGGTCCGGCTCTCAAAAAAATGTTTAAATTTCAATCAGATTAAAATAAGACAAATTACCAAAAAATAGTACATACATCAATATACACACATTCATTACAAAATGTGTCTCTAAACGTAAAATATATGAAACTAGTGATGACGAAGTCAAGGGATAAAAAAGTTGAGGAATAATAAAGCATGTCTTGACGTTGAGGGTGGAATTTTAAAAAAACTCTCAATTTCATGAAGGAACTCTGGAATGAGATACCCATAAAAATATAAGTTATATCGTACATTTTTGCACTATACAATTTAAAGATAGCCTCGAAATAGAGAAGTATCACAATGGAATCCATTATAGTGAAAGCACTATTAACTACTAATTGCGTTCTCACCGTTCTATTAAAGTCAGTTGCATACAAACCAGTTTTGTCATGGTTCTGTTATGTCGTTAAGATGATGATGTCTATATCATCAAACAATTGCAAGAAAATGCATACCTCTTCAGTACAAAATTATAAACCTGCTATATCGACCTCACAACAACTTATGGCAACATCAATGGAGACTTCATCTTCTCATCCATTACAAATTTGTCTAGCTGTGACAGCAGAAAAATACCTGTTCACAAAATCATATATGTCTGGAGAGGCCCCCAAACCGAAATATTTCAAACTTCATCAAGATTACTACAAGCAGGAAATGATAGCCTCACTCTATTTATTCTCTTCATAAACGATGCTATTTTGCATATACAACAAGAGATGTGAAGATATGGACATTGATCATTTAAACACTCCGTACCACACCCCGCCCAAATATCTACTTGTAGAAAACAGCATTCATACTTTCTTTCTCGAAGTCAGTGTACTGATTATTGTAGGGAGATGCCGATGACATACGTGTCTATAGTCGGATAAGAATTAGCTTGGACAGTATGTCAGCATTCTCAACAGAACATTCCAAGAAATGAGACTCAAGATAAACCTTTCCACATAAAGTACTATGGTGTGGGATTGAAGCGGAAAGGGCGATGTCCACCACACTGAATCTGTCATAGAAATTCATGATATGGAATTGATGGTAAACACTGCAGATAATTCGGCGTACGGATGAGTTTTTAAAATATAGCAGATAAGGAAATTGTGTTTAGAATAGGTTGCACGCCACCGTAATTTGCTCTGAATCCAAAAACATTAACGTAATTTCACGAGTTTTGTTCTTAAATAGTCTCGGCGGATAGAGGCATTCATATAGATGTCATACATGGCGCCTAACTTGTTCAGAGTTATCTAAGTTAACAACTGCATGAAGCTACTTTCTATGATTACTCGTAAAAAGTGGTATCAAATAATTATAACAAATAACAGAAACCACATTACTTGGGTACTTTCAACAATAGCAGCAGCTTAGATGAATAGTAGAATTAAGATGATGACGTTCCACACTACTTCAATCAAAAGTTTAAGAAGGACATTTACATCAATATTGGAAATGGCAATAACAATTACTGTATTTGAGAAACCGATTTTTAACGGAATGATTTAATAATTTTCAGCCGACCGTAACTTTGGCTGTTCGCCCAATGAATGCTAAATTTTATCTGATAAAGAAACGGCTAATATTAACCTTATCATGGTGACCTAATACCTTAGACAGATCTGTTCCCAGAATGTAAATAAATTCATATGATGTGATTTGTTTGACAGTACTGTCAAATTGAGCGTATAATTGCTCTATGACTTTGGATATGGCTTGGAGTATTGGGGCATAGATACACGAAAGGATTTAAAGGCATTCCAATGTAGAGAGGCGATTAGTGAGAATTTTCTCTGTGCCACCATCTAGAGATTCAATAATTCGGAGGATAATCTGCTTGACAACGAATCCAAACCTGTGTTCCCTGCATCCATATACATCTCTTCCATTCCAGAAAAAAGGTGGAGGGTTAATCTTTTAGAGATTCTTTGTGCGGAAGTAACTTTTTCTGCAGAGCTACTACGTCGGATTTCTGTTTCTGTAGATTGCAATCGATCACCGCCGGTGGACGAGCGTCGTTTATTTTTCTGAAGGTAGTCAGTTACAAAGTTCGCATTGTCCGCAAATTCCTGTTTACGACGCGAAGAAGCAGAGTCTTCCTTCTTTTTCTGCTTGCTTGGTACGTGGTTATCGATCTGTTTGCTACGTATGTTTTCAATGGTGTATGCATACTGTGGCGAGTAAAGAATCTAGTGTCTAGGGGTTGTGATGATTGCGAGAATGCTCTCTCCTGTATTGTGCTATCAGCGGGTGGTGAGACTGGAGTGATATATCCATGGCACAGGCCTGGGTGATTGTATATGGAGTCCGTGCGCTATCCAAAATATATGGCCCCATTTTATGCCAAACTAACAAGATTCAAAAGAATACATGACATTACATTTGGAGCCCGATTGACTTCAATAGTTGCCGGAGTTTTATTAGTGTTGGCAGCCAAATTCCATCGAGTCTCAACTTCAGATTTCCCGTTTGGATTTAATGTTATAGCCTCTTCTGAGGAAACGCACCGTTCTGCCACTTGCACATAGCTATGGAGCCCAGTCTATTTAATTTTGATAAATGGCCCTTCAACTTAAAAGAATTGTCCATCCACCTATTGATAGGTTTTATTCTTAATCTTGCCATAATACTCACTGGAGAATATATGTAGCAGGTAACACTGGGTTACATGGGAACTAATTCAAATTTATGAATACATTTATAAACACGAATTTATGAAATAAATTAAGATTTAAATTAAATAAATTTAAATATACGAAGTATTAAAAATGATCACATTAGCAATGATTCATTGAGCAGTTAAATCTTTTAAATCTTCAGACCTTTTCTTTCGGTTGCAGAGCTTGCGTCTTTCGTCATCGACTGAGAAACATTAATAAATGCTTCCCTTTATGGATGATCAAAAGTGTAAAAAGTAAACAACAATTTTATAAATCATTTTTAATATATGGAAAATTTGCTCATGATTTTAATCTTCCCTTGTTATACTCTAGTTAACTCAATACAGTGCCCAAGTGTCGCTCAATGCAAAAGCTTATTAAATGACGTTGTTGTAAGTTTTGTGGTTAGCGTACCAAAAGTGAGTGAAAAGTGCTTATTATGAGGATATATATGATAGTTGAACGTTGACCCTAGACTTGAGTAGGTGAGTACTCTAGTGATTCGGAGGGCATATTTCTAGGAAACTGTTCCCTGATGCAAAATTTCTGTGGAAGAGTTTGTATGGGTTTAACTTCCGCTTTACTATTGGAATATAAAAGGAATGAAGATGAGTTAACTTAAAGTATGTGGTTGAGTAAATTCTAGCTGTGAATTTATGAAATGGTGTAACTAGCGAGAGGCAAATGACGTTTCGTCTGTGGGTATGTGATTGTAGCGTGGAAAACAATTAATCACGGGACCGATTTTGAACAATGTTGAGGCTGAGAATTGAGGATTGGAGAAATTCAGCCTAGATACAGTATCGATACTCGATTTGTGGTCTGATCAGTCTCGTGTAGGTTTAGAGCATGGTAGAAGCTGTCACGTATTTGTTAAAATGGAAAAAAGAACTTATTTACATTATTCGGGCTGTTTTCATCATCTTCATTGTCATATTCACAACGTTTCATCAGTTGTAAGCAGCGGACTTCTTCATGTAATTTAAATTTCGAACCAAACCTTTATTTCGTCCACGGGGGTAGGTTGTTCTATGACTCTTCTGGATGTCTTAGTTATTTCCCTTTAACTCAGCTCTCCAATTGTTTTGGTTCACCACTAAAATTGCATGGTATTGAACTCAACTATTTGTGTCTTGTCACTGGATTTAACCAACGTCTAAACCAACGTTTAAAGAAACTATCATTTGCCATCAAACTTATCTTCATTTCGCTGATGAATTTTATTTTAATGAATTTCATAATAATATTAATTGCTTCTTTATTTGATAATATTCACACTTTAAAAAAGTTTATGGAAAGATGTTGGAGTATGATTGATAAGATTAAAAGGATACGAGGGGAATATAACAAATGCAATAGATTTGAAGTGGTTAAGAGTGTAGTTGTCGTGAAAGAATCTCGGGTCCAGAAAGTAACGGTTCGTGGGTTGAAGCTGTTCGAGTGTTACTTGCTTCTTACAAATGAAATACGGTGCCGATGAGAATGGTTCACTACAGTGTATACTTCATGGCGGATCTTAGCTGTGAAGGATAAAACTGGTGGAACACAGGAACGTAGCTCATCAGATTATTTTCTATAGTAAGAGCGATATAGTATCGAAAGGCTAACAACGTTTCATCTGATGGTTGCAGGAACAAAAATAATTCATCACTCACAAGGACGAGTAGGTGCATTTGAAATCTATCACATCTGAAAGTAAAACCTGGACAGCCCAGCCAAGACCAGATACGGCAGCAGTACTTTATTTTTGGTTTGATCAGGCTCTTGTAGAAATAGATCATAGTTGGAGGAGATAAGGACTTACGGGAGGGGTATATGGTACTGATATCTAATCCGACATTATTCTTTAAGACACTTATTAATGTACAGTGATAATCTATTCCATTAGAAATGGGTGTACATTTTTTGCACATTCTTTAAGTAAGTTTTATCCGAAAAGAACTCAGTAATTCATATTTAAGTGAAAATTAGAACTAGACGAAAATTATCTTAGTTAATGAAAACTCAAATATATAAATCACTATATATTTAACATAGTTAATCGGATGGGAGTTATACAATGGTAATGAATATACATACACACACACACACACACACACACATATATATATATATATGTATATATATATATATGTGTGTGTGTATGTGTGTGTGTGTGTTGGGGAGTGGGATTTTATATATTTTTAAATGGATTTTATATATTCTGAAATGGAGTCACGGTAAAAAATGCCAGTCTGAAATAGATATCGAAATAATATATAATGATTCTCGATGACATCTTCACAGGAAGATAGCGATAAAGAAAATATTCCAGCGCTTTATTAATTTATCTTTTAGTTTCTGTCTATATCTCTGAGATGAGGTATTAAGATTACTTGTAGTATTTACATTATTCGGACTGTTATACTCATCTTCATTATTCACAATATTTCGGCCTGCTTCAGTTGACTGGAATTTTAGCTGTGCTACACGCTGAGTCGCTTCCTAGAAGATATAATGGAACCATTAATCGGAATGTGACCATCGTATGTCCGGAAATCCGCCCACATATCCAATCCAACCACATGGTGAGCCTGGACATGATGAGTCTCTTCACCAAGGTACCCACGGAGGATTCACTCTCGGTAGTCAGGAACAGACTGGCCTCGGACTCCTCCGTAGGAGAACGGACCAGTATACCAATAGATAACTTTATGGAGATGCTGGCTTTCTGTACGCAAACAACATACATCGGAATGGGATTAGAGATATATCGACAGGATGAGGGCTTAGCAATGGGCTCGACATTATCACCAGCAATGGCAAACATATATATATGGATTAACTGAGGAAGTGGAATTTTGAATCAAAATCACTAAAGCTAACATTAGAACTGAGAAACGTAGAGGACACCTTCATACACTGGCCACACCAGGAAGACGTTCAGTCTCTTTTGGGCCATGTGAACTCAATAAAAACATCGGTATAGTTCACAATGTAGCGAGAAAACGACAACAAGCTTGCCTTCCTGGGTGTGGTAATACCTCGAACAAAGCAATGGCACAAGAGGATAATAGCACATAGAAAACAGCTTCATTCTGCCTACTCTATATGAAGGGATTATCAGAGAAAATACAAATGATTTGTTGCCCATATAACATCAGGGCAACGTTCAAAAGTGGTTCAACACTTCTCAGACTCCTCTTCCGATTAAGCCCCCCCCCCGTAGAGGAGAATAGGACTAGGGATTGTGTATATCAGACGTAGCTGACAACATATGGCAAGAAAAGGGAGATCATCGCCCCCTGTGGGATGTGTTTGAAATCATAGACAGAGAACATCACTTGAAAATACAAAAGCTTAAGGAATCAGCACATATCCTAGGCCACATAAATCTCCCGAGCGGACCGAAAATACAAATGAATCCAATATGGGGTCTAGTAACAAGGAGTGCTAGAGAAAGGCAATGAATAGCAATAAAAAATGCAATATAAGCTCTGGTACAAAATGAACAATAAAACAGGAAAAATTACAACATGGGCACTATATGAGTAGATCCAATTTTATGTTTCCAACAGAGTAGCTACATGTAGATAGATTTTGAAACACCCGGATCATTTGTATAAATGCATCCGTCATTCCCATGTCCTTAGCTTAAAGAAACTGTTTTTTGAGGGAGAGTTTGGACATATCTGAATTCATAAAATGTTCATATAAATGATTTTAATCATTTGGGCACTTGAGTTTGTTAAACTTGTAGACTGAAAAAAAGACTCTTACGATATCGCTCTATCAGTTGCTGTTTCGAGTTAGACAGAAAATTAGATGATAAGGAATTTTGGGAGGTAGGGGTGGTGTACGCTAATAATGATTTAGAGATAACAGCTGGTAAGAGAAGGTATGGATTCATAAAATTCCCAAGGGTATTTTTGCGTAAGTGAATACAACGAAACCAACTGGAATTGAAACTCGGCAAATTCGAACCATCATACATTACACCACCCGCTCATCCGAGCTTACAGCACCGTTTATTTCCAAGCGGTCAGTCTTATATGTACTGAAACGGCACGCCGTTACTTAGCTTCGATGACCGTACGGGAACCGTGAAATGAGATGCAGTCGGTTGTAAGCCAATTCTCTCTCTCTTTCTCTCTCGATATATCTATCTATCTATCTATATATATATATATATATATGTATTCATTTCGGTCTTCCCTTTCAATCTGTTTTTTTTTTTCAGTTCTTAAAAAATCACAAAACAAAATATCTGACGTTATTTTTAGGAAAGTTTGTGTGTGTGTGTGTGATTAGATGCATTTTCCTCTCTTGCCTTCCTACTCGGAAATATTGTGCGTAAAATGTGTGTATGTGTCAATTGACACCGATATAGTAGTATTTTCCAAACAATAATAGGCAACAGAATAAGTTATGCATGTATGAATGGATTACATGATTGTCGGAGAGACAGACAGAATAATGTTTTTATACTTGTTTCTGTGGCGTATTCGATTGAAATAACGATATTACGCATGAAATGAATATGTTTCATTTGGAAAAATTCGTTTCTTATTCTGTAAGTGTGTTCGCTTTGACGCTAAACTAAACAAGAGAACAACTCTATTTCACCAGACTTTAAAATTAATCTTCACTATTGTTCGACAAATATGCAGCTACACTGGATGTTGAAACATAATCCACACTCCACACATTTTTAACTTATTGTAAAAGCCTGATTACTTATCAGTAAAGATAAAGTCGCGAGTATTAAACCCCAAATGCAAATAGATTTGTTTTTCTACATTGATTTTTCACTAACGCAGTAATATGTCTATAATTTAAACACACCCACATGTTACATTTTGGTTATTAATGCTGAAATAAATTTATTTTGTTACAATTATTCCGCGGTCTGGTGAAATCAACACGCTCCCCGCAACCTAATTGGATGAGTGCACTAGAGTTGTCCGGCGTCGCGTGAGTGCGTTTTACGTTTATCATTATTGTACCTTATCTGTTTTTGTGCTTATTTTGTGTTCCAGCTGTCTATTTGTTTGTTTGTGTCGTCAGGGGAACGGCGAACCGCTATGGCATAGCACCTACTCACCAGGAAAAAGAGTCAATGATCACGCAACCATCGACACCGAAATGGGGGGCGGGTGGCTGAAAGATACCACAAAAAGGAGAGGACTATTACAAGAGCCTGAGAGAAGAGTATAGCTCCTTCATCTCCTTCATGAACTTTTGCCAGTGTCTTCTGTGACGGAGGCAATAACCACGTGACTCATATCCCTGTTGACAGCCGACCTTAAGAAAATTTATTGCTGCCAGCATGGAAATGATGGAAGATTCCCTCAATGCCTCAAACATTGGTTGGCACGTAGATCGAATGCTATGTGGGACATCCTACTGGAAACAGATGAGACTGCAAAGACTTTGGCTAGTTCCATAATCACCACCAAGAAATTAAGACGTCAGACAGAGTACATGGGCATTCAGAAGATCAGAATTACCTAACATGGGGCGCCCATTTACATCATTTATATCATGGAGGATCATATCGGATTAAGGACTGGTGGAGGCGGTGGCCTCTATCAGAAGTAAGGCAGGCGTTGCTCCAGTGATTAGGAAATCATAGTGATACTGACCCAAACTTTAACGATGTCCCCAATTTTATCACCTACGGTGGCAGAAATACCTTTGTTGTCGTCGAGACCCTCCTCCACTTCTGGGATTGTGCTGCCGCTGCTCAACTGGCAAATTTCTGTCCGGATAGAAATCCGGCACCACAGCCTCAATCAACATTTGAACAGCCCAGAAAGGAGGTACCGAAGAAGGCCCCCATTGGTTCTAGGAAATGGACTGAGTAGGTGAGCGTGTTGAAGCGGCAAATCCCCCTCCCCGGAAGAAGGTCTCAGACAAAGGAGCTGCAAAACAGCAGCAGTGACAAAAGCAACAGCAGCGATAATAACAGCAGCAGCAGCAGCGACAACAACTGCAGCAACAAAAGAAGCTACAGCAACAAAAGCAGATGGAACAGCCCGAGCAGCAACAGCTGCCGGAGAAGCAAACGGAGAAGGATTTCCCTCAACAGCAGCAACAGTCTGAACAGCAGCAGCAGCAGCTTGATCAGCAGCAGTGGGACCTCTATAGAGGAAAGAGAAAATACCTCCATCCCGATCCTCATCACTGAAAAGGAGCAGAGACGAAGAGGAAGAAGAATACATTACATACACCAAAAGGAAGAACAATGATGCGAAATGTAGGGCGGAGAATGACGTGCCAAGATCCAATCCCGAACTACTTCGGCAGCAAGGAGTGAGGATCATGAACAATCACGAGGTAAGACGAGAAGCCTTAATCCCTTCCCTTCTAGGGCTCCGTCTTCTTCCTTCCAAAGGAAAGAAAAATATTTTCCCAGAGGGGAGAAGATCTGCTTTGTCAACTTGGAGGCCCTTGAGATGGACGTTTCTTCTCAGAGGAAGGCCCTCTTGAGGCCCCTATTCAAGTGCACCACTATTGACGGGATGGTAACCTCAAGACCTGGCTCCATGTTATGTATTTAGACGATTATAGGTCTATTACTCTGCTAAACACAGAGTTAAAGATATTGGTCAAGATCTTCACTGTCAGTTTGCAGTCAGTTGTCCCAAGCTTGATGAAACCCGAGGAGACTTGTCCTAGGAGGGGACGAACAATTCAAAGCAACGTTTTTCTGGTTCACCCGATCATAGAGGTTGTAAAAGAAGACGTGGAAACCGCGCCTATGAATTTAGATCAGTCCAAGGCAATCGACGGTGTTAACAATCAGTACTGGCTGCGGTTCTACAGGCCGCCGGATATGAAATAGATTATTACAAGTGAATTAGCCTCTCGTATCGCTCGGCCAGTGCTGCGTTGCAGGTGAAAGTAAAGCCGTCGAGCTTTTTGCGCGGTCTCGGTCGGTCGATATTACTTTATGCATTTGTGTTGAATCACCGCTTTCGCCGGCTAAAGAACAGGGCGTGCAGTCCGGCCCTACACGGAATCGCTCTAACTGGAAGAGATCGAGCAAGTGTTTCAGCGTATGCCAATGAAGTATCTATTTTCAAGTCGTACGTAGCGGCATTGAGGTAGGTTAGAAGGCGCTTGACGGTACGAGGTGACGGGTGTCAGAATTAACCGCTTCAAGTCATCCAGCTTGCGGTTACATGCCTGCGATGGGAGCGCACTTCCAGAGCCGTTTAGCATAACAGAATTCTTGGAGTGTGGTTCGGGCCCGGTCTCCAGCTGAAGACTTGGCTTCAACAGCGGTTGTCCATAAAGGATAAAGCTCATGAGTGTTCTGCGTAATTATTTCCTATCATCATTTATGTATTGGCTGTACATTCTTTCTGGATTAACAGAAAGAAGGCGCTCGATCGCCTGTTAGGTAGCCACTTGTGGGGTGGTCGCAAGCATCTGGTTTGCAAAGAGACTTGCTCAAAGTCCGTCTCATGGAGGTGTTCTAGGAATCCCGCACTTGTGCCATCGGCAATGTTTTGAGTTTGCTGTTACTACGCCGTGCGTTGACGAGACACTCGATACTGGACGGCTGTGTTAGGGACGCCTTACTTAGCATTACTATCACTCTCACTGCTCCTGAGGCTAAGCGCCATCGTAAGCCTCAGAATCAATCGAGCTTCCTGCGAGTCGGGCGGCCTTAAAGGCTCTTCCTCAGTCCAGTGACCTTTCACGAATTCGTAGGCTATTGAATCGGAATCTAGTGGAGAGGGTCGCGACGTAAGGCACTTTCTGGTCTTGGGCGCCAGTAACCCTGAATTTTCGCTTATCTGACTATTGATTCATAACGTGCTACCTCTCAGTGATGTAGCCTTCAGATGGGGTGGGGTGGATTTGCTCGACAGTCATAGGTGTGACCTTGGCTTAGAAGTAACGGCTTGGCACGCCTTCTACCATTGTACTCTTTCTCGGATAATCTCGGCGAGTTGACAGCCCGTATCGCACTAGATCAGCTTTTATCCATCGATCTCGCGTACCCGTGTGAAAATATGTCGCCCTCGTTTTACGGCGTGAAACGGCTGGTGTTTCTCACGTTGCTAGCCTTGGTATAAGATTAGTGGTATGGAATTTGCGAATGGAGGGAATCTTGCGATATGAACGTTATACTCATCAGGATCTGGTTGGATTCCTTGGGCATCAGCTCAGGATGAAGATGAAATCTGATAGAAAGCGTTTGATATCGACATATTTCAGCGAAAATTGGGTATCAGTGGGGGGGGGGGCTGATTCGCGTGTACGGTGGTATCTTTGATATTCTCTTTTAAATCTACTTAAGTACAACTGGGTGGTTTCATGTGAACCCTCCTCAATCCTGTTTTCTTTGTCTTTGTGAATACGTGTTGTTCCCAGCCTGTTCCCGAAATTCACTTCTGTTATGATCCAGGTCGAGGTTCCAACCCTCCCCAGGTTATTTTTGCCACCTTTTTATCTCAGCTAGTTCAGCTTTTGATTTTCTCACGTCGTTATTTATTTTTTATCCTTTCCAATCCATTAGTGAATGTGCTTCTTGATTCTGTCTATCGGCAGAATACAGCAGAGACTCTTATTATTTTGAGGCGTTAACTGGTCTTAATAACATCTATTTTGCTTTAGTTTGAATATTTTGTTGCATTTAGATTTATTCCTGGGGTACATCCCTTCCGCCATCATTTCATGTTTCATGAATTCTTATATATATTTTTTAGGGAAACAAAGAAAATAGGAAAATATCAGACATTGAATTTTTATTAATTTTTTGTTTTGTGATCCCCTGTGAATATGAGGTATTGCGGTATATGTAGGATTGAGAGATGACTAACATGTACTTGTGGTGATTCAGTGTATTATTGTAATGAGTGAATGGGTCGTGATTGTGATTAACTAGGACTAGGAATGTCAGCGAAGACCAGCCTTTCCCCACTTCCTTTTCGACCTTACACCACAACTTTTGTAATATTACAGAAATAAATATCCATTCCCTTGTGACGTGAAATCAACAGATTCAATGCACTGTCGAATATTAAACATGTCTGAAATGGTTTCTGGAGGGGGAAAATTGTCTCGCACGAAACAGGGAACCAATTTTCCTAGTAGGACGCCTAGCAACTGAGTCAATATAATTTTCACCTTATCTTATATATAAAGTACAGTGTATGTGTGCCTGTTTGTGCTTGTGTGTCCAAGCACCTCCTCTGCTCCCACTGGTCCGATTTCGATGATTCTTACTTCATTCAAAAGCCCCTGAAAAGTTAGGAGCAGGGAATGATTTTCGTTGACCTCAGATTCAGTGTTTTCAGAGGTTAAAATATATATATTAATATATTATACTAGCCATTACCTTTGCTTTCATGGCTCAAGTGGAGTAAAGTTTATTTTCATTTTGCATCCAAAATTGCAACTAACGTACCATTTTAAGCTGACTAAAATTTTAAGCTCGGTTAAAAGCCACCCTATCAGGCGACATTTAAGCTAGCTCTTGTAGATGAAGTTTGGCCCTCATCACCATAGCTAGGGAGGAGTAGATATGATGGGCATCAGTAAATTATAGAAGAACTCAAAGTTGATCGCTGCATTTAAGGATTGAATTAATGTTTAAACTTACCTTTTAACAGTTCAACGATATTTTTTCCGCTGCCACTTAATTCAAAGACGATTTGTGTACGTAGATCCTTATTTTCCGTACAAACAATTATTTTTATTTCATGACTGACAGATCAGGTGACAATGTATAAGATAAAATTAATATAGTGGGAAATTAGATTTAGTTATACAATCAACAGTTAAAGAAACATCACATCTAATTAAGTAAACCCTTTATTATAGAATGTATAGGAATACATGCAAAATTTGGCATAAACTCCGCCACAAATTCTGATATTAAAAAAAAACAGTTCTACTTTAGAGTCATTTATAAACGTGAAGCTCATTATTTGTATTATATTTTATCTACGTCTAAGCAATATCATACTTCAGGTTTAACTAATTTGCATATTCATTTAAAAAAAAGTTTATTTCATTAATTAACTGTCCGTCATTGATGTTCTTTTATTAGAAGAATGTTTTGATTTACATATAAAAAAATCATTCTGTTTAGGAATATCGTCTTATATTGTGAAGAAAAGTATTTGAAATTTGCATTTTACTAGGCCTTAAAAAAGTTGGCATCTATTTGTAAAATTTTCCTTAACTATAACAAACTAATTTATGAATGAAATATTCATTTAAAATTTTTGTTTCAAAGATTTCAAGTAGTTAATATATTTTATTGGGCGAAGCCTGCTAATGTAAAATAAAATAATAATTCTGTACACAGGAATACGACATTTTACCAGAAACTTCGTTGCATTAGACCCAGACTTAAATTAACAATTTTTGACAATGTCAAATTTGAAGTCAAACTGAGTATCCTTGCAGGGTTCTCACTAAAACCTGAGCAGATATTACTTTGTTTTAGACTGTAAGCTTCTTATTCCCGATAAATGTTTATATTACGTAAGCAAATACAGAAACACAGATTTTTATATGTCAATTTTGCAAAAGAAATGGCTTGTGTAGGCGGAGAATATCATCACTCGCCACATATTTTGACTGAATTTAAAGATCTGATCACTTAATACCGGGGGTAAATATGCGTGTATTAAACTCTGATGCAGTCCCAGTTTTGCAGATACAATTTTATCGATATCTGAGTAATTATAATATCTTATATTTATGCACATATCGCAATTATGTAATTTAATAATAAACTTGTGTTATTAAAGAAATGAAGATTACCTGCTTTGTTAAATATTTGTATCCTTACCAACAAGAAAGTGTATATTTTAGTTAATCTAATTCCATTTGCCACTGAAATGAAAACAAAAAAAAACAAATAATATATTAACATTAGAACAATATATTCACATGAGATATCACACATAGACAGTGAAAAGAAAATATGTGCAATTTGGAACTGAACTCGAAATGAATCGGCAACAGGATTGATCATAACGAGTAGAAATGATAATATAATTAATAAAGAAATGATATTGATTAAAATTAAGATTTCTGTTATAAGTTAGATATTAACATTGTTATATCTTTGAGGATTTCGAGATTTTGTTGCTTAGTGAGAGATTTATATTTAATTATATTTAATAGTTCATATATATATATATATATATATATATATATATATATATATATATATATATATATATATGTATATATGTATATAATCGCGTTCATCACAAGAAAGGCAGTAAAGCCAGTACAACACAAATAGAAAAATTATTAAACAAATTCAATATATATATATATATATATGTGTGTGTGTGTGTGTGTGTGTGTAATACTATCAAATCTCTAAGTGAAAGGGATAATCTAAGAAGGTATTCTTAATATAAAGCATTAAAAAGAGAGATTCATGAAGAGACCTCAATGTATTGCATACAGAATAATATGATATACATGAAAGGAAAATCCTTTAACCGAAATAACCTACAATGTAAAAGTTGTAATAAAAAAAACCTTAAAAATTAGCTACTCCTGCGCAAATAACATCTATAATGTTATTGCACGTAATAATAATCTAATGAACAAATTTTATGACAATAACCAACCAGATATCAAAGACTCTTTTCATTGTAGAACCAAAAACAACTGTTCAGTTGTAGTTAAATGCAAATCCGATAAAATTATAATACAAGAAACCGTCTTCCATAAAAAAATCTAAATAATAATGAAGTATACATCGAAATTCCCGCTGGGATCTGTACATAGAGGCTCTACAAGCACAAGCATTATTTCTCTGCCCCTTATCTAAAGCACCAGGCAAATCTGTCTAACTATTGCTTGGAATTACAGAATAGACACTGCAACCCACAGATAGAATGGATGATTATAGGTAAATCATAAACACCAAACAGCTTCAGAAATAGATGTAATTTGAGCCTAGAACAATGATTAAAATAAATATAAATATATGAGCTAGCTATTCAAACAAAGTGATAAGATCATATTTAAACGTCAGCATAAAAACAGATTTAAATTAGCTTATAAATAGTTTTTTAAAATTTGCATTCATACAATTATTTTGCATTATTTATTGATGTCATATCCATTGATTTATGTATATGTATATGCTTTTATGTATTTATGAATGTGTGCATATGTGCATGTATATGTGTGTGTATGTATGTATATGTGTATATGTACGTACGTAAGTGAATATGCCTATATGCGTATATGTATATACATATATATATATATATGCATATATGTATGTACGTCTATATATGTGTCTATATGTATATGCGCGTATGTGTATCTGTTTATGTATGTTTATATTGATGTATGTTTATATTGATGTCATATCCATTGATTTATGTATATGTATAAGCTTTTATGTTTTATGAATGTGTGCATATGTGCAGGTGTATGTGTGTGTATGTATATAATTATGTGTATATGTACGTACGTAAGTGAATATGCCTATAAGCGTATATATATATATACATATATATATACATATATATATATATATATATGCATATATGTATGTATGTCTATATATGTGTATATATGTATATGCGCGTATTTGTATCTGTTTATGTATGTTTATATATGTATTAGTATGTGTGAGTGTATTATTTATTGGTGAATATGTGTTTATAGTGCATGCACGTTTATATATATATATATATATATATATATATATTGTGTGGATGATTATGCATGGGTATGTAGGTTTTTACATGTATGTATATGTGTACATGTATATGTATTCATGTATGTATGCGTATGTGCATGTATTGTTCATATGTGTTTACTTGTGCGTTTGTATAGAACTGTATATTGTATAATTCCATGTTTTATATGTATATGCCACACACACATAAACACACACATATATATGTTATTATTTGACGTGAATTAGATGATGATGACGATGAAGTTATAAATTTTGATTTGATTCCAATGTGTTTCACTAGCTGACATGACTCTTTCCTTTCCTACCCCTTTCTTCAATAATGTTTTTTTAGCTCAAGCATTTTAAACTTTCTTGCTGTACTCTTGTGATTTATTTTTATTTTATTTATATATTGTCAGGATAAATTTAACCTATTTTGTAATTTCGATCTGATGATGCAGGTATTAAAATCTTACCTGCTGAGATAAATTTATACCGGATTTTTTTAGATGAGTTTTTATTCTTTGATATATATATATATATATATTTCATTAAAAACGACTGACAAGGTGCTTTTATTTAGTTTTTTATATAATTTCTCGTGCGATCTAATAAAGTTTTTCTTTTCAGAGGATAAATTATATAAAAATTGTCTGAATGTTCTTTTCCGTGCGCTTTCGGCTATACTTTTAGCCATTATCAAGGATTGTATTTCAACTGTTAGAATTAGAAATAGTTTGTGTGTGTTTTATAAAGTGATTCATTTTTTCTTTTTTTTTTTTCAAAACACGGTCAAGATATTATGTCCATGTTCAAAGTTAATATTATTAAGGGTTGGTTTCTTTAATTTTATAAGTAAGGCTTCCATTATTTTTAGCCTTTTTTTGCAAGTGGATGATGCTATTATATTAGTGTTGTCGACAAGTATATTCCGAATAGTGTCCGGTAGGTCTCCATGAATATTTAAATGAGATTTAAAAACTAAATAAAAGCACCTTGTCAGTCGTTTTTAATGAAATGTGCTTGAAAGAAGGATTGCTGCCTAAATACACAAATATATATATATATATGTTGAATATTTTTGTGACGGGGAGGACTCGAATTGTTGATAAAGGCCAACACAAAAAGTAAAGGGAGAAGAGAAAGTAGAAAAAATTGAGGACCCTTCACCCAGACCACTGGTAACTCATCACAAATCAGCGAGAGATTTTATCATTTCGACCACAATAATCCTGAAAATTCTTTTCCGATAGTCGTACACTTCCCAAATACCATTGATAATTCTGTTTGCTTAACAAAATTTCTCACAATGATAATACAACTCCCCTGAAGGTTTGGTTTTGTAATTCAGATGCATAAGCGATTTCTCTCAAAAGTCCCAATGAAAAACGTCCTCAAAAGCCTTAGTACTATTTTCAATATTCTTTATTCTGATAGTAAAATTATCTGACAGGGATATAATTGAGAAATAAAATGTATATCAGAACGTGCTAACATTACAGCTTTTTCGGCATAAAAGATCTCCAAATCTATTACATTGTGTCTGATTTTAAACTCACGGGAATTCTTCTTCAACGTCCAGAATACTAATTTACTTAATTTATTGAACTAATTCTTAATAGATATATAATCTGTTGTGGATTCCGTGATGAAATGCGGTATCAAATAATAACAAACGCCAAGAATGAATACAGGAAATAAATGTATTAACGTAATAATACAACGTTAGTAGTTCCAGGAATGCGGGGTTAGTTGACAAATATATATAAAGTCTTTGGTATCGACGTATCGCTGTATGACCTCTTACTGAGTCTAAGTGCTCGTTACTGTGGCTCTTGCCGCTACGTTATTCTACCGACCGACTCAACGTTCCACTACTACTACTTGATTGTTCGGGTATTCACTGACGGTAATATATGTATACCCTGGGTGAGTCCATTTGTGTAAAAAGGGGAGATCCCTCAACACCCCCTCCTTAGATCCATTAGTATTTGTTCCTCTTAGGGTCGATAATCAGAGGTTCGGTAAATTTTCTCTTCCTGTTTGACCTTCTATTTTCTGTCTTCCTGTGGTCTTTGAATCACAAAAGCTTCAAAGATTGCATCCATTGAATCGTCATTTTGTGTAGGTGATGAGCTTGGTTCCTCAACCCGTCTTTTTGTATTTGGTTAATATGTCTTCTGTGCGTAAACTTTTCGCCTTGTACTGTGTACATCCCATTTCCTAGTCTGTTAATTATTGTGCAATGTTCCCAGTAATTCATATTGTTCCTGTACATCCTGAAGAAAACCCGTTCTCCTGGTTTAAATGGCCTCTTGGGTACTATAGGTGTATGCTGGTTTTTGTTCTTGTTCTGGTAATAACTTATCAAACACAGACCGTATTCTCCGGGCAAACATCACTTTCCCTGGTGAAAGACCAGATGGTGTGTTCCCGTTAGGTGTTATTCTGTATACTTGGAGGAACTGTTGCGTAGCTTTTTCTGACGGTACATCCTCTGCTTTTTTTAGAGCACTCTTTAGTGTGTCTACGAATCTTTCAGCTTGCCTGTTTGACCGTGGGTGGTACGGAGCTATCTTAATATGCTTTACTTGGTACGTCTCACAGAATTCTTTGAAGTCGCTGGAGGTAAATTGTGTACTGTTATCAGTTACCAAGCAATCCACGACGCTGAATCTTGCGAATAATTCATGTATACAGTTTATAGTATTTTCTGTCGTCGAGTGTTTGAATCTAAAACTTCTGGCCATTTATTGAAACTATCTACTGTTATTAAGTAGTAGTAACCCTCTATGGGTCCCGCATAATCCACATGTATTCTGGACCAAGGTCTGTCCACCTTAGGCCATGATTTCTGTATAGCAGGTGGTGCTTTTGCCGCAGCAACACAGTCTTTACATCTTTCCACCATTTGCGTAATATCATTGTACATGTTAGGACAGTAGACGAAACTTCTCATAAGTGCGTTCATCCGGTTTTTTCCTGGATGTCCTAAGTGAAAATCCTTCAAATTCCGCCTTTGTAACGATTTTGGTATGACCACTCTTTCGTTATATAATAATATGTGATCACAAATTGAGAAGCTGTCTGCTAAATTCCTTTCCTTTCCTTTGTTCTATTTTTTCGTGGTATTCTGAATAAATTCATCCTTTTCCGCTTCTCTTCTTATCTCTAGCAAAGTCACAGTTAGTTCCTTTACTGTATTGTATAACACTGTACAGATTTCATCTTCGGCTTGCAACGCCGCTGTTACCGAGTCTTCCAGCGGTTCGTATTTTGCAGGTATTAATCGCGAAAATCCATCAGCCCAATTTTCTTCGATGGTAAGAACTCAAGTTTGAAATTGTAGTTCAGTAACGTAGTTCCCTCATCTTAGAAGTCTGTCAGCTGTATAAATTGGTAATCCTTTTCATGATCCAAAAATCGTAAGAAGAGTTGTGTGGTTCGTTTGAAGCGTAAACTCTCTCCCATATATATATATCTGTGAAAACGAGTTACGGCGAATATTATGCCTCGTCCTTCCTTTACAATCTGCGAATAATTTCTCTCCGCTGGTAACATAGATCTCGACGCGTGAGCAATGGGTTTCTTTGTGCCATCTCGCATCTTGTGTAGAATACAAGCTCCTACTCCGTGTGAGCTCGCGTCACTCGCGATAATAATTTCTAGTTTTGGGTCGAAATGAGTTAGTGCTAGCTCCGAAGTTAATTTTTGTATTATCTCCTTAAACGTTTTATGACAGTCTTCTGTCCAATTCCATTTGTTCTCTATTTTTAGTAATTCGTTGACGGGGGTGGGGGGCTCAATCTGTGCATATTTTCAATAAATTCGCCGTCGTAGTTTGCTAGGCCAAGAAAACTTTGTAATTCTGCGACATTTTTTGGTTCAGGCATATTTTTTATCGCAGATGACCTGTCTGCATCCGGCTTTCTGCCACTTTCATTAATTATATGACCGGAGTATTTGATTTCATTTAAGAAACAATCACATTTTTTTTTTTACTTTAAACCCAAACTCCTGAAGTATTTTGAAAACTTCCTTTATGTGCGATGCATGCTCTTCAACATTGTCGCTTTTAATTAGAATGCCAACCAAGTTAGCGGTCGCAAAATTCTGGCCCATGAGCATTGTATCCATTGTCTGTTGAAAAATTGCCGGTGCAACTTTCACCCCAAATGGTAGTCTGTTGAATTTGTACAGTCCTTTGTGCGTATTAATACATAGAATTTTCGTACTCTCTTCTTGTACTGGGATCTGCAGATAAGCCTCGCTTAAATCTATTTTAGAAAATACTTTACCACCGTTCAGCTTAGTAAATATTTCCTCCGGGCTAGGTAATGGGTAATGATGGTCTTTTATAGCCTTATTTAGCCCAGTGGATAAATCTGCGCATACACGGATTTCGCCTGATTTCTTTTTTACATAGACTACTGGTGCCGCCCATTCACTAAACTCTATTTTTGAAAGAATCCCAGTTTGTTCATATCTCTCTAATTCTTTGTCGATTTTTTCTATAGTAGCAAACGGCACGTTTCGCTCCTTTTTAAATACTAGTTGGACGTTTTCTTTTAATTCAATTCTAGCTGCAAATTTGTTACATCGTGCCAACCCATTCGAAAATACTTCTGGGAATTGATTATGTAATTCTTCCTTTAACTTTATAGCTTCTGATGGTTCGCACTTTATCTTTTTACAAAAAGAACTGATAGGTAAATCCCATATGTCGAACTTTTGCATCCAGTCTGTGCCCACCAGATTTTCTGTATCTTTCATTACGAATATCTTGAAATTTTTTTTGTTTTTCCTCCGAATTTTATACGCTTCCCTGTAACTGACTTAGCAAATTTCTGCGTATGTATCATGGTCGGTCTATTAAGCTTTCTCCATGTCTGTAGGTTAATTATCGTTAAATCCGAACCTGTGTCTAGTTGTAATTTTATCTATTTATTTAAAATTTCAAGTTCCACGGATTTTCTTATGTTAATATTATCTTCATTGTGCATTCTAGTAGCTCTTATCTTACTAGTAAATTTTCTGTTCCTACATTAGGATGCCTTGTGACGTATTTTTTTTTAGACATTTTTATATTTAAAACGACAATCCTTATTCCAGTGCAGTCTTCCACATCGATAACATGCAGATGGGGGAGTATATTTGCTTAGATATTTGTCATAATTGGCCCTATACGTTGTTCTTTTTCCATTATAATAGAATTTTTGTTTTCTTTCCGTGGAGGGTGAAAATCTTTTTTCATTATTATAGATGTTTTGTTTTCTTTCCGGGGAGGGTGAAAAACGTAAACTTTTGTTCAACTTACGTATATCTGCTACTCATGACTCCTTGATATTAATATCTTTCTTTATACTTAGGCATTTTTGGCGGTCTTCTGATAATTTTTGTAGTGTTAATTCAGGCTCAATTTTCAGTTTTGAAAGCATTCTTTTGTGCATTTCACTATCCTTAGCTGAGACTAACCCTTGTACAAAAATAAGACACTTGAAATTGTCCGGAGTTAATTCTGCCAACTTGAAGTCGTCACAATGTTTGTTCACGATTGCGGCGAACGTGGAGTAGTCGTCCTTTTCGTCCTTTACGAGGTTAAGACATTTCCACCTTTGTGAAATAGTGACGTCTTTGGACTGAAAAACTATGTAAGGCATGTAACTGCTTTGTCTTTTTTGGCAAGATGTAATCCACAAATTTTGTGTATTCTTTTGTTCCAAATTTTCTGAGTAACAGACGTAGCTTCTTTGCTTCTGTCCAGTTTTGACAATCGATGTTGCAGATGTCTTCATATCGTTGGAAATAGTCCCCGAAATTTATATCCTCTTCAAGGGAGTAATTGAATGTTTCTACTACGTCTTGGGGAAAAGTCGCCTCTTTTTCGATATTTTGTTGTTTGTTACTCGCTACCTTTAATATTAGTTCCTGGAGTTGCATTTGTCTTTCTTCATTTTGCATTTGTCTTTCTTGGTTTTCCTTCTGCGTTTGTAGTAATTGCTTTTGCTACTTCTCTTCCATTCTTTCTTGGAATTGTAATTGCTGTTCATTTTGTCATTGTTGGCGTTGTAATTGTTGTTCATTTTGGTATTTTACAAGTTCTACTAAAATAATTTTAAAATCCTCCATGATAAGAGTCTTACGAAAAACTCGATTTTCCGTATTTTAATCCTCGTAATTCTTTGTCGCCAAGTTGTTTTGGATACTGGCAAAAAACGGCAATTTTTTCTTTTGAGTCTCCGAGAAGTGCAAATTCTTGTCACCCAAGCTGTTGTGGTGAGAAGAGATAATTGTTTCTTTCCGTATAGGTCCCAATTTCTCCTCACAAAGTTGTTGTGGTCGGCAAGGGAGAATTTTTCTTTTTTCTTTTTCCTTTGCCGTGTGATTTCGAATTCCTCGTCGCCAAGTTGTTGTGGTCGAAGGGAGAATTGTTTTTTTTCTTTCTTCCCGTGTGTATTCGATATCCTCGTCGCCAAGTTGTTGTGAACAACGAGAGAGAATGTTTTTTCTTCCTTCCCGTGTGAGTTCGATATCCTCGTCGCCAAGTTGTTGTGGATTCCGGGATGAAATCCGGTATCAAATAATAACAAACGCCAAGAATGAATACAGGAAATAAATGTATTAACGTAAGTTAGTAGTTCCAGGAATGCGGAGTTAGCTGACAAATATATATAAAGTCTTTGGTATCGACGTATCGCTGTATGACTTCTTACTGAGTCTAAGTGCTCGTGAATGTGAATCTTGCCGCTACGTTATTCTACCGACCGACTCAACGTTCCACTACTACTACTTGATTGTTCGGGTATTCACTGGCGGTAATATATGTATACCCTGGGTGAGTCCATTTGTGTAAAAAGGGGAGATCCCTCAACATAATCTATTCTCTATCTTTGTTCTAACAGTATTATCTAAATTATACATGCACATTTACATTTTCATTTTAATAAGTTTTGTTAAAAACGACTGCCGAGATACTACGAGTAAATTTTTATTCAATTTTTATCGTGGTCGTATAAATGTTTTCTTTTCTGTACTTAATGTGTTTTAACATTGTCCATTTGTTCTGTATATACGAGCGTTTTCTTCTATTCTTTTAGCGTTTGTCAATAGTCTTTTTTTAGTTTTAATTGAATGGATAGATATTTCTTATAATAATAATAATAATAATAATAATAAGAAGAAGAAGAAGAAGAAGAAGAAGAAGAAGAAGAACATTGACATAGCATTGGCTAGTTATGATAGTGCAGAGTAATCGAATGCATATGTATATACAAAATAAAAAAATATCAAATATTATTATCAAAAAGATATAGGTATATACAGGGACGACGGTCTATTAATTCTAAGTAAATGCAACGGCAGAACTACAGAAATATTAAGACAAGATATAATAAAAACTTCAAAATACAAGAATTTACAATCGATATAAAATCCGATCAAAGAATAATAAATCTTTTAGATATAACATTCTACCAAAACATATGAAAAAAAGCATATGAATCAGCCTTAAGAAATTGCGGATATTCACGCAAACTGGGACGCAAAGATGAAAACAATAAAAAAACAACAGAAAAAAGAAATGGAATTTGGTTCAGCCCCCTAAAATTATACAATAAAAAATAAGGCAGTTATTCTTCAAAATAATTGACAAACATTTCCTTAAGAACGGCAATAATTCTCAACATAAATACATAAATTAGTTACTACTGCATGGATAACATGGAGAAAATAATAACTAAACGTAATAGAAATACATTACAAAACCAATAGAATTACAACAGGAAGAACAATAACACAGAGAAAGTAACACAATTAAGTGTAACTGCAGAAACAAATAAAATTACCCACTTAACAATCAAAGATTAACCAATAACATAATACACATAAGTACCGTAAGTAATAACATTAGGGCAGGCGAAAAATTTTATATAGACGCAATGGGTAAAAAACGTTTACAGAAATATATTATTACCACAAAATGTCATTCGAAAGCAAAAATACCTAATAAAACCCTATCAAAATACATATGGATCCAAAAAAGAAAACAGTATCCCCATCAAGATCAAGTGGGAATTTATAAAATGTGCATTTATGCTTAGAGGAAAAATGTATCTTATTAGTTTTAAAAATAAAAATGAACTCTTATACAAGAAATCTGAAATAATGGGTAAATGCAGGCATATAAATGAATACCTACCTTACGAAATAAGCACTTATTAAAAATTTAAAATAAACAAATAAATATATAATATATATATTATTTAAAAAAAATCTTCAATTACAATTTTTTTGAGTAATGATAGTTTTTTCTGTTATACACCAATTCACCTGCTTATTTCTTAATAATCGGTGTACCGTTTCAAATGAAATCTAACTGTTAAGGCTGCATTTACTCCTCACCTGTCAGACTGTTAATTTTAGATTACGTACCTAGACTCTGGTCATCTTTCATTCATCATTATTCTCTAATGTTTGTGCTTTCCAGTTTTTTGCTCTTAAAACAATTCCAATGGTCGCAAAAGACATTTAATTGGTTTGAATATAGTCGCTGAAAATTAACAACAGGCTAGCTATCACCCGTGAATTCACAACCTTTACTTTTCTCAGCAGAATCTTTAGCCCTGATTTAGTGTAGAAAATCAAGCTAATATTCAGCTACAATGATTTGCCAAGGTATCTTATAATTATATTAATAAGATGGAACAACTCCTACTTACAATTTGTATATTATGAAGACTTTTTTTTCAAAATAGTTTTGCATGCACTCTTTTCAGCGTCCAGCTACTTAAAGCGTTGTATCGTCTGTTACACGTCTCCTACGAACATGTAATAAATCATTTTCCACCCCTAAATGTCCACATACACGACTGAAGTTAGCAGACTGCTAAACAATGTTGACTTCTTTATAATATAAAAATGTACCATCATATTATGCAGTTGTCCCCAATCTTTTGCATGCCAGTGTAGATTATCGCACATAAAAGTGAATATGTAAATTTAGTCTAATACAAGATTGTATTCTTTTTATTGGAACATTGCAAAATCTGAAAGTATATTAACTATTACTATTATTATGACAAAACTTTCAGAATTGTTGCAAAAATAATAGCTTATCATGGCCAAAATGATCTATGAGAGAAATTTGTTTCATTTTATATTATAAATATATTTTAAAACATTTTTTATAATTATGAATTTAAACATATTGTAGCTAATGTTAAAATATTTGTAACAAAATTAGTTTTTATTGGGCAGTTGTTGATGCCAGTAATCGCCCAACAACGGTAAAATCTCTGTTTTACATTGAGAGAATATTCACAATGAAGAATATCTACAAAATCAATTAAATGGTTGAATCTGAATAAAAACGCTGTTGCGACAATATTGCACAATCTGAACGTGTAAAAGACAGTAGAGTTCAAAAAGCGATCAAGTCTTCATAGCCAACTAATCTTAATTTTCATTCGTTTTATCAGGAGATGGTTTAAAATATATGCGCAAAAACTGACTAAGGATGCAGATAATGAATTCCAAGTTGTGGGTACTGTGAATGCTTCTACATCGGTCAAACGTTCCCTGAACAAATGCGAGTTATATGGCTGACGGAAACGAGTTATAGCATTTCAAAATTTGAGACAACGCCTTGTGGTTAAACGAAACAAGCTTCAACTTAATTGATTCTGATGGCATCCAAAGAGATTGGTGGTGACGTGCCAAGGCTCAGACGGAAAAGTGATCGTTGTCAGTAGTTACACCTGATGCAGAAATCGTTATGCAATGCGACTGTATAAGCTCCGGTGGCAGTGGTGAATGACATTTCATCGAAAGAATCATGAATAATGATGGTTACCAAAACGAGTAAAAGTTAGCATTGTCGTCACTGAAACACTTAAAACAACGATCTGTTTCAGCATTTGTAGCGTGTGCTTAAAATGATAAATGAGGAATACACAAGATAGATTTGAAAGACGTCGTAATATCAGACAGAAAGAAAAGAAGTGAAGTGACTGCATATCTCTAGGGAAATCCTTGTTTTCAAGGCAAAAATAACACAGAAAATCAAGACTATTTGCCTTATTTATACACAGACTAGTGTCCTCATCTTTACTGCGGACTGAACTCACAGATTTCGTATCACTGCATTCGCGAAACAACGGTTTAATCCCCTAATCTATTGTCCATCTACATAAAATCATGACGTTCACTCGAAATATTGTATTTAAATCATTTTTTCGATTATTTTCTAGACGGAATTATATTCATATATTTGGCAATTCTGTAAGATTTTCTAATAAATAATACGTGATAAAATACATTATAAGTAAATAATGCCACACCAGATAATTTTTTAAAAATCCTATTATATTCGGAAAAATATTAGTCTGTTTGATTTAATGTATAAGCTTTAGTGAATCTAGACAAGTGTAAAATGAAAAATAATCTAATGTTCCAGTACGGTTGATCTTCAAATACATCTTAATATGGAGAGTCAATATCAAGTTATGTGAATGGCGTTATTAGTATAAAGAAAATCAAGGTTCATACGGATTATAGAAATTTTACCCATTCGTTTGATTATAATTGAAGATATATTTAGACCAGGAAATAACCTTTTCTAAAGAGCAACAATGCATCCATGTTCTCACAATATTATATATATATAAATATGTATGTATAAATATGTATATATATATATATATATATAAATATATATATATGTGTGTGTGTGTGTGTGTGTGTGTGTGTGTGTGCGTGTATAGTCTTAAGGTAGGCCATGTTTATGGGGTAAAGTGCTTAATATAGAGCTTATGTAATTATAAAAGAGGGCATTGATATTTAATGACTTACGATTGCGTTTAGCATAAAACCGAATGTCGCGTATCAGTTTTGACTTCAATATCCACACACACAGGCAAACACACACACACACGCAAACACACACAAACATATATATATATATATATAGTGATGATAAGCAGATGGAGACTTTAATGAACCATTTCGTTTATAATTTTTATCATCTCAATAGAACGCCAATCTACTACACGAATGGAGAAACTACACTGGATGGATAGTTTAGCTTGTTAGTGGCGAGCTAAAATATCCGTCCGGTGTGTTTATTGAATCGAACATATCTAACCATTAAATTTTGCTATCTTAATCTTATCTTTTCCTTTCTCTGTTAAATGAAATCTCCGAGATATTTAAATTCTTATACTTGTTTGATTTTCGTATATCTGTGGAATTTGCATGCTGGGTGACTTCTTTTATGCATAATTCTAAGTTTTAAGTGTTTAGATTTATCTGTTCCAAATTTTTATGAACTGTAAGTGCCACCATTGCATCCATTGCAATACCATGTCATAGTCATGAATATTTTGTCAGGCTATGAATAAGCATGTAATAATAGCATTATTAACAAAAATCTGTTTTGATGTTGCATTTGTAAACATTTTCTATAGAGAATATTTTAAAATATCTTAAACCATGTTTTCACAACTGAAGAAAATTCAAAATATCGTGGACTGTTTGCAGTATATCTGTTTAGTCGGAGAAAATTAAACTGTCATTTCAGAAAAAATCATTTATGTTTGGAAGTTTGAGAAGATCATGCTTAACGAATGTTTTAAGGCTTTATGTTTGTATGAAAATCAGTTAATATTAATTTTATACTTTGACTTAAATTAAATTCACATTTCTTAAAGTTGCATTATACTTTATAAATTACTTTTAAAATTCTTATCTATTTATACGGATTGTGGTCTAACTTCTTGTTTTTGTTTTGTTATAGAAAAAAAAACGCTTATTTTCCAAGGTGTATTATTATTATTATTAATACATTTTCAAAACATTTTTCTAGTCCGTAGACTGATATATTTCATGTGGTAATTCAATGTAGAATACACTATTTTTTTATATTCTATTTATGTCTCAAATTACAGTGTACGCCGAAAGTTTAAATGTCCTTACTAAATATTCAGACGAGAATTAAGAGAATGAAAGAATGTCGTTTGATTAAATATTCAATCTGCGGACATTTCTCTCTAGACTGCAACAAATCACATGAATAATTATTTTCTATACTTTTGTTTTTTTTTAATCAGTGTATTTGAATTCATATTCTTGAATTTTGAATTTGATTTGGTCAGTCGCTGATCGTTGTCTATTTGAGTTATGCATATTTCAAAATGAAACGCCGGAAAGTGAAGCGATTCAATAATATTAAAAAAATCATTTAGATAATTTTTTCTTCCGAAATTATGAAAAAGTCTGTGTAATACAGTGATTTAACTTAGATTTTATTTTAGAACTTCTGAAAAAAAACGAGATTTTTATATTTATCTTTTAAAAAATTATATTTATAATTTGCGAAAACGTTTAGTTTCTGTTGAAAATATATACAGTATATTTATCACTTCACCCCATGCAAGGCGACAATGCCACTAAGACATAAATGTCTACTGAGAGTGAAAGAGAACGAAAATAATTATAAGGAAATCATTTACTCCTTTAGAAAAGGAGGGCTGAACTGAGTGATAACCAAAACTATCAACTCCTATTCTGAAAATAAATCTTAAATATCTCTTTCTGATTCTAAGAATATGTGTTCTGTTTGCTCCCATTTTCCTAAAAAAATCTTCCTTGTTACTCACATATTTCGTCCATGGTATTCACAGCACCTTTCTAAAGATGCTCAGCATTTTTGCCTGAAATCTTCTCTTCATAACCGGGAGTATTGTACCGCATATAGGAATATTATTATTACATAGTAGTTTAGCACTTAACACTTGTTTCTATGTCAATTATGCTGTTTCTTAAAACTTGTACAAATCTTCTTCTGTTTGCCTTCTGAATGTGGGCAAACACGAATCTACAATTCTATGACCTTTATATCTCTTACCAAAGTTTGTCGTTTTACTATGTTTACTAAGCTCTCTTCCATGAAACATTTACACGAGCCCATTAAGATGATCGTGCACCAATTTCCTCTCTTCCAGTTGCCTTTACGATTTCCTGTGAATGCCAAATTTTATAAACCCTCTTTTCGTATTTTGTGCCTTGGATATAAACCCTCTTTTATAAACCCTCTTTTCGTATTATGTGCCTTGGATATAAACCCTCTTATATAAAACCTCTTTTCGTATTATGTGCCTTGGATATAAACCCTTTTTTATAAACCCTCTTTTCGTATTATGTGCCATGGATATTACAACAGTTTTTTCTGATGCTATGTGTCATTTTGTTGTTTCCATCTGTTAGGGTGATGGATTTGCGCATAATGTGGGTTCGTCTCAAGCAGATCCAGCTTACTCACTGGAGAATCATACCTGCTTTGTCGAACATGGTTTCTAATCAAAACAGTACCTGACCGTGAGAACTGTGAAGGGAGAGAGATCCCGATCGATCTTAGCCTTGGAAATTTAAAAAAAATGTTGCATTAGGTATTGTACACAATAGTGTTCTTATAGCGTACAGAGACTCGGTTATTACGTCTTCCAAATGTCTAATTCGAAGATTTTGGTTTTCAAGTGCTAAATGTACGATCGTCCATATTATTCCATTGTATCTCTCGCACTGTTCATTCCCTTGAGAATTGTATGGTTTATGGTTTAGTCCGGCTTACGGCCACTTTCTGTACTAATAGGTACAGGGAGTGGCTGTAATCTATCTTCTTACTTGGTCAGACATAAAAGAATTGACATGAACTGTATGAATAGCGCTCTGAATATTGAGGAGAGTGAGCAAAGACAGCATATGACCATTTTTGCACTTACATCTATACAGAGAAAGGAAAAAAGGAATCGCGAGTATACGTCAACGGCAGTTAATAAATATTTGTTTCGAGATTTAGATGGAAGAATGTCCTTAAAGTCCACGATCAGCCTCTCAAATGGCTGTGTAGCTTTTACTAGGGTTCCTGGGTTTGGTTTGTAGAAGCTTGGTTTTGTTCGAGCGCAAATCTGACAACTGTTTGTTATTCGTTTCACGGCCTCAACTGAAAAACCACATGTATCATTCTCGTGATGCCTGGATGACATCTCGTGATGCCTGGATGACATCTCGTGATGCCTGGATTACAGAAGATCGATTTTGATGCTCTTTATCGATCCTCACTCTCTTGACAGTGCATTCGCCGTTGCATTTTCCTTAACCGACTGATAGAAAACACCAAAGGAAATACTCGAAAGCTCTACTCTCCATCTCGTTATCTCTTCATTTTTTATCTTGCTTAACGTCTTGAGATTAAACAAAAAGATACTGACTTTTGATCAGTGATTAATTCAAAGAAGTGACTATTTCAGAAATGTCGCCATTTGTAGCATCTCGATTATGCCATAAGCCAGCTGAATGTCTGCGCTCAGATTTTGCCAATGTTCTGAAGAAGAACGCTAAATGCTTTATTTTCCAAACACGGTCAACACATTCTGGCCGTGTTCATAGTTGATATTACTCAATGTTGTCTTTTTAATTTTTCATTAATAATACTTCCAATTTTCTTGTTTTTATCAACAAGATTTGTGTATTTCTTTATAGTGTCTCTAAGTGAAGATTGCTGTACCACATTTGACTATTACAGAAAATGTTAGAAATTTTGCTTGTAAGAGAAGAGGTCAGTCAGTTGGCCGGCTGCATTTTGACTAAAAGAACTGTCCTTCTTCAGACGGAGTATATGGCCACCCGAAAGTCGAGAGTGACAGTACATGGAGTACCCACCGATATTACTAAGGACCGCCTGGGTGGCTACGTCTCGAAATTTTGATAGACCGGGAATATCTCCCCTGTAATAAGCAAGACGCGCATTGGAACTGGGGATTTTGTCCTTCATGTGACAATATCTCGTAAAAGTTTTTAGATGAACCCTGACACGTGACGGGACTGGAAAATACTTATAATTGTTGAAAACCGACGGCCCCACTGCTGTAACTGGTGCCACAGGACACCTGCCTGATTCGCCACAGCCAATATCACCAACGGAAACAGTGAGGATGGACGTATCTGGTAAGGCACCAAAAGGCCTCGGTGATTGAAAGGAAGTCGCGTGGAGGTGACTAAAGTTTGCAAGCCCCTCTTATCAGCAGGATGTCCTAAACAGGAGCAGCAGTTTCTGGAGAAGCAACGACGACAACAAAAAGAGCAGCACCCTCAGCAGAATCAACAACAATGGCAGCTGCTTCAGCAGAAGCAGGAACAGCACCAGAATAAAAATAACAACACCAGATTTAGAAACAATACCGTAAAACGCAACAGTAACACCAACTGTCGAAACAACAGGTGCAGTTTGAATCTAATACATGGACGGAAGAAATGCCTAGGCCTAGGTCCTTTTCCTTGAAAATCAGGAGGGAGAAGGAGAACGTCGAAGGGGGAAAATGTTTAAAAAAGAAAAGAAAGCCGGGCGAAGCAGTGCCGAACGAGCTATGGAATATGCCTTGTCTCGTTCAGCCTTGTTTCGCTAACCAGAAAAAAGACGCGAAAAAAGGTAAGTCGAGGAGCCTCTCCACTTCTCCGTTAGCGATCTGACAGCTTTCTATTCCTCAACCTCCTCCAAACCATTCAAATATAAAAAAGAACACCATATTCCCCAAGAAGGATGTCATTTGTTTCATTTACAGACAGGCCCGCGAGAGAGATCCTTCCTCTCAGAGTAAAGCCTTTTGAAATCTTTATTCAAGTTTACCTCCTTTAGTCAAGTTTACCTCCTTCTATTAAAGCCGGTTAAAGATTTTTAACGGAGTGTTTGCAGTCAGTTTCCGAGATTTGTTTGGGACCAGAAAAGACTTGTGCTGTGAAGGGCTGAACAATTCAGTGCAACATGCAGCTGATTCGCACGATCATAGACGGTGGAAAAGACGACGCTGGAGCCGCGTTGATAAGTTAGGATCAGTTCAAAGCGTTTGATAGGGTTGTCCATCAGTACTAGCAGCTCTCTTGCAGACCGCCGGATTCAAAATCGACTTCTGCAAGTGGATCAGCCTGCTGTATCTCACAACCGGTTCTGTGGTGCAGCTGAACGGGAAGCCGTCAAGCACTATTGCGCTGTCACGGTCGGTTCTTCAGGATTATCTGCTGTCGCCCCATACTTTACGCTTTGGCGTCACAGCCTCTGCGATGACTAAGGGACAGAGCGTGCAAACCCAATGTAGAATCGGTGTCCCTAGTGGAGCTCGAGCTTGGGTTTCCACGTTAGTCGATAAAATTTTGTGTCGTGCTGTCGGGACATTGAGGTGATGCAGAAGGCACTTGAAATGAACGAGAAGTTTATGGTGGTCATAATTAACCGCGACAAATCTTGCGTTTCGATGCTTGGCAGGGCGTTGCGCTTCCGGGGGCCCTTCAGTTGAACCGACGGCCACGTCCACATTCCGGGAGTGTGATTCGGGCCAGATCTCCACTTGCAGGTTCAGGCAAAGTTCATAGTGGCGATCCGGACACCTCTGAAGGCACTTGTTCTTAAAGGGTAGGGCTGAGGTCTGCTCCGTACAGGTCTTTCCCCTCATCCTTTACGTGTTGTCAGTACTCCTTCTCTGCAGGAAACGTATATAAACATAAGCACATGTGTTCTTCTTCTGTTATAATATATTATTATTGTTTAAATAAAAAATATTTTTCCAAAATGTTAAGATATAACTTATGGTTAGATAGGTTTATGGAATATTTTATTTGATGTTTGAATATATGTATATAACGCATATAATATACACACTCACGTACATACACGCACGAACACACAAATATTTAAAAAGTGTGTAGCTAGTAACTTGATTATTTGTTTATAAGTTATTATTGATTTAATGTTTTATTTTTGTTTATTAACTAATTATAGAAGTTTAGATATTTCTCGTTGTATGTATATATATATATATATATATATATATATATATATATATATATATATATATATATATATATATATACGCACATACATATACGGTTGATATTTAATATTTGTTTTTATTTTATGTTTATTTTGTCTTAATTGTATTTATATTTATATATTTATTGTTTTGAGGTTTATATTATATTTATATTATTTATTTATTTTTATTTAGTGGTTAGATGGCAACTAAATATTTATTTTTATGTTTACACTTACCAGGTATTTAAGTTGTCTTTTTTAAGAGTTTATTTTGTTTTCTGAAACTAATTATTGCTAATTTTTCCTGTAAACATGGCTTGCTCTCTTTACTGTTAATAATGTAAGGGCATTTCCTATTTATAATTTCACATTTTATTTTGATGGTGTGTATATTTTCTTTTTGGGTTCATATATATATTGATAAGGTTTTATTGTTTGTGTAAATTTTCCGTCAATGGAAATTTTGTGATTGTAATTTCTTCCTTTTAGGGCTTTTCCTGTAGCATCTATATTTTTAACGTATATTTTAATATCATTAGATACAGTAGTTTGTATATTATATTATTGCTTAATCATGTATTGTTATGTGGGCAATTTTCTTTGTTGCTGCAATTACCTTTTGTCTGGTGTTATTTTTCTGGCTTTTTATATTTTTAATTGTTTTTGTTTTTTAAGTATTTTTATTGTGCTTAATTATTCTTTTCGCCCTCCTGAGTTTGATTGTTTTTTTATTGATAATGTTTAATCACTTACTGTTTTAGATAAGTGATTGACAATTAGTTGAAAGAATATTTTGCCTATTTTTGCTTTTATTATGTTGTTGTAGGGGGGTTTCGAACCAAATTATATTTCGTTTTCTGTTCTTTTTGCTTGTAATGCTTTCGGTTTTGCATTCTAGTTTATTTGAATATCCGCTATTTCTAAGGACTGATTCTTATCTTTATTTATTTTCATTGAATATATTTAAGTTGCTAGAATTTATTGAATGTTTCATTTATATATGTAGGTATATCTTTAATACGGTAGGCGGCGGTAGTAATTTGTGTTAATATATAAGTATAATATATATATATATATATTATAATATATAATATGGTTTTATGAATGGTTTTTTATTTTCCTTTGTTTAGGATGATAGTTATATCTATGAAATTTATTATTTTTTTGTTTGATTTTATATCGATTACGTACCCTAGAAATTTCAAGGGTTTATTATTTATTTTCATATTTTTCCTATATCTCTGCTCTTGCAGCTTCTTAGAATTAATATTATATCGTCCATTTATATGCCAGTATCTTTTTTATGTTTATAATATACCCTAATTCGCTGATTATGTGCATGCATATGAAATAGCGTTCATCTGCATTATCATAGATACGAAATGGTCTGTCAAAATTATTATTATTATTGTTTTGGACGTTTTGGGTCAATATTTTTATTGAATAATATAGATATTTGGCATGATTTATTATATTTATATTTTCATTGGGGATAGTCATATACTGTTTTGCTAAGTTTAGTGCATTATTTAATATATTCTGTTTAATAGTCATGTAGGGACAATACTAATGACCATGCTAGAAACGCTAAAAATACTTATGCCACTTTCGAAATAAATACAGACGACTTAACAGAATCATACACGAATTCTTAAGCACAATGATGCGAATAAGGATCGACGAAAATGAGCACTTCCGTATGTGGGAATATGCATGAGGAAAATAAAATAAGTATCAATTTTAATAAATTCTATTACAGTATTGGCATTAACTGAGATACATATGTTTATGTTATATGAATAACACAAGATAAAAAGTTCAATAAAGTTTAAAAATCAAAAGCGAAGAAATTCAATTATAGATTAAAATTTACATAGGGAAAATAAATTACTATAAATATTTATAAAATTAAAGTAAATCACGTGGTGTATCGAAGGAGCATCAAATCCGACTGAAATATTGATCAAATTATTGTAGAATTTATAGGGAATTTTATGTTTAAAGTCAAGTGTCAGAATAGAATGATTTTGTAAAGCGAAAATATAAATGTGACACAATGAAAAAAATACATTACAATATGTCATGCCTAATTTGAATCAGGTGCGTGGGTGCAGGAAGACAATACACAAAGTGAGAATGGCTGATCTTAAGACTACATTAGGTGGGGCAAAAACGGATACATTTTTAAATGATATATTAAAATTATAGAGATTATTGCAAAATGTAAGGTGCTGGGACGCAAACACAAAATATTCACATCGAAAGACTTAGAGCAAGCTAAATATTTATATAAAAGCCCGAGAAAAACAAGAAATTATGAGCGAAACATAAAGAATTCAATTGCAGATAATATAGAAATTTCTTGCAATGATATTAGATTTTAAGAACTTCGCCAGGAGCCCACAAACGTTTACGTAAAAATAGCAAAATATAATAGCGAATTCAAAACAACAAAAAAGAAGGAAAACTAAAAGGTAAAGCTTTTGGCTGTAAATTTGATACCACTTAATTTTCATCCTGGAAATGATTTTTGTATACACAGTTAAACTAGGAACTAAAGGAAAAACTTCAAAAATATATTGTACATGGCTGACTGATATTTTGAGTGTATATGTTGCACTCACTTAAAATATCCAGAATCGAAAAATATCAAATTATTGTGTCACATAAAAGAATAGTAATAAATTGAATTGACATTAAACAAAGACGACCGTTGAAGGATTTGAATCCGAATAAATAACAGATCAATAATAGAAGAAACTTAAATTAGATTGTTACGCAGAGGACATTTGAAAATATAATATAATCTTATCACTCAGCACGAAATAAATGCGTTAGGATTGATAACAGAATTAGGCTCCTCTAGCAGTAAATTTTGTGTATTTTGATAAAAAATGTAACCACATCATAAATGAATACGGGTTCAAAATGAATATATTAAAAAACGAACACAGGAGTTGAGGGAACTTAATACATTTGATTTTTAAAAAAGACTATTGAAAATTAGCATCAGCAAAAAGAATGATTTAATATCTAGGATTTTAATACCCATATTTACTCCCTATTTAAGTGAGAAAATAATTTGATAGTTGCAATGAAGTTAATAAAAACTGGTCAAGAACGTAAATGTGACTGTGTCCGCGGACGACAATGTGAAGACAAAAGTGAAAGGTTGAAAAGTGATAAGTACTTGTTTGTGATCTCGGAATTATGTTGAACCTTTTAATAATTGTGAGAAATGTTAGCTTGTTAGCTTTGGAGGGAGATGAAAATACCAAGAATGGCTTTCAAATCTGTGATTACAATGAGTAAACCAAAATCAAAATAAAACAATAGTGAAATATTTATAAAGTAAGAAAAACTGCACCACAGGAAAGCGCTTTCGTAAATCTATTTTGTTTTGGAAGGTGGTGGCAACATTTATTGATTAGTGCAAATAATGAGTGAGATAAGAACGAAGAAATAGGTAAAAGTGACAAGCGAAAGAAAGAAAGAACATACAAACTGAGAAGGTAAGTGGGAGAAAAGAAAAGATAAAGAAAGGATTTGTTGAAAGAAATGTTGAAATGTTGAAAGAGAAGCAAAAACATGTCCAGATGAGTAGAAGAAAGATGATATTTGTACAAAGGAATGCAACCTCAGTGTTAACTGATAAAACATAGAAAACACAAATCTAAAATTTCACTGGGTAACAGTATGAAATAATGGAAAGCTAAAAAAAAATTAGTGAAAGGATTGGAAATGACTACAATTGGAAGAAAACTCACCTCAAAGATGCCAATCCATTAGCGCAAGTATTAGTTACATTAAACTTTTCTTTTGAGGATATACAACAGTGTATATATATATATATATATATATATATATATATATATATATATATATATATATATATATATATATATATATATATATATCTTTTCGGATGTATAATTCGTCGGGGGATATCTTTGTAGTTACATCTGTTAACCTTATTTTTTCTTTTCTTTTATATTATTATTTACTCTCTCTTTCTCCCCACTTCTTTCTTTCTATCTCTCTTTCTCACAGTTTCTTTTTCCCGGACGGATTTATGCCTGCTTGTTTTATTTTTTTATTTTATTCTCACAGGTTTCTTTTGAGTTTGATGTTTTTGGTTATTAACTTTTCATTTTCTCATATTTTTTATTTATTCTCTTTTGTTTCGAGTCATTAAACAGCATTTGTGGCTAAAGTTACAGATTTGTGCAGAAGAACGTATATTGGCTTAGGGACAAAAATGAAAAACAAAACAGTGAATCGTAAAAACCGAACCGACTCAAGAAATCAAATATATTTTCTTTACGCTGAAGTATTAAAATATATATATAAGCTAACATACATCTTTAGATACACTACAACGCACAGATCGGTGTACATAGGATGGCAATAAAAGTATAAATCTGTATGTTTATAGATTTTTGATGTTCATTTGTTACTATTTAATACGTAATATAAAAACACATTAAACAAAAATCAATATTTGCGTTTGGAATCGATATTAACTTTCCTCGACACAAAAGTCAGAGGAACAGAAATCGTACTAAAAAATCGGTGGATACAAACAACGTGAAAGTTGTGTTTTTCGAGGCGCTTTGAAATGATAATAATCATTAATGAAACTAATGAAATATGGTGATAGGAATGGCAATATAATTTGAATATAATTATCACATGCAGTATAGTATCTCAGTTGATGTTTTTATAAACACCTAAGAATGATTGAATTATTTAATATCAGTACATCTTTCATTTTAACCTTTAAATTATTTTCAGCACTGTATATTTTATTGTTTATATATTATTTATAATTTTGTACTTTATATATATTTACGTAGTATGAGCATAAAGTGGACATTATTTCCTGAATTGTGATTTATATTATGATATATATATATAAAAATGTTAATACTTGTAAATGATAATATTTCTATATATTTGTTGTTTCTAGACCCTTAAAAATGTTTAATATAATATGTAATGTAGGTTTTGATGCAAAATAAACAGAAACATGCATGTTAGGGTTAAATAACACTTTGTACAGACACACGGATGATGGAAACTATATTTCGAAAGTACATGAGCATTGACGTAGAACTAAAGACTATAGACTACAAGAATAATAAAACTTCCACTCATAATAATGACGGCGGGGATGGGGTCGGCAAATATAGAGATAAACATGATGGCTATTTGATTATAATTTCTATGAGTTTTTTCTTATATTTCAAGAAGAGTTTTCGTGGTGTGATGAAAAGGATGTTGGTTTTTCCTACCTTTATTACTGATTAGTGCATTCTATATTCACTGGTTACTGATGTTTTGTGCCAAAATCTGAAGCTAAAATTAGTATAATCACACTTGTAGCCGAGATCAGATACAAGAAAACTACTGCATTGTATTGTTAGATTAGTTTTCATGTACAGAGCTCTAATCTCTCCAAAATGCTGGTAATGCCACGTCTAATTTTAAGAATGTAAATATGAATTGAATTATTATTTTCTAAATGCATATAATGCGTTGAAGCAGAATGTACTAGAAGAGATATATTGTCAGAGACCGAAAAATGTAGTACAAACAGATTTAAATGCATAAATACCGGAACCATTTAAATTATGAATCTCTCCCCACTAAACATTAACTGGTCAAGAGGTGGATACAAAAGAATAAAGTTGATCACGATAATGAAACTCCAAAATTGACAAAGAACTCCTGAAAGGCTGTATGTTAAATGAAATAAAAGTCTATTTCAATGTAGGCACGCGTTTACAGATATGGACATTTTGGACATGGGAATCAATAATAAATATTACTTTTTTTAATATCTCAATGAGATCATTAGGCCAAATATCTTGCCTCGTTTTTAAGATCGAATGACGACGTGAAACCGATATTAGATAGAGGACACATTTGAGATTATGAAATTTTATACTGGAAAAACAAATACAAGTCTGAATACGAGATCATGTCTTTCTAACTAAAAATGAAACCACATAGGGTTGTTAATCCGTCATTAATCAGTAAGTTGTAAATCACAAGGTGAATGTATTTCTTTTTAAAATAAGTATACAGTATTTTGTATAAATAGAAATGTTATTCATTTTTTGAGGTTGAATCATAAATAATTTATGTTATTGATTAGAAAATTGTTATTCAACAAATAAAATACATTCAGAAATTACTCAGTTATACATAGATCATTATTTGCAACAAATTGTCAATTATCAGGCTGCTCATTTTTACATTTTGAGTAAAATTCCGCCGATTTAATGACTTCCAGGAACCCTTGAATTTGGTTTTAATTAGACCAGTTTTTCTTGCTGTTCTGCCGGTAACGTAAAATGTAATACTCTGTTGGTGTACAGTCTGTTGCGTATAGATGTTGGATAGAACAGACCAGCAGTGAATCCAAAATTTTGTCTTGTGTCATACTTGCTGTATTCAGCTTTGCATTTGTCCAAGAGCTGAACAATACTCTTTCTAATGATAAGTGCATGAACTTTTTCGAACAAAAGTTTATGAAAGCTGTAGGTGATGAATGCATAAATATGCTTTTATTTTTTCACTGAATTTTTAAAAATTCTAAATGAATAATAACCCGACTATTCCACACCTCGCAAGACATTAACTTACTTTCAGACCTCAGGTCAGAATATTTATCCTTGTCAATTCACTGCATTTCTCATTGGAACTTGCCGTATGTTAAAATGATTCTTAACTTCACGTATAACTAGTAGTTATGAGTGCAAGTTCGACATTAAAAAAGATGTAGGGGGTCTGAAATGGTAGAATTTTGTATATAATATTTGGCACACGCGAAACTGTGTTAAACACACAAGATACTAGATACGAAGTAAATTATTGTTATGTTAATCTACACATAATAGTAATGGACTAGTCCGTATCCCATAAACACTGCGCCTCAAGAGGAAGCAGCGGAGACAGTGAGAGACAGAGTCAGGCAGTCGGCTAGAAGATTACTGTAAGACATTGGAATAGTGATACTTGTCCAAACAACATAGTTCTCTCTAACCTAACCTGATTGTTACTACTAACACTTCTACTCTTTGTACATAGATTCTATCTATAATATATCTGTGTTATTCCCTACCTGTGTTCATTGGTTCTACCTTGGACCATCACCGGGGTACAAGGAACCTGGAGCATAACAATTATGTATCGAAGAAGATACATAATTGTTATGCTCCAGGTTCCTTGTACCCCGGTGATGGTCCAACTAATTGTGTCCTCTCTCCTCGCTGACGTTAATTAGTTTACATTAAGAAACGCTTAAAAGAGTGGTACACCAGTCGTAATCATATTGTCACTCTCTCTGTATTTCTTTGTGATATACTCCTACTGCAACTCTATATGAAATGAAGGTAGGGGAGGTTATCTCATCTTCGAGGAGCTTTTGTTACAACACCGTGTTCTAGTATTTCCTTTAGTCCTCCCAATCGAGAGAATTTGTCTCTGTGTCTGCGCACCTGCTCAGGGACGAAAGCTTCCGAAACAAAAATATATGTTGCTTTGATTCCTGCGTATACGTTAAAGTTTTACTAATGTTTTCTCACTCATGAATTTGTCTCCTCAACACAAGTAATTGTGTTAAATCCATTTCTAGGGTGGCGTCCTCCGCCTGGTAGTTAGAGATCCAAATCTGAGAAAGCTATCCAATTATCAGGGCGATTGTTTTGTCAATTGCTAAATGGTATCTATAGCATGCAGAATTATCTGGTGGTGCATTCTATGGAATGATGAAGTATATAGCTATAGTTTTGCATTGTAGCATTTATTCAGGATAGGTATTTTATATGTACGACTTAGGTTGTTGCTGATTCGTTACCTAAGTTCCTCACATACATTAAAAATAAGACTAAAATTATTGCATACAGTAGTGTAAAAGCAGATTATATATGAAAAAAGTAGACTATTGTTTTTCCAAATAAAATATGGTGTCTACTCTCCAACTATGCAGAAATTGAAATACATCTTCAAGAAGTCAAAACGTAACTTCTCTTATTATCTGTAACTAAACACAGCCAAACTACACCAGTTCAGGATTTTACAATCCGGTCTAAACAAACCTAATCATAAAAGTAAACGCTAAAAACAACCATCGTCATGGGCTTGTTGCCTTTATCAAAGATGGGTTACAGTGAGACAAAAGCCTTAAATCGAGGACTGAATTAGCATTAATGTGATTTCGTTTGTTCATATTCATAATATGTCCGTTGCATTGAATGTTTTTTGTCCACAAGTAAAGGATTTGTAATAATAATTTTGTAAAATAACTGATAATATATTCTCAGATAACCCCTCAGCTACCATTCATATTTGTGGTGATTTCAATATTCTTCAAAACGTATAGTTAATAAACCAAACATAAACGAGGAAGAACACTGCCATACCTTCTTCTTTGCGTACGAGTTGATTCAGAACATGCATTTATTCTCCCGATATAGCGGACATTATTCTAACATTCGAGACCTCTTTTTTCCCCTCATGTCCTGATCAATGTTTCAATAAATGTTGAGCACGTCAGATCACTCACTGGTCTGTGCAAAAATAATTGCCAAAACGAAGGCTCCCACCGATTTTCCGTTTCATAGAACATGTAACGATTCTCTAAAGCCTTCTGGGATAACTTCTGATCATACACTGTTGAAACCTCTATCTCAGTATTCTACAGAAACAGAACACCCAGAAACCCCCCTCATTTCTCAATGGGTTCTCTCTGGCATGGAACGTCTTATAACCCAGAAAACTCAAGAGAAACAACCACCTGAGTGACAAACCTAATGACTAAACTACCATTACGCATAAAGTAAGTGAAGCGAATTAAAATAAATCCATCAAGGCACCTCGATGACTTTGGCTAAGGTGAGGTATTGAGAGCTGATGGTATTTCTTTAAAAGTCTAATCAATTCTAAAGGTCTTACTGCCGGGTAATACCATGAATGTTGTTGTGAACGGCCAGTCACATGAAGTAGAGAAAATCATTGTAGGCGTCCCCCATGTTTTCTACTCAGTCATACGCTTTTTCTGCTATATATTAACCATCTGCCTAATATAATTCTCAAGTCATTAGTAAACATTTATGCAGAGGATATAACGGTATAGGGGATCGCCACTAAACATTTAGATGATTAGGACAGGACAGCTGATCTCGCCCTTGATCTTGTTTGCAGAGTTCAATGAGGGAAGATCTGACTTGTAACATTCAATGTATTCAAAACGAAGCTAGTAACGATTCTTCTTCATTGAACATAATATGAGTTTTCTCGAGTCATAATGAATTGTTTTACCCTCAATGAGGCTCCATTCTTGAAATTTCGATTCAGAATCGATATCCTCCCAGACACCATGGATCTCGTACATACAATTCTTCGCTAAAGAGGCTGGAGAAATGGTAGCCGGTTCTATATATCGCTCAATGAATTATTACCGTGTGTGTGACGAAAATCTTTCAGCACTTCAGTCCATCACCTACAGACGAAACCTTGATAGCCTCTTTCTCTTGTATCACTATCTTTATGGAAGATGTTCCGGCTAAATACATTCTTCATTTACACAAGAACATCCAAGCCATTGCCCGCCATCATCACGTACACTGAGGCAACTCATTTCTATTCCCTTATTTTCGAACATTATATCGATTCAGGGAATAAATCAACAGAAGTGCAGTGTGATTAAACAGTATGAAAAAATATATTGCGAGTCTTCCAAGACGGACACTGGAAAAAATAGCAATAAAAAAACTTAAGAATATCATTCAGAATAAATATAACTGAATCAGTTTGGGCAAGAAAGAACCTGTGCTTAAAATGTCTACAATTTCGTAGCCATGAATGTCTAGCACGACATTTAAAGAAAATTCATGGTTAGGGAAATGCGCAAATTGATGAATGAAGCGGATATTCAAATGCTAAAGATGGACTAACTGCAAATAATAAATGTGTATTCTTTCCTTAACTGTAATGTAGAAAGATGCAATTGGAATTTTTTGTCAAAGTGATCTCCCGTTGTCCATTTCAAAAGATAGTCACAATTTTACTTCACATAGCAAAATACTTTAGCACCACTTTAAAGGGCAAATATTCAAGTAGAAATAACGTATTACTAAATTCAACAAACGAGGTTTTACAAGTATTAAAACATTCGTTGTTAATTTCTCGTCAGCAAATCTTTCCAAGCCTGGTCTTGTTTATGAAAACATAAATTTACCAGCTGTTTCCTCTGGTCAGCTTATCTACCCATCTTTTTAGGATCATCGCACTTTAAGTACCCAGCATTTGGTCTTTACATAAAGGAATTCTATTTTCTCAACTTGTTTACAGTTTCCACTTTTTGATAGGCGAAATGAATCATTTTTTTAAAATTCTGCATTGTCTTAAAAAATTAGCAAATATTATCTCTTCAATCGGTATTCATAGGAGCTGTTATTCAACTTCCAATTTAGGTCCTCGCCATCAACAAAATGTCAGTTCATCTTAGCCAGAAGTCTTCTGGCCGGTCTACTTGGCAATGTCAAAATAACAAAGTCGATTACTTCAAACCGTGTCTGCTTAAAAATTAACTTTCAAATGAAAAGCAATTTCAGTTTTTCTTTCAGTCTATCTATTGTTCTATTCTTTAACGTTTTTCGTTTTGTTCCAAGTTATATTTTAGTTTTAACACTTTACTTTCCGTTTCTTAGTGTCACATTATAGGAGAGCCTGCGAAAAATGTCATCCTTTAAAACTCTGAATTATAAGTGAATAAATATTTTCTTCAAAATGAGCTTTCATAATAATGTGTCATACATATGAATAAATCGTCTGCCGGTTATTAATATGCAAGTGCAATATATTCCTGTCAATTTTGCCTCCCTATGAACATGGAAGATTATAAGGTACATTTATGACACTTCATGCATTTACTTTACAGAACGTGGGAATTGGCAGAAACACTAATTTTATCAAAAGCCACCATCCATAAGGATTTTGTGAAGTTTGGCGAATAAAATCGCTACGATGTTTGGTTGCCACATGATCTGAGTGAAAAGGATCTTTTGGATCGAATTTCGTCTGTAGTTTGCTGTATAAACTCAATTAAAATGTTCCCTATTTGAAGCAAATATGATGGATGATGAGAAATGCAACGTTTACAACAATGTTCAGCGAAAAAGATCCTGGGGTAAGTGACATGAGTCAACTTTAGCCACCTCAAAGTGGGTCGTCATCCTAAGAAAATCATGCTGTGCATCTGGTTGGACTGGAAAGAAATGATGTACTATGAGCTTCTACCAAATAACTAGTCATATGATTCTGAAAAGTTCTGCTCGAAGCTGGACGAATGAAAGGCAGAAATTCAAGAAAAGCGCCCAGAATTGGCGAAGAGAAAAGGTGTTATTTTCCATCAGAATAGTGACAGATCTCACTTTTGAGAAGCTTGGCTGGGATATGTTCCCGCCCCGCCTTGTTCACCAGACATTGCTCCTTCGGATTTACCTTTATTCAGGACCTTGCAAAATCATCTCAATGGTAAAAATTTAATTTTTTTGAATGACATGAAAACACCTTAATGTGTTTTTTACCGAGAAACAACTGAAATTCTGGGACGATATAAAGTTGAAGGAAATATGGAGAAATGTTTTGCAACAAAATGGTTCATATTTAGTTGAATAAATATTTAATGCCATTATTTTTGTTTTTCTTTCAATTTCCCTAAAATATCAGCGTTTACGTTACAGACAACCCACTATATATATATATATATATATATATATATATATATATATATATATATATATATATATATATATATATATGTATATATATATTCGAACCTGCGTCTCATATGGTAAATCGTCATTAGAGCAGGTGTGTTTAACCGTTCGGTCGTGTTGGAATTCTGGTTAAACAAATTTCAAAATAGGGCTTTTGCACTCACATTCTCTGCCGATTCTCGAGGCACCCATATCTGTACAGTTTTTGTACCATTAATTAAACAAAAATATATTTATTTTCCGAAATGGAGTAAATTCCTACATATTTTAAATTATTTTTCTTAAATGTTATTTTAGATGAATACCAGAAAACGCATATTTTCTGACAAGAATTATCGAATACTCAGATCGGTAAGTGTGATTAAAATACAAATACCGTTTATAAACAGAGCATTTACTCGAATAAGAATATCCATCTAAAATAACGTTTAAGTAAAACATTAATATATGTCGGATTTAATCCATTTCATAACATCATATATATATATATATATATATATATATATATATATATATATATATATATATATGTATATATATATATATATATATATATATATATATATATAAATATATATATATATATATGATGCATTTTGGCATATAGAAACATATAATCAACAGACTTACTGATATTGTGGCAATGCATACTTATATAGTCTACCTCTTGATTATAACGTAATATATTATTGTACAGGCATTTTTACACATATATTTTTAGAATCTGTCAAAGAGACACAAAATACGTTGTTTGGCGCCTAATTAAGTTCTTTTTAAGAATCACTCTCTTGAGTCCTGCAAAATCTATCGATTTTCATGTCCCTGAACACAGAAGTATTTCCTTATTGCTATTGTCCAAAACGTTAACCGACATGGATGACAGAACAAGCGTCTTCCAAGTGAAGTATATATCATTCTTTGTCGATTGTTGTTTGGCAAGCATCAAATGGCACGGGCGTGGTAACAAAAGCTATTATGAATAGAGTTTATATAGTTTACGAAAAGTTGAAGAGATCTTCCTTGGTATTTCGTGTCGTCAGCATACACTCATATTAGAGTAGAAAAATACTGTAATTTCAAATGTAAAGTCTCTTTACGGTAAAACACCATAAAGATAACCTGATATTTCAGTAATTTTTTTTACTAATGTTTACTTCATACAAGACTAAAGAGCCAGTCAACGTAGAGGTCTAATGAGTGCTGTTTTATGAGCGTAAGACAAGGTAAGATGAGCAGTTCATGAGATTATGTGTGACAGATGACGGTTATATCTAAACTTACAGACGTCATAATAATAATAATATCAATAATAATAATAATAAAGAAAAATTAATAATATATAATAATATAATACAACGTATAATAATAATAATAATAATAATAATAATAATAATAATAATAATAATCAAAGCTAAACGACCAGACATTGTTATTGAGACCGTAAACAAAAATGTCTCCTTATTGATCTGGCAGTCCCTGCAGACTGCTATGTATATTGGAAAATCTTTAAAAAGTTATCAAAATAAAAGGGCCTTGAAATCGAAATCTCAAAAATGTGGCAATCCCTGTTGTAGTTGGATCCTCGGATTGGTTGGAAAATATTCCAGTAGACCCATTGTAGGGATTTCTGGAAGTTCATGGTTTAAAGAAATACAAAAATATTTTCTCATGAGTACAGACCACACCTTACGAAGGGCTTCACCTGTGTAAAATGTGTGTGTATGAGTGTGTGTGTGTTTTTTTAATTGGTCAGTGGAAAGTGTCATGATACTATGTCTAATCTTAGGTCCCTGGGCGGGACCCGGAAAGAAATGTGTACACACCAGAAATCAAAGGAAACATAATAATAATAATAATAATAATAATAATAATAATAATAATAATACATCTTAATATCTGGACATAACGAAAAATAATATGAGCATCACCCGTAACTTGATACATGTGTTACTTTTAGAATTTACCGTTCAGATTGACATACATATGAAAACTGATATATCTGATGTAAAGATTAAATGCTAAAAATATTATACATATTGGCATTTTCATCGGATAAAATATCTCTCTTAAACTAGAAAGTTGAAAGATCAAGATCATAGTGATCGAGAAAAAATCGAGAAAACATGTTCTGGTTTATGATTCCCAGTTCATGAGAAGAACATTCTGAGTTGAATTTACTATTTATAAATGGAATACGAAGGGAATAAGAATGATTCATTTGTGTGTATATTACATGAAATGTCAACGCTGCAAAGATTAGGGCTCGTGGAGCCAATGTAACTTGTCAGAAAACTTGTCTTGGGAATAGTGACTTAAAAGAAGAGGTTTAAGTTTCGTCTGTGCGAAAGGGATATTAAGAGGGCTAATTAGTCACCAACACCGCCGAGTATACGCTTTTGATGTCTATCAGGAGAGGCAAGTGAGGACCTGGCAGCTCCAGCCCACATATGGCATCAATACTCCATTTTTGGTCCCATTTGGCGTGTATAAAAATAGAATATAGCAAAGGAAGCCAGAATACTTACTGGTGCGGTATAATGATCCTAATATTTTCCTGCTTTTTCTTCCCAGCTCCGGGTTAATTAGTAGAATTTGTATCAGTAAATCATTATTAACTTCAAAAAATTAACATATAAAAATATATTCTGGCTTTAAAAAACCTACGGAGGTTTGATAAGCCGTACATAAGAAGTCAATCAATCAATCACTAAATCAATACATACATATATGCATACACACACACACACACACACATATATATATATATATATATATATATATATATATATATATATATATATTTACGCACACAAAGAGACACTAATACACACATAGATAGATAGATAGATAGATAGATAGATAGATAGATAGATAGATAGATAGATAGATAGATAGATAGATGTTATATTTGGAGAGTTTTATGGCAGAAATATAATCATGTTCTTGCCAGGATAACATGCGCTGTTACAAGGCGAAATTATGGATACCATTCAAAGGAAAATTGAAGAACGCTTTTGTAATGGACCGATATTTTATCTGCAAACAAATATTTCAAGTTCTTCTGACGTCGATTCAGCGCATGAACTGTTGAGAATAAAGGGCTTAGTATAAATCTTCTCCGACTCGGTGAACATCTTTGAACCCGGGTTTAGTTCAGGAAAAAAGCGTGTTTCTTTATGAATGCACATCGATATTTGCAAGTCATGAGGTTCTGTTACACGGTTTTGTCAACAAAGAAAGCAATATAAATAACGTAACCTTCATATTTAATTTGAATTCTTTTAATTCGTAAACAGTAATAAAGGAAGAGAAACATAAAATTGTCACGGTAGATGAGGGCTGAGATATTTCTACGAACATCAAAAATATGAGGAATGTGTAAATATCATGTCATGGCTTAGGGACTATTTTGTAAACATTAACACGTTTATTTGACAGATTTGATGTTTCGACCTTGGGGAGGAGTTTGCTTAAGATAATTATCGTCATTATTTACAAAGAAATGATTCTGAATCTATTAATAACGACCAAGGCAGGTGGAGATGATAATATGAATTATATAATCAGAGGTCACAAATTGACACATAAATAGTACAAAAATCATACAAAGGCCGGGATAAAGATCACATCACAAATGGTTGAATTTGTCTGCTTTATGTGCCGTGTGACCTCAGGATGTAGGCGATCATGGCTTTCCTAAATTTCTTGTCTTTTGTAACTCTTAATTAATTTTTTTTTTTTTGCTATTTCTCCTAGGCTTAGATTCGACATCCATTTACTCAATGTTATTCGTTGCTTTCCTCTGTCGCTCTTGCCATAAACCTTTCCTGTGAGTATCAGACTTTCCAAGCTCTCTTTTCTTATTACATGCTCTAGAATGTTCAACGGTTTATTCTTGTTGTTAATTATGAGTATCCATTTTATTTCCATTTTCTCTAAAACTTAAACGCTACGCACATATTCGGTTTTAAATATCTTCTCACAATGGAACCTAGTCAACTCTTTCCTTGAAAAAGGCAGGTTTAATTTTGATATGCGCCAATCGATTGCGGATATATCTCATGCAATTAATTTAAAAACCTGGTTTCTTTTTTATTAGTTATATGCTGTGATATCTAAATTAGCAACTGTATAAAAGGCAGCATCGCCACACCCACGAGAGTTATCTTTCCTTAGATGAGATCCATCAAAGTTATGATCGATACATTCGGGAGGTCGAAGCCTACTTTACATTGAAGATGGTCGGCCTTGGCAAGTCTCTGGGACTTGATGATCCGTTCTTTGAATTTTATTTGAGACTGTCGCTCATCTTTGTGCCGATTTTGAGTGTCGTGTTCCGGTAGTGGTCCATATCCGACCTTATCTCCAAGGGTGTGATCACGCTTGTGAAAAAGTTCAAGGATGTTGGGAGGGATTAGATGATTACAAGCCCATAACTCTGCTAAACACAAAGTTAAAGATTTTGAACAAGATAACTAACACAGCGTTTGCAGACAGTTGTCGAGATTTTCTTGGGAGCCGAGCGGATTTGTGCTGTGAAAGCCCGGACAATTCATGGCAATCTACATCTGATCAACACGATACTATGGGGACAAAATACGACGAGCAAGCCGCCCTGGTCAATTTAGATTGCTCTAAGGCATTTGATACGGTCGACCATGGGTATCTGACTGCTGTCCTGCATGCCTGCGGGTTCAAACCCGACTTCTGCAGGTGGATTAGCTTTTTGTATCCACCCTCTCATTGTTGTGGACGGAGAACTGTCGTGCGCTTTTGCGTGGTTTCGGTCGGTCGTCAGAGTTATCCACTATCACCCCTACTTTACGCTTTGGCTTTGGAGCATCTCTTTCAGCAGTTGAGGGACAAGGCGAGCAGTCAAGCCCTACGTGGAAATGTTGCCCCTTGTGGGTCTCAAGCCAGGTTTTTTTTGTACGTCGATGATGTAAAAATTTTCTCGTCTTGCCCCAGCGACATTGAGGTGGTACATTGAGGTGGTACAGAAGGCGCTTGAACGTTACGAAAAGATCACGGGGCCAATATTAACCAGTTTTCTTGCTTGAGGTTAGGTACCTGGAAGACGGTCGCTCTCCCAGGGCGCTTTGGTTAAACAGAAGGATCCGTCCGAATTTTTGGAGTGTGTTTCAGGCCCGGACACCAGCTTGAGAAGAATTTTTCAGAGGTACAGTCATATGTTGGGGCATCGGTCCTAACTTGGCTCCGAAGGTGGTTGTCCTTGAAGGTTAGTCTGAGGCGTGTGACACTTACGTCTTTCCTCTCATCCTTTACCGGTTGTCAGTACTTCCTCCCTGTAAGAAGCATGGAAAGGGTGGCCACAACCATTCTCTCAGAAGAAATGTCTGTTCCCAACGTCCGTGTCATGGGGGCTGGGAATGACCCACTTGGAGAATCATCCGACACACCTCGAGTTTGGCTTTCCTACTCTGTGTGTTGATAGAGGACTCGAATTTGGAGAGGAGTGTTAGGGACGCCTTCCAGCAGGAGAATAATTGGCTAGAGGTACAGGCAAAGGTCGAAGCGTCAGTCCAGACGTGGTTCCGAAGGCGATTGTCCTTGAAAATTAGGGCTGAGGCGTGTACCTCTGATGTCTTTTCTCGCATCCTTTACCGGATGTCTGTTCTTCCTCTATGTAAGGAGCATAGGAAGCCGATCGATCAGAAGTGGAAATACCACTGTTGGTGAGTCACCGACACGACCATTCTACGCCGCCTGTTGACAGAGGTCTCGAATTTGGAGAGGTGTTTTAGGGACGCCTCGACTTGCCATCACTCCTCCCAATTCTAGGGCTGATGGCCGTCGTTAGCGTCGGAATCAGTCGAGTTTCCTCCGAGTGTGTCGAGCGGCCTTGAAGGTCATTCCTCGGTCCAGTGACCTTTCACGGTCTAGGAGACTCTCAAGAAAACTTAGCAACCTTGATTATTCGATTACCTGGCGAGTGGTTCGGAATGGGCTCTCAAAGACTTAGGCTTCAGATGAGGCTTAACGGATTTGCATGACTGTCATCGATGTGACCTTGGCTTAGAGGAAAATACTTCGCACGCCTTCTACTATTGTCCTCCGGTGCGCTTCTTCTGGGATTATGTCGGGGAGTTGTCTGCTCGTATAGCTCCCGAAAAAATAGTGTTCAATGATTTGGCATATAGTTACGATAATGTGTCGCCCCCGTATTCTGTAGTGAAATGTATGGTTTTTCTAAAGCTGCTAGCTCTGGCAAGAATGGTGATTTGAACGACACGCATTAAGGGAATCTTTCGATACTGACGCTATTCTCAACAGGATCTGACCAAATCCATTGAGCTTTAGCTCAAGATCAAAATCACAACTGATACAAAACGTTTAAGGGGGGTGAAAGTAGCAAGCTTGTTTCATGAGAACGGGTTTAATAAAGGTTTTGTTTTTTTAAGTCCCCTTCGTCACAACAAGGTGGTTTCTTGTGTAGCTATTTAATGCGAGTAAGTGTCGTACCCAGCTCATTCCCGACTACCTCTTTTGTTATAATATAAGTCAAGATTCACAACGTCCCTGTTTCTTTTTGGCCTCCTTTTTCATCTCTACTTCGGCAGTCTTTGACTTGCACGTGCCAGAATTTATTTTATTCTTCCCTCTTCGTTAGTGAGTGAGCTTCGTGATTCTGTCAGAAGACAGAATGTGGCAGCTACTCTTATTTTTGAGTGGGGTTCTAGTAACAACTGTTATTTTTAGTTGGTGTGTTTTGTTATGTGTTATTTGTTTTCAATGTTCATCCCCTCCTCCTCATTTTATACAATCATTATACTTTTATATATATTTTTCAATGAAAATGTGCATATAATAGATTTTTATGTCATGGGACGCTTTTGTAGATTCCTTGTGAATATGGTGTTTTCTGGTATATGTAGGAGTAAATGGTGAAGGAGGATTTCTTGTGGTGAATAAGGAAATTCTAAGGTATGGATGGTCTGTGAATATGGTTAGCTAGGTATGATAATTCATGTTGACCAGCCACACGTCATTTCCCACTTTTGGCCTTATGCACATTTAGTGTATTTGTAACAATAATAAAAAATGAGTTAGCTTCTCTTGAAACTTCATCTCTCAGATAGAATACTTATCATAACACTATGCCGTTACCAATCGGTTACTTACTCCCGATGGAGGATGCTGAATATGTGGAAACCTGGCTTAAGTGTTTCGAAGCGTCGGTGAGAGTTAAAAATGGTAGAAAGGTAGAGGAAGAGAAAATAACCTTGCAGATTTGTTTTTCGCTTCAGCGGAGTGTGAAATAAAAATTTCCGTCATCGTCTATCCCAAAGTGTTGGAAGATATCGCGAATGAAGAAATTGCTGTCATCACAAATGCAAATGTACGACCGTAAAAAAAGATTGGTCATAGCGGAAAGAACTAGAGCAAAAATAAGTGTCCGGCCATTGGGAAATCCTGTTTTAAGCGTAAAAAGAGGATTCGTTTCCAGACGGTAGCACATATAAAAAGCGAGTGGAAAAAGTAGAAAATATAGATCCTCCGATTGAAAGTACGGGAGTATTTGACATTTAAAAAAACACCGGGTAAAAGTAGAAAAATGATGAAGTAACGTTATTCATGAGGTGGATACTGGAGGGTAACTTAAGTCAGCATATAATCCGATAGAATGTTCAATAAGTCAGCAAAATGAACATCCCTATTAGATTACTAAGATGGAGTCGTTTGCTGTTTAGAGTAAAAACGTCAAGTCATATTTGCCAAAAAGACATCGAAAAAGATTTTGTTGTGGGGCTCTCCCCTTTGTACACAAGGTGGACACGTCTAAAGTATACTTATTTTGACAGTTTGAGATACGTTGAGATAAGGTTGAGATACGTAGAGTCCAGAGAGAGAGAGAGAGAGAGAGAGAGAGAGATAATTACGGCTCCACTTACAGAGACTTGTACATATACTTTCTACTAACCTGCATACCTGCACTACTAATCTTCATTTCAAGTTTGTATTCTTACGTTCAATACACTTATTTTCCTATTTCAATTACTGGAGTTGTTTATTTATTTGTGCAGGATTCCATCCCCGGAATCCATAACAACTTGGCGACGAGGATTTCGGACCCACACGAGAAAAAAATCTCTCTCGTCAACACAACAACTTGGCGACGAGGATTTGCACTTCTCGGAGACTCAGGAAAACAAATTTGCCGTTGCCAGCGTCCACAACGACTGGGTGACAAAGATTTATGAGGATTTGCGAGGATTTTGCGTGACCACGATCTATTGACCCTGTGAAACCATTTAACGAAATAAGGAAGAAGAATACCAAAAGGTCCAATATACAAAAAGGCAGGTAATTGCCTTCGAGAAATTAAAAGGGCACTCATAACCAATCCAGTTGTAAAAATCCTTGAACCCAGCGCAAGAATTGACGTTAACTACATATGCCAGTGACTGTGCTATAGCCGCAATATTGTCACAGGAATATCATCCTGTAATGTATTTGCCTAGAAAATTATCATCGGCGGAGGCGAATTATTCGATTATTGAGAAGGAAGCACTGAGGATTGCGCGGAGCACGGAAAGAGCTAGAAAATTTTTGCTGGGAAGGAAGTTTCTATTAAAATCTGATCATAATCCTTTGACATTTAGATTCAAGCCCAGAAGCGAGATTCCAAAGAATGCCTCTGCCAGCGTATTAAATTGGGCGTTTAAGCTTATGGCGTCCGAATTTGACATCGTATGTAGTAAAGGAAATACTATTCTGCAAGTGGACGCATTATTTCGGTTAAATTTTGAGAGTAAAACTGTTGAAGGAAGTGAAAATTTTGAGCATAGGATTTTGCAATGAATAGAAATGGACGTATTACCCTTAAATTGGGAACTAGGTAGAATGTAGTTATACATAGAATTATGGAGACAATTAAGAGAAATACATGGAGCAATTACTTTATGGATGAGAGGGCTCATAGAGAGTTTGGACAGAAATTAACAAGAGAAAAAGAATTATGTGTAATGGAGATATCCCACTATATCCATAGTCTCTGAGGAAAGAAGTAATTAAAGCCGTGCACGATGACATACTTTGAGGTATACTGGCTACGTAAATGAGGTTAAAGTTACAAGAATGATGGCCACACTATTCGAGAGACGTGGAAGAGTATGTTAAAAAATGCTCGAAATGTGTAGAAATAAAGAAATTTAGACAAACTGAAATTCACTCATGACCAAAGGAAATGGGACCGTGTACACGAGTAAAGATTGTTCATGCTTACATGAATGGTACAGGGATATTTCTGATATTAGTCGATTCGTAATCAGGTTGGCCTGAAGTTATTAAAGTCGCAGATAGAAAAGCCACTTCAGTGAAGCGGGTGTTCAGGTTAATGTTTTCAAGAAATGGACTTCCAAAAACATTGATCTCCGACAATTCACTTAAGATTTCTGAAGAAAGATTATGTGCATGGTCAAGACGTATTGGATGAGATCCATTCAAAACACCACCTTAGCTAATTGTTGTGAATTTATAATTTTAATTTAGCACAGGCGAGTTAATTTGTTTTTGATTTTGTCGACTGCACAGGATAGTAGGCTCAGTTGGGTATCGTCTGTGAGAAAAACAGCAACATGGCGCAATTTATTCCGCCCAGAATTTGGAAATGGCATGCTGTTTTGCTTGGCATTCGGGCTGGAAGCTTCAATGCGAACAATTCATTGTGTTTGTCGGTCAATCGGAAGACATTGAATAGGATTAGGAAAGAGTTGGATGAGTCTAGTGGTGATTAGGAAGGTGTTTGTAGTGATCACACATTCATCTTTACACGTGGCCTCAGACTCATTACGGAGGTCTACAACAAGTGCCTTGATGATATAATGTTGCTCTGAGGCAAGAGGGTGGCTGTTGAAAGACCCTATGTCTGGTAAAAAGACACTACACCATGCCACACCAGCAGGATAACCCACTCATGGCTGTCAGACTATTTCTGCAACGACATCACCGCTTACATCCTGCTCCCCACACCTAGCAAACATATCATTTAGTATCCCTCGAATTTGTATTATTCTTGTTTGTTAAAAAATAAATATAAATATCGCTCCCATTTTGCACTGAAATATCTAAAATATTAGATTCATACAACCGCGTTCTCAGATCAATGATTAAAATGAATTTGAGCGAGTGTAGCCTGTTGGTCTTGGTGAAAGGCCAGACGTCTTCGAGAATTATGAATTGACGCTTCAGAATAAAAAAAAACATAGTGCAGAAAATAACAAAATAAATTCAGTTGAGAACTAGCAACAGCTAAACTGGATATTGCATATCACTAGTAGAGAAAATAACATGATAATTATATTGAGTCACACACTGCCTCAAATAAAAACTTAGACAGGAAACCTCCACAAATACGTAAAGAAGTGATAACTTCTACTATATTTGAAAAAAAACATTTTCATGAAAACAGATTTGAAGGAAAAATGTCTTATACATTTCACCAGACAGCATCAATCATTGCTCGGTCATATAAGGAAATGGCTAATATTACTATTAACCATAATGACAGCCATTCGGATAGGTTTATAATAATGGCTGTAATTATGAGTTTATTAGGATTCATATATTTGTAGCTCATTGCCAATTCATGGCATGATGATATGTCAATCAATCAATAATAATAATATCGACACGAGATTTTGAAAGTTAAATACTGAGCTGTATAAATTATATGTAATCAAATGCTTTATGTTAAATGGTTTATGTTAAGCATAAAATTAACCGTTAACTTTGACAAATGCGCCATATATTTTTATGCTATGACAAATAGTCATTAACAAAAATAAATGTGAACTATTTAGAACTTGAGTAAATAAACATATAATATGTATTTATCTGTCTACATATATGTATGTACATATGTAAAGAAGAGGTTTCATATATCATCAGAGAAATCGCAGAATAATTAATGCTAAAATACAAAAGTATCCAGTATCAGGGTCATCCAAAATTCTGCAATAATTCTAAATTCAGAACATTAACATTTTTCAGAAGAATATTTTTTAAATTCTAATATTCTTGAAGATGATTGGATAATTTATAGTGATGTTATCAATGATGTCATCGAATGCAATAACCTGATTCGAGATTTAGCAAATATACAAGCAGTTATTTAGCTGTGACGAAAATATCAATGAGATGGCGTAATTTTAGAATACCTAAACACAACTTCGATTAATTCTATGAGGAGATGTGAAATGTTTTTTTTTTTGGTTCGATCACCTTCCAAAATCTGATTTCTTCGGTATGAAATATACATGTTCAGGGCATAGGCAATTATGGATCTCCTCAAACCGTGGCATTTTCAGCCGTCTTCTCAAGTTGTTCATTGTTAATTACACTTAATTAATTAACTCGGATGCTAGTGAAAATATGTAACATTCTGAAAACACCTTTCTTATTTATAAAATAAATTCTCAAAGGATGAATCCATGCTTCATTAAATGTGCCTGATATGATATTTTATAAAAGCTTTATAAAAAGACACATTGTGTATTACAAATGTATTTACACCTACCACCGCAAATGCCACACGCGACAAAATGTAATAGGAGGTGAAAGTAACACATTTATTGGATAGAGGAAGTGTTAATTGGAATGAAATAAAAATTGGAATCCAACCTCATCGAAAATTTACAATGTGTTAATACAAACAGTTTAGATTGATAACAGTTCTGCTTATCACAGAATTAAGAAATATATAACACTGCGTCAGCAATATTTTCCTACAGGGCTAAAAATCGAGAGTTTTAGATTAAATAGAGTCTTGTATATTCGAATCTATACACATAATTGTTACAGCCTCTAAGCTGTTTAACTTCTAAGTATATATTGTATTTTAGACAATTTATCATAATTGTGCTTGTCGCTAAACGAGGAGTATTGTACTGTGTTAAAATTATTTTTAAAAAAAAGCAACATTATCCATGCAGAAGTTAGGTGGTTGCTATAATCTGCTGCAATAAACCATCAACACTACTAAATATGGCGGGCTTAAACAGGTTCAATTCCTCTACACAGATCTTTGATGATCATATCTGATATGCAGGTGTGACAGGGAATGGCGCAAACAGTACTTAACATTATTTAGTAGTGGAATGATTGTTAACGCAAAGAAAATAAGACACACAATGGCCGAGCTAGCAAATGTTTGGAGTATTTCTCATGTGAGGTACCGAATTCGATCTTCACTGTCAAAAATTTTAGCCACCCACATAAAGTGTGTCATGCATCATAAAACGCTCAAATACAAACGCGGGTTTTCTTATAAGTAAATAACTTGTAAAATATATATTCGTTGGTGTTGCATTCACTGAATAGCACATAAGACTTTATTAACAACGGTTACTGCATCTCACATAGTCGAAAGAATGTTGCCATTTTTCACAGAATGTTACTGCAGATTTAGCTCATCAAAGTGGAATATTTCCTCGATTATACGAACTTATTACGATTGGATTTGAAAATAAAATGTTCGGATCATTCAAGATTTCGGATATTTGAATACCTAACATTGGAAAATGCGAAAGGAAACCACTCAACTATCACTTCTCGCAAAATTGATGGCTCTGCTTTACTTCGTGTTCCAAACACATAGGCCTTGTGAAAAGCCAGGATCAGAAATAATATATGTCATATAAAGAAAATATAAGTTTTCTTTTTTGTACAAAGCACTAAGCCGCATGGTTCACATCCATTTGTATATATAATTTATCTGTATTTAATATACATACATATATATATATATATATATATATATGTATTTATGCAGGTATGAAGAAAAATAGGAAAGAACACGTTAGGTAGATAATCCGGTGTTCCTTAGTATTTTGCTTTTATTTTCAAAAAGACAGTGCTCCATACAGAAGTAGAGCTTATATTATAATATTTTTTGTTTTTAAAAATATGATTCCTTCGCTACATAAGAGTTCTCATGTTTCAAAAGCGAGAGCCGAGACCCCTAACATAATTTTTGAAGTTATGTAGAGTTAATGTGCCTGGACCCGCTTCCTTGTCAAGCGAGAATTTGGGAATAAGCTATCTTTTGGTTAGCGCGTGTTTATAAGTGCGGTCTCATTGGAACATTAGTTGCTATGGAAACGGCTAGTGTCGGCCATTATGGTTATGTGGTTCAAAGAGATAAGAATTAATTTTCTCTACAGACCAGTCCCCTTCGAAAAATCTGTGTCAAGTTACAATGGGGAGTCTATTTCAAGAGTGATCGTAGGTTAGGCTGGTCAGACGGCAATTTTTTATGGCTTTGCCGCGGGTCGTTGAGTGACGAGAAGGTTGTGTTTCATTATTATCTATTTGATCTGTTTATTTAATTGTTTATTCACATGGCTTTTTTTTATACTTTAAAAAAGGGTTTTTCTCAATAATTATTGGGCTGAGCTTTTAAGGCTTTTAAACTATGGCTTTTATTTGTTTATATCTATTTATTAATTATTTTAAAAAAATGGCAGAAATTTATTTTTCTGCGACGTTACAGTATCAGAGAAATCTATAATGTACCTGCGCCTCAATATCATTCATTGGGCCTAAATCACAAGCATGATATTATTATATATAAATACCTTGTCGGAAATATATCGACAACAAACAATGTGTTTCAATTGCCGCAAGATTGAACAAAAAGCTAATCTAGATGGATTACAGTAAAGCATCATCTGTAAAAATCAAGACTTGCACTGGCTTCAAAATAAGTGATCTATCAATGGTAGTCAACATCCAAATTAAAGGATTTACTCACGCAAGCATACAGATGACGCATATCATCGATCGCTGCATATTTCAATGCCTCTTGTAACGGTTGAAGCAAATAAGCATGAGTGGGTAGCGAATGAACTAATCTGTCGTTATAGCAATATATCAAATCGACATCCTCTTTTTCAGGGTTTGCAATTTTCGTTTTCCTCATTGCTTGATGTGTCTTGTAGGAAAGGAAATGAGGCGTATGTTATCTACACAGTCTATCAGTGTATTTTTATGCCTGTCTGCTTAGGCAACATCTTGGTATTATTGCAATATTTAAAGTCTTACACAACAAGACAACTTCGCGTTCTACTTGCATATTTAATTAAGTCGATAATAAAAACCGTGTCTCTAACAATGTCTTAAAATACATCTTGTGTGTGTGTGTGTGTGTGTGTGTGTGTGTGTGTGTGTGTGTGTGTGTGTGTGCTTACATGTATTACTGAAAGACTAGTTTATCTACTGCCACAAAAAGGCACACACCCGAAAAGCTCTGTTTATGTGTCTGTTCAAATATTTGTTAATGGAAAACTTTGGTTATCATAAGAAGTTTGTCGATCTTGAAATAAATTTTATGGTGATTACTTTACTTTCATAGGAGGAATTCTAGGCAAAACAATGATAGCATCGTGTTTGGGTTAGAAGATATTCCACTCCTCTATGACAGTTTGTGCAGTACTCTAGTGAAGCAAAGGATCTGATTGAGCAGTATTTATCGTTACGATAAAAGGCCCGCCTCCAGAGCGAAGTTGTAATAGCAATGTTGCAAACGGATGCTTTTCTAAAATAATTAGTTTCAAGTTCCAGTATTCCATCACATAAATTATGTCCACGTTTGAGAAATTAATGACGTTTCCGTATTTGTCTTCTCAGCTAAAGGTACCCGGATGATATCATATATAATTTCAAATATTGTGAAAATAAATGGGAAATTTATTAAGAATTTATTAATTTAATATCACCTTTATGAAAAAGGTAATATGAAATTAACTACAATTCTTTGAATCTTCAGTATTTACCTCATTTTTTATTTCTTTACATTTATGAATGTATAAAATAAACAATCCCAACGGAAAAGAAAATCAATATTTAAATGAATTGAAAAGAGACAATACTCAATATTCAAGACCAGAATGTCTTCACCAGAAGAAATAAAAAACACACACACACTTAATCTCTCTTTCTCTATCTCTATCTCTCACTCTCTTTCTTTATCTATCTGTCTTTCACTCATTCTATCTCTTTCTCATTCTCTCTCTCTCTCCCTCTCTCTTTCACTAACACACATAGACAGAAAAATGAAATATACAACTACCGTATATACGAGGGTCATTCAATAAATAAGGTGAATTTTTCGGTATAAGGACTTCTAATACAGATAGAAGCTTACTTTCTTTTTAATTTTTCAACGTAGTCTCCCAGTACTGTCACACACTTTTCCCATCTGTGCACAATCTCCCGTATTCCCTCAGCGTAAAAATTTTTGGACTGATGTCTCAGCCAGTCGCTCTCAACCCTTTTGACTTCATCGTCACTTTTAAACTTTGTGCCTCTCATGAACGCTTTCAAGGGACTAAACAGGTGAAAGTCTGAAGGGGCAAGTTCTGGGCTGTAAGGGGGATGAGGGAGCAGTTCCCAGCCCAGCTCGTTGATGGTCTGCACCGTTTGGGCTGCTGTGTGAGACCTTGCGTTGTCATTATGCAAGATGACTCCTTCAGACTGATGACCCTTGCGTTTGTCCCAACAAATAAGCTTAAAGTCCTTGCAATGTCATCCACTGTCACCTTTCTGTCAGAGTGAATGAGGTCATTGATCACCTGAGGAGACCTCACTTCTGTAGGTCTCACAGGCCTGTTTTCATCCTCAACACTGCTCCATCCTTCTTTAAACAATTTAGCCCATTTGTTGACATTTTTTTGGCTGAAACATGTGGCACCATACACAGTTGATATTCTCCTATGAATTTCAACTGGTTTGCACCCTTCAGCAACCAAAAATTTGATAACTGACCGCTGTTCAATCCTGGAGCATGCTTCTTGGTCGGCCATCTTTGTCAATCGCCAAAACTCTCAAAGTTTTTTTTTAATCTGCAAAAGAAATTAAATCCATGTGAAAAAGAAGTAAAACAAAAAAAAAATAAAAAACAATAAGCTTCTATCTGTATTAGAAGTCCTTATACCGAAAAATTCACCTTATTTATTGAATGACCCTCGTACTTGAGTATAGCCTGGTTTTTTCAATAGGGGTTGGACTATAACGTAGTTTTTTACGAGGGTAAAATCATGCATTTTCGGCGACCAGTTGCACTATACACAAGTATTTCGGGAGTAGCACTATATATGAATTCGGATTATACCTGAATATATACCATATATTTACAAATATGAAATGTCTTGTCACTTTAAGGATTGTAACTCCCTGGAGGCTGTAAATTCTCTGGTTACTTGTAGGGCGTTCTTGATACGAAACAATATATATATATATATATATATATATATATATATATATATATATATATATATATATGAAGAAATATAGTCTTAAGATGTGCTATATAAATGGGACAAAGTGCTCAATAACAGAGATGGAGCGTGTGTAAATATAAAAGTGAACATAGAAGTCAACACTTAGAGGCGACACTCTGTTTCATGCTAGATGCAATCGTCAGGCCTGACGATTGCATCTAGCATGAAACAGACAGTCGCCTCTAAGTGTTGACATCTATGTTCCCTTTTATATATATATATATATATATATACATATATATATATATATATATATATATATATATATATATATAAATATATATATAAATATATATATATATATATATATATATATATATATATATATATATATATATATATATATATATATATATATATATATATAGACTAAATCCTATAATTCTTCAATAATAAGACAGTATATATGTATGGAGAAGGAATATGTCCACAGATACGATCGGAAACACACACGCACACGATATACATAAAAATGGAGATAGTTCTAGGAAGATACAGCGATCATAAAAAAACAAGGACGCAGATCTCTTTCCTTCGCCCTTTCTCTGACCAATACTAATTGTTCTGTTAAAACCTTAAGAGAAGAATACTTGCGCCATAAGTCAATGAAAAATTTTGGTTATTACTAAACACAAAAGAAAATGGTGAATCATCGGAAGTCATATGGAAAATTAATTCATTTAATAATATTTGAATATAACTACTCTTTGTCTGAAGAAGTTCGTAAGACCGGAAACGCTTGTAGCAAATATATAGAAAATAATGTATCATATATATATTTTTTTCTCATTTCTCTTTAAAATTTACTCTTTTCTCTTGTTGGAAGAAGTATAACCTTTCATATATATACATTATTATTTATATATATATATATATATATATATATATATATATATATATATATATATATATATATATATATATATATATACATATGTACGCACATATATATACGGTGGATATTTAATTTTTGTTTTTATTTTATGTTTATTTTTTTCTTAATTTTATTTATTTTAATTTATATTTTATTTATTCTTATATATTTATTGTTTTGAGGTTTATATTATATTCATATTATTTATTTCTTTTTATTTAGTGATTAGATGGCAACTAAATATTTATTTATTATGCTCTGTTACATTAGAACATGTACATTACCACTACAAAACTGTGCATTTTGTTTCAACGTTAAAAAGTAACGTTTCGTTAGGTGGGAAATCACGATGCTACTAAATTATTTTATTCCGAAATACAGTTAACGAAGCACATCTACTTTCGTCTTTGGAATAATTTTACATAAAAGGTAAGAAGGATTTACATATAGAGAAAAGAAACCTAACTCATAAACAATAACGAAAGAGGGAAGAGAAATAAATGCTCAAAGCCTAAACAAAAAAGGAAATAAAGGTTGAGGCAAGTATTCAACATTCTTCTATTTGTAAGGAAAAGAAATTTGAGCAGAAAAGAGATAAGAAAATGTCTACAGTCTATATATCAATGCATTTCAGTTTAAGACCGAAAGAGGAGGGAGGTGAGATAAACAAAGAAACAACAAATTCAACCAATGGAATCAGCGAGGTAGATTAATGTTTTTATGAGAAAAAATTCCTGTGTTCGGGGAAAATTATTCATGGAATGTAAAGGAGTAATACAGTATTTAATGAAACAGACTTTAACTAAGAACACAAAAATTTTAAACCTTTATATTGTTATATTAATTTTACTTAACAAAACTAACTTTAGAATATGAATTATAATATTACATATATATTAAAATGTTGTATTACTTTTTATCATACGGCGTTATTAAAGAGAAAAAATAATTCACATAATATAACGAATAAATTTTTAAAAAATACGCAGTGAAAACAAGATAGAAATATAGGTAGAATAAAATTAAAATTAATATAACCTCTAAATTACAATAAAGTGGAAATGAGAATTGATGTTGTTGCCCATAGAAAGGTAAAAATGAAACATGGGGGATACAGATGAGTTTGGATTAAACCCGACGAATTCGGGATCAGTCAGAGCTTCTACCCTTAAGCCATCAACATTCACCTGAGAGAAACTGCTAAGATTAGGCGTATTATTTTTACGTATGTGAACGAACATCCAAACATTTTAAATTCTATATATTAAATATAAGGTATTATTAAAGAGGTCAAGTAACAATGTCAGATAAAATAATGGATAAATAATAAGTGTAAAAAAAAACAAATTAAGATTAACATATATTACGGTTAACTCCCAGAAGTAAGAATAAAGAAAGGTTACTTCTTAACGTTGAAACAATATGTACATTTTTGTAGTGGGTATGTACATGTTCTAATGTAACAGTGCGTAATATATATATATATATATATATATATATATATATATATATATATATATATATATATATATATATATATATATCTACTGCCTCAATGAATCTTCTTTTCCAGCCTGTTAGAAGTCCTCATGTAATGTATCTCTCTTTAATAACTCAGGAGACAATTCTGACCCATCTAACTAGCGTTCTATCAGTCTCCTACCACACTTTGGCTAAATCTTTGAAGCTTTAATCAATGTCGAAGTGGTTAACATCCATATATCACACGATCTGCTCTCTGACAAGAATATGGTTTCCGCTTTGCCTGTTCTACAGCTGATGTGCTCACGTCTAATAATACGTCAATACGGAGAAGCACGCGCCGTGGTTCTTGATATCTCTAAAGAGTTTGATAGGTTTATCATGCCAGCCTCCTACATATTCTTCACGGATATGGTGTCTCAGGACGATTATTGGATTAATACGATCATTCCATTCAAACCGTATAATGAAGATCATCCTTAGCGGATTCTCCTCCAGCTCCTTTCCCACGAACTCAGATGTTCCCCAAGGTTCTATCCTGGGCCTTATTCTTTTCCTTATCTTCATTAACTATCTTCCTGAATGTCATCAGTGCCCAAGTAGGCATATATTCAGTCTGCACTATAATTTACTCCTGCCTCAAAAGAAAATCCGGTATCGGAGACAAAACTAACCTGGCCGTTAGTCTCGTAAAGGACCTCCAATCGGTTGTAGACTGGGGCAGGAATTGACTGGTTAACTTTAATGCCTCAAAAACATAATTGCTCTCTATTACTCACCACAGAGAACCATACCAGCCTGTCAGTAGAATGTCTGATGCTCAACCCCACGAGAGCACCTCTTTGCTACAGCTTGGTCTCACACTGGCCGCTGACCTGTGATGGAACAAATTCCCTGTTGCGCGCCAGAAAGTTTTTCTCGCCCGAGGCCATCCTTCGAATTTATATATCAAACATTCGCCCTTGCATGGAACACTGCTGCCATATATGACATGGTACCCTCGCTGTTCGTTTTGAGATCCTCGACAAAATCCAGAGACGGATATGCTATGCCATTGGCCCTGTTCTGGCATCTTGTCTACAGTCGCTCTCCCACAGATGTGCCGTCCCTTCCCTCGGACTTTTCTACAAATACTTTCACGGTATCTGGTCCGACGAGCTAATTTTGCAAGTTCCCAGACTGCATGAATTTAAACGTGCCTCTAGGCTGGCCTCTCGGTCCAACCCTTTCAATGTTGTAACTGCTTTCGTTCTAGTGGCATTCCACCATGTTTAGGGTGAAATGCTTAAAAAAGTAAATAAAATAATAATACAAAATGTTTTCTAAGCAAGTATATAATAAACATCTGTTATAATCCAATTATTGACTAAGTTGGCTCATTTACATTAAAATTATTAAACTGACGTTAAGTATTTACGAGCTTATTGATAATTGTAATAATTCAACCGCAAAGAAATTCTCTTAAAAGATGAAATTTAAAATCACCGTTTTTGCATTAGAGCAATACGACATTAACTGTTAAAAATTTAACCACGAAAGCAAAAATTTATTTCGGACAAACTCAATATTTGTCTCGGTCATCAGAGCACTCAGGTTAATACTAAAAAAGAATATTGCAAGTACTCATGAAAAAATGAATAAATATAACCACAGTACCTTTCTTTCTGTCTTTAATCATGAAACAAGAAAGCATATACCTGATTACGAAAGGAATCTACTGAAAAATGATATATATATATATATATATATATATATAATTTTTCAATAGATTCAATGAAACAAGAAAGCATATACCTTTCTTGATCCATGATATATATATATATATATAAATGTCTAAATTGGTTAATCAAACGTATTTGACAATATGCTGCCAAATTATACGGAATTTTTATATATATATAAACATGGTACGTGGAACTAGAAGTCTACCCCAGTAAGCGAAATAAAGGGTTCAGTTCGACATTCCAACTAACTGAAGAAGGCTGGAGCATACAATGGCCGAAACGTTGTAATAAATATACCGACAAAGTTTAGGACAATAGTCTGAATAATTTAAATAATATATATATATATATATATATATATATATATATATATATATATATATATATATATATATATATGTAAAAATTTATATATACACACACACACATATGCAAATATGTATATATATACATATGTATATAAATATGTATGTGTATCTATATACACTTATATATATATACAAACACACACACATACACACGCGCACACACACACCTACACACACACACACACACACACACACATATATATATATATATATATATATATATATATATATACAAAATCTTTTATTAATATAGGCTTTACATGTCGCGGGACAGTAACTTGGAGGAAACTTCTTAAATTCCACTGAATGTGTTTGTTCTACTTAATTATTTTCTAAGTGTATACTCATATACTTTGAGGCGCTATATATATATATATATATATACATATATATATATATATATATATATATATATATATATATATATATGGTAGAAAACATAAATGTGTTGTTGGTTAGATAATGAAAAATAAATGATATTTTTAATAATATTTTATAGTCTTAATTTTTCATACACGTGAAATTTACGTCAGCGTCCGACAGTTTGATTAAAGTTGTGTATAATATCTCTTTCCTCTTCTCTGAGTATGTCTTCGTTCATGTTCTATTGATTGTCTATATATAGAAAATTCTACTGTTAACTTTACCAACCGCATGAAAAAATTTCTGCTTCCTAGTTCGGATAAACTCTGTTTATCTTCCTGTTGCGTCCTAATGACGACAATCTTACTTTCCGTTCGCTTATTGCAAATTTGTATCTGTATTGCTCCTTACATTTATGATTTGTACTAAATCGTCTGAAACATTTTCACCTATTTTGGTGTATATCCTTTAATTTCCTTCATCTTTTTTCTTGTTTATCCCCTTGATGTAATGAATATGCATACACCTGTGTTCCCCCTCACAGGAATTTGATTGGCTGGTGTCAGCCATAAATACAGGCTGATGTAAAGGTACAAGAATTAGTATATAGTACGCCATTGGACTGAGCCATTGACGACGCCTATTGGCCTACGCCTATCGCCTAAGCATATTGCATACGACTACGACGAGTACCAGTCGATTACGGCTACCGGCTAGATTGTACTACTGGTTACAGTAGCCCAAACCACTTAGCTACTTCGAAGAAATATATCCCTTTCTGGGACATATCACTCCTATTTTCTTTTTCATTCTTCGTTCGTAACGAGTAACTCCATATTACTCTTCTTTCATTTGAATTTAACATTTCTCAATAACAATTATTAAGATATTTTGTAAAATTCTCCCAATACTACATCATCTACCGTTTCCTCCAGATATCTCTTTCATCTAATCCATTTCAAATATGACTATTTCTTGGCTTGGGCCTGTTCTTCTTTTCTTTAAGTGCCGTCTCCCCTTTGCCCATTTTCCATTACTCTCTAATCCTTTATATCTCTTAATAATATTTGTCTTTTTATGATCCCAAACATTTCCCTGTCCTGCCATCATTTTACGCAAGTCTTTTCGTGTAGCTTCTCCATGATTCACTCTAATGTCTTGTCTTCAATATGTATTGTTTGACAAATTTTCCAAAATTGTCTATATTTTTTCCCACAATTTCCGATTGTCTCTTTCTGATTTCAATTCTATTTTAATATATCTTGCCTTCTTCTATTCGAAAATTATGTTTTCTTTTGCTTTATATGTTTCTCCTCAAATTGTTTTTCTTCAGTTAGTATTATTGCATTATTTGATTGTAATACATGTTTAATGTAGTTTGAATGCAGCAATCCGACGTAGGAAGTAATTTGTTCAAAGTAACAGCACCAATGTCTCGTAGCATCTATTCAGGAATTCTTAAGATCTTCCATATCAGAGGTTGGCAGTGGATATTTGGGAAGAGTAGGAAAGCGTAGTTCTGCTGTTGTTGTTGTTTTTAGGCCAACTACTTTAATATCATCATTCCTGGTCTGGTAGGCTGCTTTCTGAATTTTTTAAATGACGTCCTTAGTTGCATTACGTTTTTCCTTGATTTATTAGGTTGCACATTTTTCAGTTTCTTCCTAATTACGTAATGCGACTTTAAACTCAGTGAAATTTAGACTTTTATCTTTTCGACTTATGACTGTCGTGAATGGTTTAAATGTCCATGCGTAATGCTTTTAAAACCACGGCTATTAACAGCCCATCCGAAATAGCTTTACCTGATATTTTTAAGGCATTTGTGATATTCTCAGCCCGTATCATATAATCTGTTACAGATTCATTCTCCCGTCTCCTTAACGTAGTTAGTTCAGTATATATAAAGCAATAATTTTAGGCTTACCTTTTAGTAAGTCGTGTTCACGCAATATTTGGAGCGCTCGGCGTCTATTGTCCTTCGCTTCTGGTCATCTTGGCAAAGGATGATGTTTGGATGCGCCGATTAACTATGAAATATACATAAATCGCCAGAGGTTTTTGAAAAAGGTGACAATTATCTATGGAAACTCAAAAAGTCACTATATGGGCTGAATCAAAGCGGTAGAACGTGGAATATATTACTAAATTCCTATTTAATTGAACAATTTTTTAACCCTCCTCGGTGGTCCTCCAAAAGGACATTTAATAATGGAATATTAGTAATTCTGATTATTTGGGTCGACGAAATATAAGGTTTAAAATGACCGACTTGGGTCGATTGTCATGGTTTCTTGGTATACAGTCCGAATTTAAGGACAACACTATTATAATGAATCAATCCAGATAGATCGACAAACTCTTATCGAAATTCGACATGCGAAATTGTAAAACGCGGACTACTCCAGGTGAAATGGATTTAAACACAATTATGAATAATGAAGATGGTATAGCGGCGTGTGAGAAAGAATACAGAATGCTGATTGGGCAAATTCACCAGATCGTAAGAGTATCACAGGATATTGCTTTAGATTGGCAAAAAATAATCCAATAATTAGCTGGATATCTAAGAAACAGGGGATGATTTCACTTTCAACCTGCGAAGCAGAATACGTTGCATTGTCGCAAGCAACACAAGAGGCTATTTTTCTTAAATCCCTAATAAAAACTATTAAAACACTAATAATAAGTGAGCCTATAACTATTTACTGTGATAATCAGGCTAGTATTGCTTTGGCTAAAAATCCAATAATACATCAACGATCAAAGCATATTGATATTAAATATCAATTTGTTAGGCATCAGGTACAAAAGAAAACAGTACAAATTGAATATGTTCAATCGGAAAATAACGTGTCAGATTTGTTTACGAAGCCAATTACAAAATTGAAATTACGGGCTTTCATTCCTCTCATATTTGGTACTGACTTATAAGATTCTCTTATAGCCCTGGAAAAGACGTAAAACTGCATCCATTAGTTATTGTCCTATATTGGGATATAAACATGAATATTCCTACTTTTAGCCCGATCCTCCTCCTGAATAACTCTCAGACTCACTCTGACCCGGAGTGATAGTGTCTGATTTAATGGGTCCCAGCTATAGGTAAAATAACAACTTTTTCTACCTTTTTTGTTGTGATCACAGCCAAACATTTATAATATTGTTGTTAATGTTTATTAACCTAAAGTACTAATTTTTTGGATATAAATTTTTCATTTAAAAAGAAAATAAATTTTAAAAAATCATTTTACGAATATTAAGAAAAACTAATTAATTGATGAATGCTAAAAGAAAATAAATAAATAAATAAAAAACGAAAAAAATCCTTTTCTTAATACTAAAGTATTTGTCCCATATAAATATTTACTTTACTAATATTTTGAAAGGATATTCCATAATGTATCCAAAATAACCTAACATTGATACCTTCTAAACACACTACTTATCTTTTGTATTATTAGTAAAATCAATGCTAATCTATTTTACATTCATTTCTAAGTTCCAATACATCTAAATTACAGCAACGATTTCCTTATCATTTTCATAACTGTTCAACTACGACCACTACTACTATTATTATTGCTACTTATAATAGTTTAATCTCCTATTTCTCTCTTTGAAAATTTTCTTCGACTCGCCTCATCTTCCCGATCCATCATTCTTTCTTTCCTTTCATATCACATTACCATTTCCCCAAACATATCCACTTGTTGCTTATCACTTTGTACTGAAAGGTCAGGACGCTGTATATGCAATATTGTCGTGTTTTGTGCTGTGTTACACAGCACTTAGACGCACGGCGAATATCACGCTGAAACACGATATATCGGCATTCCACATATAAATCGTAATTGTGCAAGGAGAAAGCGGCAGTGGTTCGCCTTCCCCTCTTTAAAAGTAGTAGTTTGCCAAATAAGTAGCCATCTTTCTCCAGCCATTAAGACCGGCCGAACGAATTCAGCGGTATGTTCTTGGCGCACACAAATATGTTGATTCTTTATAGAAGTTTCTGTTAAACCACGTAAGAAAAGAAATGCAACATTGGTCTTGAGATCAAGAGAAACCAAAAACAAAGTAAGAGTAATATGGAAAAAATGGGGAATAAGACGAAATACAACAAATTGTGGAAATATATGATTCCCTCACCAACTCACTATTTTGCAGCTCTGGTGGAAGGCGCTGATGTTAATTTTATTGGGGACAAAATGATCCGTGGTGTCGGACTACTCTGCAGAGGGCACAGGTTAATGATGTTGGACAATTTGTGCACGCACTGCCGCTTCCACGCACATGCGACTGGCAGATCGGCGGCTTGATGGATGGAAGGTAAATTAGTCGCAGACATACTTACAAACGTAGAAACAATAGCTCAAAGCAAAGTTCTTTCTTCCCGATATATATATATATATATATATATATATATATATATATATATATATATATATATATATATATATATATAGTGAAAGAGAGATGGATATATATATATATATATCTATATATATATATATGTATAGTGAAAGAGAGATGGATATATATATATATATATATATATATATATATATATATATATATATATATATATATATATATATATACATACTCACACACATACAAAGAGAGGGGGAGAGAGAAATATATCAACGGAGAGAGAGAAGAAATATATGAGGGATGAGAGCGAGAGTGCGTAAGAGAGAGAATGAACAATACATGAATACTAAGTGGTGATATGCTGTTTCATGCTTGAAAGCAATCTTCAGGCCACGCGTTTTTGTTCACTTACATTCACACAAGATCTTTCCCTGATATTGGTCATTTTTTACCCATAAATATAGCATACACAGCAACTATGTTTATTTATACATATGTGTGTGTGTTTGTGTGTGCATGTGTATAAATATTTCGAAGTGTGTGTGGGGCGCTGTATTTTTTCATGTTTGTTTGAATGGCAGCATAGATCATAGTTTCATTTGATTTTATTTTTCTGATTGAGGTGGAAACTTTGTGTGTTTCCACACACACACGCACATACACAGGCACACACACAGACACAGACAGACAGACACACAAACACATACGCACACCCACATATATACCATGCGATGGGTAAATTGTCGCCATGTTATATCTTTGATTTCGCACATGCGCGTTGTTTGTTTTGCATTTTGTCGATTGTATTGTATAGTATGGTTTAGCTGTAAGTTTAGTATAATTATCCTTTTTTAAAAAATATTGGTGCCTGGAGATTTGTACTAAACTTTTTAATTTATGATTAGTAAATTAAGTTTTTACTTAAGATATCACCGAAACGGCGCATAAAATTGACAAGTGTCAAAAACCCGTAATTTGAAAGATTAAACTTTTATAAATTATTTTAATTAAATTCTATAAAAGAAAATTTCTTGTAAAAATTTATCATTCATCCAATATTTTTCCTTAAGACAATAGTGACCAGAATATATCTTATACATAAAACATTAAAATCTATTCAAATTAAATAATGCCTCAGTTTGCTTGCATCTTTTATTTTACGATTTAGAGCATGTTTTTTTAAAAAGATTCTCCATTCTTTTAACAATATGAATATGAATCAAAGGAAAATGAAATTTTTCGAAATTCCATTAATTAAGTTAGTGGTAACAGAATATATATATATATATATATATATATATATATATATATATATATATATATATATATATATATATATATACTTCTACTCAGATTTTAAAAAAATATGAAATAATTTAATTCATTTATGAATAAGTTCTGAAAGTTTCATTAAAATCCGACAATTATTTTATTTTTACAAGAATTTCCAAATAAATGTGATTTTTACTGAAAAAAAGACTCTGAATTTCCTGATACTAATCTTTCCTATTCCCGCTGAAGCAAGAAAAACACAATTTGTAACCGAAATTTCGATGGTGCTTGAACGGATTAAAACATTTAATAAAATAATAAAAATATACTCTCCGTCTGCCCTCTTAATATTAAAAAAGAAACATTTTAATGATAAATTTTGTTTTTATCAATTTTGGGGCCTTTTATTTTCAGCGAATTACTAGCGGTACCTATATAAGTAAATTTTATCAAAATGAATATTTCATTATTGTTGAAACATACATACTCCAATATATTTTTAAAATTCATTTTTCATTTTACGATTGTCGTTCGTGAATGAATTTTTAATGAATATATGCATTAAAAGATATTTTTTAATATTTTACTCAGGCACATAACATCTTAACATTTCTTTAAATTTTCCATTTAAAAATAATTAATTTCCCGCTTATTTGATCTACTTAGCATTTTTTGATAGATGATTGCAGGCCTACTTTTAAGTTTGTAAAAAAATGAATAGTTAAAACATATGATTCCAATTATGACATATTAATGACCAAATAAAAAAAATCTAAGAGACTATGACATGATTAGAATTATTAGAATTACTGAGCCAGCTCTGGTTTTTAAGTCATTTATTTAAATTCCATCTTCGGCATCATTTCTTTACAAGTCTTTTGAATTTGTAAAGATCTTAATAACATATCTTCTAATATTTTTGCAATGTAATATTCAGTTTATTTACATTTACCAAAATATATAACACAAATCAGTAAATAGCATAATTATTAATGTTACTTTTTAACTTTTCATCTTGGAATATTTGGTCTGATTTGTTTAGAAGTCATAATCAAGTTATTTACATAATTTAAATTGATGTTTAGAACTTCAAGGAAATATAATTATTATGAAGTAATATTCATCTTTAGTTAATATATTCCGTTATTTCATATGTTTTATAGAAAGAATTATATTTAAGCCTTACAAAAATTAAAACGTAACTGGAAATTGACATTAGAAAACGAAGAAATACGTGTTTAGTTGCTTGTAATTCATTTTTGTGGCAGTGAATAAGGGAAATTCTTCTTTTATATGGATGGGATAATTGAGGCTACAGAGGTCAGATTGTGCGTAAGGATTCTCATAATAGCATTAAGAAAGCGTGGGGATTTTTACGGGAAAAAGTGACTTATTCTTAGAAACAGAAAAAAAGACTGTTGACATTTCTGGGAAACATAAAAAGGAAAGAAGACATGGAAAATTTAACACTCACAGGTCATAACGAATGCAAGATGGAAGCAGTAGTTAACCTACCCAACGAAAGCGAATAAATAAGTGAATTGCAAAACAGGGAGTCACAGCGATATTAGTGACAATTATTGATGAGAGCTACAAAGATGGGAAGTCATGAAGAGTCATGATCGGTCACCTCCTGAAGGGAAATGAAGCAAAGAAGACAAATAATATTATATAAACATTAGGTAGGTAGAAAAGTCACATTACACATTTTTGTCGTCATTTTTGACCAGATTCATTTTATTTTGCGTGCTTTTTTCGCATTTCCCTCTCTCTCCCATTTCTTTCTTACGACGCCGTGACGACGACATAGATTAACCGAGTATGTTAATCATGCCGCCTTTACTTCTACTTCTACTTCAATATATGGCTTTCTCTTTTAAATTTAGCTAAAAGGTTCTCGGAAAAGGGAACATAGAGACCAAAAAAGGTAAAAAAGAAGAGACAGAAAAATTGATAAAAAACACACTAAAACAAACACACAAACACACACATACACACATACACTACACATACACACATATACACACGCAAACATATTTATATGACGGAGGTAGAAAATTAATAGAAAACACACTAAAACAAACACACACACACATACACACACATACATATTTATATGACGGAGGTAGAAAATGAATAGAAAACACACTAAAACAAACACACACACATACACACGCATACATATTTATATGACGGAGGTAGAAAATTAATAGAAAACACACTAAAACAAACACACACACACATACACACACATACATATTTATATGACGGAGGTAGAAAATGAATAGAAAACACACTAAAACAAACACACACACATACACACGCATACATATTTATATGACGGAGGTAGAAAATGAATAGAAAACACACTAAAACAAACACACACACATACACACGCATACATATTTATATGACGGAGGTAGAAAATGAATAGAAAACACACTAAAACAAACACACACACATACACACGCATACATATTTATATGACGGAGGTAGAAAATGAATAGAAAACACACTAAAACAAACACACACACATACACACGCATACATATTTATATGACGGAGGTAGAAAATGAATAGAAAACACACTAAAACAAACACACACACATACACACGCATACATATTTATATGACGGAGGTAGAAAATGAATAGAAAACACACTAAAACAAACACACACACATACACACGCATACATATTTATATGACGGAGGTAGAAAATGAATAGAAAACACACTAAAACAAACACACACACATACACACGCATACATATTTATATGACGGAGGTAGAAAATAGAAGAAAAGAAGTTATACATAAAGAAAGAAAATTAGAAAATCAATTGAAAAGGAAGAAACAGAAAGAAAAAAAACTTAAAATAGAAAATCAAGTGAAATGACCAGGAAAATTACAACCAGCCAGCTGGATGAAACGCTGACTTAAAAACCCTTCTACGACAAAGAGAAAGTTTCTCCTAATAACTGGGAAAAAAGGCCTCGAGCAAGTAGAACCAATATCATGGAGGTCGTACAGCAGGCAATATAGTACACATACCTAATGAAATAAGGTAGTTACTGGTGTGACTACAGAATGTGAGAAGCCAGTGAAAAAATACGTATACCCTTGTGGTTTACAGGAAATCCAACAATACATTTAAGTAAATAAAAGTTTTCGTGATACCATCACTTTCAAGATTTGGAGAGATTATTCAACAGGCTAAAATATTTTTCACAAGGTTTATACTATTGCCTACTACTGAATATTTTCTGGGACTGACAAGAATCATCCAGAAGGCACGGAAAGATTCTCGGTCTTATTTAATTCCTGAAATCTGTCCGATTGACACTAAATAAATTTGTTAGAAGATAGAAATAACATGGAACGAGAACAATGCAGTACCCCATTGTACAAAATGAAAAGATTTTTTAATAGAAAAATATGCGTTAGTTCATTCTATAGGATATTCCAACTTAATAATTCTCCCGAGTAGTCATTGACAGTTTGGTATAATCGTGTCTGTGAATTCCAGTCATGAGTAAATGTTCGCTCTCATGCTAGATAGGAAAGGCTTCAGCTAATTCCCATCAGTTTGGTCAGCGAATTACTTCTCCATTAATTTCATGAGGAAGACTAACCCCGTGAAATACTCATGATTCCTACTCGGACGTGCAAAAGAAATCCTAACAACCTCAAGTGACCCAGACGACATGAGTATTTGGCGCAATTCTTTTTTTTTTATTTATCGTTAAACAAACCGGGAGATGTTTGAGCGAAATTTTCAGTGGAGAGAAAATGAGGGAGTTGGGTGGGAATGGCGAATGTTTATTTCATTTTTAAAAAGCCCATAAGGAAGGACCAGCGTTCATATAAAAATATAAAAACTGTGGCATCCGTGACATTCCGTGAAGCGTGAATAAGTCATCACGTTTATGAACAGAAAAACACATGAGAGAATATTATCAAAAATGTTGTGGTTATTTCTTCATTACACAATTTTCTTTTGAAATGATAATTACAAGTGAAAATGTGCCTATTTTCCACGTTGGCTCAGTCCAGTATCAATTTTCTTCAAAATATTGATGTCATGATTCACACTATCCGTAGGCATTACTCTCTTCCAGTTCACCATCACTTTCATAATCGTCAAAAGTGGTATGGACATTTACAATAAAAAAATACCCAGAAAATGTACAGAGGAAAAGCGTCCAGCAAAAGATAGGAGTGAATAAAAAGAATTGAAATTATTTCGAAATTAGATGAAAATATATATGTTAGAGATGAAAAGACTCAATATGTTTAAAACGAGTGAAACAGAGGAAAATAAATGCAGAGGACAACTCATGGTATTCATGGATAAATTGCGGCATAAGAGAGAAGATTAAAACTCAATTTTCGCCCACAATGTTAGACAATAGACGGAAATAATTTTCTTTGTGGAAGGCCGCATACTTTGCGTATGCGACAATCGAGTTAACCTCTTCGAGGCCCTGTTGGTTGCTCGTATGAGAAAATCTGTCTCATTGAAGTGGACTCTGGAATCCCAACTTAAACCTACCGATAGTTATGTTTTCTCAATTCTACGAAGCCAGAGAACTGATTTTTATTCTCTGGTTATCTTCTATGAATGAACAACTCACGTGTTTAGAACAAGAATCGATTGCTTTGATCCATGCTAAGGTAATGATATGTTTTGCTTCCAAAAGACCATTCATATAGCATATTTTTTAGCTTATTCTACTAATGGAGTTTCGCAGTTTTTCAGAATAATCTGAGAGAAGTTTCTGGATTGGCAAAAACGCATTTGGGTGCGAGGTCTTTTCTTGGATTGAAGATACTCCAGGCTGCAGATTGTGCGTGGCATTTTTTTTTCTAGAAAAGAATGAGCCTTTCAGGGAATTAAAATACATTCTAATTACTATAGGAGGCATATAAAATTTATTTGCATTCAATTACATTCTAACATCTTGGAGACGCGTAATGATAGCGAGTGATTTTAATGACTTCCCTCTTGAAGATGAAAACCGAGAGAGCAATTGAAAGGGTTTTAATCATCACATGTTAAGTATTTTTTTGCCAGACATGATCGGATTAATAGATACCAAAATAAGCAACTAAGAGCGGAAATTGGAGAAATGGTCGTGAATCGGGTTCAATGCAGCGTTCTAATATACGCCTCGTACTAGAATAATTGCTACATGAGCTGAAGCACATCAATATATTGGCAGTATCATATGACACTCTGTAATTTTGACTGGTGAGAGAATATTCTGTCTTTTTACAAATGATGGTTCTTACGCCCTTGGGAAAGAGCTGGTGAATAATATCTTCTATATGAAATTCGCATCTGGCCACAAAATTTTACGTTTTATTGTTTGCTATTTTATAACAGACTCTGGCCTTTGTTATTTTTAGAGTGACCTCTTAACAGTATCAAGGATAATGTTAAAAAACATTCTGCTGCTTTTCCGATCACAAAAAGGCACTGTGCTATTCAACAGGATAATAAGCACCGACATGAAGCCCTTGCTCTTCAACATGCGAGGATGGAATATCACAAGATATGGCAGTATTACGAGATGATATAACTACGACAGTACAGGTTTAATTTAAAACTCCTATTTATTTCGATAAAATACGTTTCAAATTAGTTAGCCTGGTGGATAACTTGACATTTATGTACAGAAATGTTAATATTTCACTTCTGCAAATGTAGTGTGAAAGGTCTTATGAGTAACAAATTATGAATAATTTTTATTAGCTTAAAAGTAGCATTTTGAAGCATTTTGAGAATTTCTGTATTAAGCTGATCGTCCTGCAAATGCTGATATGTTTAAAACTTTATATTTTTACATAATTTATTTTGTTTATAAAATGTGAATATATTTTTTCACTTATGAGCAGCGTTTTACATGTTGATTATTGTTAATATCCATATTATAATTCAGAGCTGTTCCGCTGTTATTTAATTCGTTAGCTTATACATGACACACATACATTACTTCAGATAATTAATTGACCATTCAGATTTATACCGAAAATAACGAGAGAGAAAAGAGATAAATAAAAAGGCTTATTTATTGAGAAATAGAATGTAGTCTAAATATAATCAGGAAAGAAAGGAAGGGCACATAGAGAGGAGACGATAACGTTCATTTGCTATTTAGTGAAATGAAAATCCTGATATTTTTACCATTTTTTTCTCTATAAATAACCTGCATTCGTACTGTCATTGCAATAACTTGTTAACTACGTTAATCTGAAATATTTAACGATGGAATTGGAAATTTCTGCGAAAGATTTATAGTCGTGGAACTCGCAAGGAACTTATTCAATAACTAACTTGAGACTTATAATTAAGCAGAAAATTAAAATAAGAAATCCCATAAATTTTTACGGTTACTCTTTATATAATAATTCTATCTCATTTATCAACGGTTTAAGATTTATCGACAATTCTTTTGAAAAAATACTCGTATAACTCCAGAAAGCGTTTCATGTAAATGAATCCATGAGGAAATGTAAATTTAATAATGACTTTAGTGAAAAAAAAGAAAAACCACAACAAATACCTTTTTCATTCATTTCAAAGTGGTGACATTTGGGAAAGAAAAGAAAGGAGTTATCGGTCTGAAGCTTCAATCAACTATTAATCGTGGAAAATGAATCAAAAACTTCACTCGAATAAATTGCAATATTCGTCAATGCAGAAACAGATTGTTATTGTTTAAATACGATTTACAAGAAAACAACATCGTTAGAAGTTTTTCTGCTTAAATTAAACGAAAATAAAATGTTAAATGGATTTGGGATTGGTTTCAAAGGAATAGAAGCAGGAAATTCACCTGGAACTGCGATGAAAGACATGCATGTTTATCGTTAATGTTTAGTTCCACAAGATTTATTTGTAGTAGTACAGTTTATTAATATCCTAATAACAATTACTGCATACGTAGGTTCTTGTAGGGACATTATTATTTTAAATAAATAAAAATAAAATATAAAATTAAATTAATAATAAAAATTATAAATACAATAAAATAAAAATAAAAATTGCATAAAATAAATTAATAAAAAGTAAAATAATAATAATAATAATACTCTCAGCATACAATAAAGATTTTTCATGCCGGAAATAAGGATATCCCGCTAAATGATGTTAAATTCAATCTCTTCGCCACGAACTCTCGGGCAGTCAATATGTGTCCAACTTCTCTCTGTAAAATGGCGTCTAACAATACGAAATACTTCCTTCCTCTCATTTCATGTACCATGAAAAATCTACAAAAAAAAAATAACCACACCAATAGACATAAGAAATAAATAAATTGTATGAAACAAATGTACTGTTTTGTTATATGTCCGTGAACACCTGGGTAATTACTACTGCTTTAATTTAAGTGACCCCACAAAGTAAGGCTTGCAGCAATGCATTTAAAACTTAAATAGAACTAAGTATGATTAATGCAATGTGGCATTCTGTTGAATAATAAAATCCACTTTAGTTTTATCGTAACAACGTTATTAATTTTGATTCATTGATTCACGTTCTACGGCATATGAACCTGTTATGGTCCAAGTTCCTTGTACCATGGTGATAGTCCAGGTTCTTTGTACCATGGTGATGGTCCAGTTTCCTTGTATCACGGTGATGGTCCAGGTCCTTGTACCACGGTGATGGTCTGAGGTAGAATCAATGAAGAATAACTCGAACACAGGTATGGAATAACAGATATATATTACAAATAGAATATATGTACAAAAGTGTAGAAGTTTTAGTAATAACAATCAGGTTAGGTTAGAGAGAACTATGTTGTCACGAAGTATCACTATTCCAATGTCTGACAGTAATCGTCTGAGGCGACTCTGTCTCTGACTGACTATGTCTCTGCCTCTGACTCACTGACTGACTGACGATGTTCATTAACACGCCCACGTGTGTCGAATGTGGCACACGGCCGGTTTAATGTGGGCTCATCGAGCCCGTAGGCTCGGCCAAAAATGCCCGTAGAACCCGTATAAAAGGGATCGGGTTGGTCAACTTCTCCGAACGAGGCTCTGCCCTTCGGGGGAACCTCGTCCGAGTTCCTCTCTGCCCAGAGGCAGAGAGTTCGATCGTCCAGCCGAGTCGTCCAAAAAGGACTCACTGACTGACGATGTTCAACAACAAGCCCACGTGTGTCGAATGTGGCACAAAGCCGGTTTAATGTGGGCTGACCGAGCCCGTGGGCTCGGCCCAAAAATGCCCGTAGAACCCATATAAACGGGAGCGGGTTGGTCAACCTCCCCGAACGAGGATCTGCCCATCGGCGGAGCCTAGTCCGAGTTCCTCTCTGCCCAGCGGCAAAGTGTTCGACCGTCTAGCCGAGTGGTCCAAAAGGACTGACTGACTGACGATATTCATTAACACGCCCACGTGTGTCAAATGCGGCACAAGGTCAGTTTAATGTGGGCTTTACGAGTCCGTGGCCTCGGGCAAAAATTGCCCGTAGAACCCGTATAAACGGGATCGAATTGGGCAACCTCAACGAACGAGGCTCTACCCTCCAACGGAGACTCGTCCAGGTTCCTCCAAGTCCAGATGCAGCGAGTTCCCGACTGCCTCACAGGGGGAGAAAGTTCGTCCGTCTACCAGAGTCATTCAAAACGAATGACTGACTGACGATGTTCATTAACACGCCCAAGTGTGTCAAATGTGGCACACGGCCGGTTTAATGTGGGCTTTCCGAGCCCGTAGGCTCGGCCAAAAAATGCCCGTAGAACCCGTATAAACCAGATCGGGTTGGTCAACCTCCCCGAACGAGGCTCTGCCCTTCGGGGGAACCTCGTCCGGTTCCTCACTGCCCATAGGCAGATAGTTCCCCTCTGCCTCAGAAGCAGAGAGTTCGACCGTCTAGCCGAGTCGTCCAAAATGACTGACTGATTAACGATGTTCATTAACACGCCCACGTGTGTCAAATGCGGCACAAGGCCAGTTTAATGTGTGCTTTACGAGCCCGTAGCCTCGGGCAAAAATTGCCCGTAGAACCCGTATAAACGGGATCGGGTTGGTCAACCTCCCCGAACGAGGCTCTACCCTCCGACGGAGCCTCGTCCGCGTTCCTCCCTGTCCAGAGGCAGCGACTTCCTCTCTGCCCCAGAGGCAGAGAGTTCGACCGTCTAGCCGACTCGTCCAAAAGGACTGACTGACTGAGGATTTTCATTAACACGCCAACTTGTGTCAGTTGTGACACTAGGCCGGTTTAATGTGGGCTTTCCGAGCCCGTAGGCTCGGCCAAAAAATGCCCGTAGAACCCGTATAAACAAGATCGGGTTGGTCAACCTCCCCGAACGAGGCTCTGCCCTTCGGCGGAACCTCGTCCGGGTTCCTCTCTGTCCAGAGGCAGAGAGTTCCCCTCTGCCTCAGAGGCAGAGAGTTCGACCGTCTAGCCGAGTCGTCCAAAGGACTGACTGACTGACGATGTTAATTAACATGCCCACGTATGTCAAATGCGACACAAGGCCAGTTTAATATGGGCTTTCAGGGCACGTAGGCTAGGGAAAAAATTGTCCGTAGAACCTGTATAAACGGGATCCGGTTGGTCAACCTCCCCGAACGAGGCTCTGCCCTTCGGCGGAGCCTCGGCCGTGTTCCTCTCTGCCCAGTCTGTTAAGATAGGAATTCATCTCTTCTCCCCGCACCCTTTGCCAGGTAGAGTGAGGGCTTTATTAGCAGGTTGTTGGATGTGGTCCATAATAAAATCTAACAGACACGTTTTTTTGGCATTGTAATGGAATGGGATCACACAGACACACACACGCACACACACACACACACACACACACACACACAGACACATATATATATATATATATATATATATATATATATACAGTGCTGTTCGCTAAAAGTGACTCATCTGATATTTTTTACTTAAAGTTTTTTTCGCCTATTGTTTTGGGGGTCAAACTAATTTTTAATCTTACTAATATTAAGACCCCTTCTCGAGCACCTAGTAAAAAAAGTTTACTCACCATAGATATTCTATTGATAATTATAATTTAGGTTATAAATGAAATTTAGGGAAAAACTCTTTACAAAGAAGTGACTCACTAACCGAACAGCTTTAAATAAAGAATAATATAGGTATCATTTATGTATAATAGGTAATATAATTCGAACTAGAATTGAAACGAATGCTTGTGTAAAATACTACATCTCTGTTACATACCTTTTAACTATGACATATATTTTAATGCAGGCTGAAAGAATTTTAATCAGCCATATCCATTTAAATATTCAGATTTTAATCTCAGGTTCACCACTTATGCTGGGAATGAAAGCCAACTATCTTCCAGCTGAATGACGTCTCCTTACGGTGAGTCACTGAAGGAGAAAAACATTAAATGGAACACAGCAATAACGTTTTATAGATGTCGCAACCAAATATTAGTTTTATTTATCTTTAAATCGAAATTCTGCGTAATTTCAGGCTCCCGACGATCTCGATAATAGCTTATTTTGATGTTGTTATCTTAATCCCCAACTATCCACTTCATCTTGCAACAAAGCAATAGGAAATGAGTTTCAAATGAGTCGTTGAATAATAAAAAACTTGATTTTATTTAGAAGGTTGGTCCAAGACGCCATACTCTCTGCGACGGGAGGATGCGACAGTGCTGAGTGTGAGGTAGTATTGCGGCCTATGTTCGGGATGAGGTTGCGTATTTTGTTCACAATCTAGACCTATACTTCACTATCATATAGAGTTTCGGGTAAAAGCAATTATAGATTAAAATATATGATGTATTAAAGGAGTTTAAATAATTCTTTTTACCAGAAAATTAATATTAGATACTGGCAGACTTTCATTGAATTAAGAATGCGAGCAGATTCTTGGGCAGTTTATTTCTATTTATCTATTCCAGTAAGGCCAAATAAAATTAATCTTACTTCCGTACGTTTCAGATGAATTTGACATCCATATAAAAACATATAATCTATTGAGAGAGTGTTATGGTCCAGTTTCCTTGTACCACGGTGATGGTCCAAGGTAGAACCAATGAAGAATAACTCGAACACAGGTATGGAATAACACAGATATATTACTGTTGTGGTAGGATCCACCTAATTTGCATAGCGGAGTACCGACGATATAAATATGGTTGGTACCGGAAGACAGGGAGGCAAATCAAGAGATCCAACTAGAGACTCTGCCCGACTGCGACTTAGTCAACACATTCTCCAGGAACTGTCTTCCCAGAAATATACAAAAGACTATATGTAAATATTGTGTACACTTTCTTGTTTCAATACATTTTATTCTAACTACATTTTGTGTTTGCATTATTATTCCATGCATTAGTCAAGTTTCAACAATGGCGACGAAGTAGAACGAACCGTACGGAAAAAAAAAGAATTAATAATTGAGAGTTTTCAACAATTGGGATAAGTCATTGAAGAACCCAGGCTGAAAAAAAATTATTAATTCAAAGTCCAACGTTAACGTAACGACGAAGGATTCTGAACTTCTGGATATGTAGAACTCGTTAAAGGACAACTAAGCATAAAGGAACGTTCACTCAGAAAAATTTGAAAGGTGTCGTAAACAAATAACGGTAATTTTAAATTGAAAAAATTATCTACAACGAGGCACCTGTTTAAAAGAAAAAAAACTGGCCGACTACAAAAACATGCATGGATGTAATAGGAGCACAAATACACCGTGTCGACTTTTGAAAGGTAACGAACTTTAAAAAATTATTTTTTTTGTTTGTTCAACAATATAGTGACAAATTATCTCTGATAATAAAATCAGAAGTTGTCATTAAAATACGCGAACAGAAGTCGAAAACGAAAAAAAAAGTCCGACGGTCTCTGTTCACAAAAAAAAACAAAAAAAAAAACAAAAAAAAAACAAAAAAAAAACACCAATGTTGATTATCACGGGCGGGAATGTAAAAGCAAGACATAAAATTTAAAAGTCGTACGTTGTTTCGATTTTTTTTGTCAGCTTATATGATATCCGTGGATACACAAATTAAAAGTATATTCTTTGTTGCATGAACACTATCAGCTAAAGATGGATGAATTATCCAAAGTCATATCTGAATTATTCAAATCCCAGCAGATGAGTCAACAACGTCAGCATGAACAGTTTGCCTTATTAATAAGGGAACAACAGATAGCACAGCAAAAATATCAAGATAAGCAAGATGAAAGACAGCAAGAACAACAGATAGCGCTGCAAAAATATCAAGAAAAGCAAGATGAAAGACTTTTAGAAATTCAAAAGTTAACACTGGAGAAATTAAAAAAACTATCAGGCAAATGAGGGAAATTCTTCATATTCTAATAACACCATATTTAATTCGCTGGAAACTTTCAACTATGTGCCAGACGAAGAAAAAACGTTTGAAGCGTACTTTAAACGATATGAAGATATTTTCTACACAGACTGTGAAAACTGGTCGAATTCAAGAAAAGTCAGTCTATTACTAAGGAAGCTAGGTACAGCAGAACATAGCAAATTTGTAGATTTTATTCTACCGAGAAAAACAACTGAATTGGAATTCTCGGAAACAGTGAAATTGCTAAAAGAGCTGTTTGGAGCAAATATGTCGCTTTGGCATAAGCGATGGTTATGCATGAATGTCTCTAAACCCGACGATCAGGATTACTTAACATATGCATCTATAGTGAATAGACATTGTGACAATTTCAGATTGGCGGAGATTACGGTTGAAGAATTCAAGTGTTTAATTTTTGCTCAAGGACTGGTATCCACTAAGAGTGCCGAAATAAGACGTAGAGTTTTGTCTAAACTCGAATCTGAACAAAACCTTACCCTGCAAAAGTTAGCAGAGGAGTGTCAACGGGTCGTAAGTTTAAAGAAATAGTCGCAAAAAATCGAAGAAGCTGGCATTGCTTATATTAAAAAAATAAAAAAACAGTCAAATTACCCATCAGAGAAAAATTGGAGAAAACATTCGGCGTATTTTAATAATAGACAAGAAAATAAAAAGAACGAGGATGGAAAAAAGGTCCCACCATATAATTGCAAACGTTGTAACGAAAGACACTGGGAGGTAAATTGCCCATATAGAAATAAGAAATGTTTCGGGTGCCAAAAGAATGGTCACAAAGGATCGTGTTGTAAAACGAAAAAAATCAATAGCCGAATTAGACAAACAAATTCGAATATCAAATCAGATAGAGATTTGAGGAAATATGTGACGACTGAAATATTCAAAAAGAATATCAAATTTCAACTCGATTCAGGGTCAGATTTAACAATAATGAACGATAAAACATGGAAAATTTTAAAAAGACCTACAATAATGAAGTCAACGAAACTCGCTCGAACGGTAACTGGAAAGGAAATTAACTTCGAAGGCGAGGTTGTACGTCCCATGAAATTGAACGGGATCTTTAAAAAAATAAAACTTTTCATTCTGAAAAATGGAGAAAACTTGTTGGGCACAGATTTTATTGAAACATTCGAATTGTGGGATAAACCGTTAAACTCATTCTGTAGAAAAGTAGAAAGTAATACGCAAACAAGACAGGACATTAAAGATGAATTAAAGAAAAAGTTTCCGGAAATCTTCACACCTGGTCTTGGAAGATGTAACAAGTTTGAAGCTAAATTTGAATTAAAGGAAAATACTATGCCTATTTTTAAAAAGAAACGTAACGTGCCTTTCGCAAGTGTAGAGAAAGTTAACGAAGAACTTGATAGGTTGGAAAAAATGGGAATTATTTCAAAAGTAGAATCTAATTCATGGGCTGCGCCGATTGTGTGCATAAAAAAGAAATCAAACCAAATCAGAGTTTGCGTTGATTTTTCGACAGGGTTGAACTCGGTAATTAAGGACTACCATTACCCGTTACCGAGTCCGGAGGAGATTTTTAACAAGCTAAATGGCGGAGTGATATTTTTAAAAATCGACTTAACAGATGCCTATCTCCAAATTCCCGTCGAAGAGAAATGTTCGAAGTTACTAGGGATAAACACGCATAGAGGTTTATTCAAGTACAACAAGCTTCCTTTTGGTATTAAAGTGGCACCAGCCATTTTTCAACAAGCCATGGACGTCATGCTGAATGATTTAGACTTTGCGTGTGCCTACTTAGATGACCTCATAGTAAGGAGTGCAAACGTCTACGAACATCGAGAGCACCTCAATCAAGTATTTAAAAAGATTCAGGATTTTGGATTTAAAGTCAAAGAATCAAAGTGCGAATTTGGTTTGGAGGAAATTAAGTATTTAGGTCACATAATCAACAAAAATGGCAGATTTCCAGATCCGGAAAGGTCCATTGCGATTAGAGACATGCCGACGCCCACTAACGTGGCGACACTACAGAGTTTTCTGGGGCTCGCAAACTATTATCAAGCGTTCATTAAAGGAATGTAGAATCTAAGAGCTCCGTTGAATGAACTACTAAAAAAAGAAAAGGCATGGGAATGGACAGTAGAATGTCAGAAAGCCTTTGATGATATAAAGAAAATGCTTACGTCCGACCTCTTTTTAACCCATTACAATCCAAAACTTGATATTGTAGTAGCAAGTGACGCTAGTTCATACGGGGTAGGAGCGTGTATTCAACACATAATGCCAGATGGTTCTAGAAAACCAACTGCAGATGCTTCGAGAGCATTACTCCCAGGAGAGCGAAATTATTCACAGATAGAAAAAGAGGTGCTGAGTATCATTTTCGCCATAACAAAATTTCATAGATACATCTACGACAGACATTTTATGTTAGAAACGGATCATAAACCTCTGATCATTATTTTTGGTTCAAAGAAAGGGTTACCCGTTTATACGGCAAATCGACTGTTAAGATGGGGAACCATTCTTCTCAATTATGATTTTCACATAAAGCACCTATCATCCAAAAATATAATTCATGCGGATACTTTATCAAGACTCGTACCGAGTCAAGAAGAAAGATTCGAAGAATCAATTATTGCAATTATCAGAGCAGATTATGAGGTGAAAAGCATGGTAAACAACATTGTAAGAGAGCTACCGGTTACATCAAAGGAAATCAAAAAAGAAGCTGAAAGCGATGATTTCATTTTAGAAATAAAAAGCAAAATGGTAGCAAATGACCAAAAAGTGCAGGAGATTTATTCAATGTATGACGGAATTTTATTATATGGTGAGAGAGTCGTAGTACCAAAAAAGTTGCAGAAAAGAATCCTACGGGATTTTCATATGGGTCACCCGGGGATTAAGAGAACAAAAAGCTTAATTCGAAGCTTTGTATATTGGAAAGGAATGGATGTGGATATCAAAAACATGGTTCATCGATGTAAAGGGTGTGCTAAGGCACCACCTATAGTACACAAACCATGGCCAAAGACGGATCATCCGTGGACAAGATTACACATTGATTTCGCTGGTCCAGTAGAAGATTACACTACTTAATAGTGGTAGATAGTTTTACAAAATGGCCGGAAGTACTACGCTGCAAAAAGCCTACGTCCAATACCACAACAACTTTTTTGCATGAACAATTTGCACGGTTCGGTGTGCCAGAGTGTATTGTGAGTGACAATGGTACACAATTCACTTCTGACGAATTTAAGGAATTTTGTGAGTTATATCAAATTAACCAAATAACGACGCCGCCGTATCATCCGAGATCCAATGGACCCGCAGAAAGATTTGTCGATACGTTAAAGCGCGCTCTGAAGAAAGCCTCAGGAGTTCCAACGGAAAAGGCACTTCAGCAATTCCTACAAGTATACAGAATCACGCCAAACCAGAGAACACAATCAAACATGGCACCAGCTGAACTAATGTTCGCTAGGAAAATTAAGTCAGTGTTTGACAAGCTTTTGCCAGGAAGAAATACAGTAAAGAACACTATGTATACAGCTAGAAAAAGATACACCGCCGAAGAGAAGGTGTTTTTCAAGTGCTACAGAAACAACGTTGAGTTCTGGGAGCGAGGTATAGTGGACAAGAGAATCGGTGACCTGATTTACATAATTAAAGGGCCGAAGAATACTCATAAAAGGCACAAGAACCAACTCAAAAAATGCTACGTGCTAGAGCATGAAGAGAGTATACCGGATGAGGAGGAAGATCCCATTGATGTAATGTATGATATTTTTCAAGTAGAACCTCCGCAGAGTCCTCCTGAACTGAGAAGATCCGGTAGGAAAAGAAAGTTCACGGACCCATTGGACGTGAATCCAAAACGGAAAAGATATTAAAATTAAGCAGATTGACATATACATGTGAAGTATGCAAAGGGGATCTACAAAGAAATAACTATAATCGCCATCCCATATAGGAAGCCAGTTGAAATCCAAAAGGGATTCCAAGGCTTCGGAGGGGGGTGTTGTGGTCGGATCCACCTAATTTGCATAGCGGAGTACCGACGATATAAATATGGTTGGTACCGGAAGACAGGGAGGTAAATCAAGAGATCCAACTAGAGACTCTGCCCGACTGCGACTTAGTCAACACATTCTCCAAGAACGGTCTTCCCAGGAATATACAAAAGACTATATGTAAATATTGTGTACACTTTCTTGTTTCAATACATTTTATTCTAACTACATTTTGTGTTTGCATTATTATTCCATGCATTAGTCAAGTTTCAACAATTACAAACAGAATATATACAAAAAGTAGAAAGTGTTAGTAATAACAATCAGGTTAGGTTAGAGAGAACTATGTTGTCTCGACCAGTATCACTATTCCAATGTCTTACAGTAATCGTCTGACGCGACTCTGTGACTATCTGACTCGCTCACGATGTTCATTAACACGCCCACCTGTCCGTAGGCTCGGGCAAAAATTGCCCGTAGAACCCGTACAAACGGGATCAGGTTGGTCATCCTCCCCGAACGAGGCTCTGCCCTTCGGCGGAGCCTCATCTGGGTTCCTCCCTGCCCGGAGACAGAGAGTTCCCTCTGCCTCGAAGGCAGAGAGTTCGACCGGCGCAGTATTTATGGTGTACGGAATAGTCCATTCTCTATTATGGGTAAGTTCTCATAACAGAGATAGAGACAGACAGACAGACAGAGACAGAGACAGAGACAGAGAGAAAATATGTGTTCACAAATAAAGGGAAGTAAATGACTAAAAGCATTTTACACAAAAATTGTCTATGCACTTAAATCAAAACTTGTTGATTACTCAAGAATATTAAATATTAAGCAATTCAATAAACTAATAACAGTGACAGTAAAACTATTAGCTGTGACAATAATTTTATAACATTATTGACTCAAAAGCTTACATTCATAGATTCGTATAAAATATACTATTTTCATGCGATTGAACATACGTTACATATTTACTTAAATAATCATAACAATAATCTTGCTATATGTCATAAGGTGTAAGATTTTGCAGCTTGTCGCTTGTCTCTAACATTCGGTCACTAATAATCTAAAAGGCGTTCTTATAGTTTCTAAGGGTAAGCGCAATAATATATATATATATATATATATATATATATATATATATATATATATATATATATATATATATATATCGTGAACATTGAAGTCAACACTCAGAGGTGAGAGACTGTTTCATGCTAGACGCAATCATCAGGCCACATGTTTTGTTTATGCTTGTCGACTATTTATATATATAAATATATATATATATATATATATATATATATATATATATATATATATAAATATACATATATATATATATATATATATATATATATATATATATATATATATATATATATATTTGTCAGTGGTACTCTACCCCTGATATAGAGCGCTAGCGCTATATTGCATAAATTTAAGGTGTGCTATATTTATGCAATATATATATATATATATATATATATATATATATATATATATATATATATATATATATATATATATATATATATATGATTTCCAGGAATGATTAAAGTTCTGTTTACCATATATTACTGAACAGACATCATTTTGTATACAATTCAATTCTGACCTTACACGTCTGACAATGTTAGTTTGAATTTCGAAGTTCCTATGCTTTTATGTTCTTTTACAACAGTTTACACTTCAAAAAGTTTCTTGAGTGACAATTTAATCTCCTTGCCAAATATAATTAGGGAACGCATATATCCACCTCTTCTACGCATAGCTATGGTGCATTGGTAGGAATTGTATCCATAAAAGCATTATTTTATACCCCCTATATTCTTACAGGATCATAATATTCTCTGAATTTAAATAATCTGCAAATTGTTGATGAGCCATAAAACAATTATTCAATCAACTTTTATTTTTTCTCAACCATTTTATGTTATTCTTATTGCCAGTTTCATTTGACTTTTTCTTATATTATAATTACTATTTTTTATTCTTTCATTTTTTTCGCAGTTGCGTCTAATTGTAGCAATCACTCGACTATAAATATTCTGATTCTCGTTTGTCGTTATATCATTCTAAGGATACAGCAAATATTTATATACTTAACACTGAACTCATATATATATATATATATATGTATATATATATATATAAATATATACATATATATATATACATATATATATATATACATATATATATATATATATATTTATATATATATATATATGTGTGTGTGTGTGTGTGTGTGTGTGTGTGTGTGTGTGTGTGTGTGTGTTTGTGTGTGCATTTATATGAAAGTAACGTGTTTAGTCCTCTTAAAGGACTTCACCGGATTAAATATATTAATGATGGAAATAAACAACATAAAGCGAAATGTGAGCTATAAATGTAAAAGTCGGTTATAATTATGCACCCAGAGGAATCACTGAAAATGTGAGAATGCTATATTTTTAAATTTCAGGTATCCAACTTGTCCATATGCCATTTTTTATCGCTGTCGTTTTAATTTCATTATCATATTTTGCGACAATAGAATGTTTGTTAAGAAACTTGAAATTTTGGAAGAATAAGGACGCAGATTTACCGCTGGTTCTACCTAAATCAGTGCATTTCCTATATATTTTCGTCTTAGTAATTTACATTTGATTTCAATTAAATTGTTTATAGTTACGTTGTTCTGGAATTGTCATCATTGGTCAACTGAACTTGCTTTGTTTCAATGACTTTTCTTTTGTTATTATTAGTTACTTTGTTCATTAAAATAACCAGGGCTTATCAACATTAAAGCAGTATTTTTTAAATCGAATTAAGTTCACACTCATTACGATGAAGGACTAATACATTATATGTAATGTTGTGTTAAACACTTGTGTACATAAAATACTTTATTTAAATTCTTCAGTAGAACTCCAATATATATTTGTGGTCAAAATTACAGGTTCATTTTTCAAGTTCACGGTCTTTTCATGACACCGAAAATATTCTCTGGATTTGGCACTCCTTACGATTATGACTAGATTGCCTTCGAGGAGAATAACTAACAGGTCCAGAACACCAAGGACTTGGAGGAAGCCGAAATATTGAACGTTATTGTTAACAGGACGGAGAAGGGATCTCAGATTATAGTGTCTTTCTGACAGGCCATTGATGTCATTCATGAGACTGATTGCGTTTATATTGGATAAATCTATGTTTTTTAAGCTGAACATGTTAGCATATTTTAAAAAGATATTGTTTCCTTACTGTAGAATATATTTTTTGTTTATATTATAATTTAACGGAAGAAAGCCACAAAAGTATATATATATATATATATATATATATATATATATATATATATATATATATATATACATATATATATACATATATATATATATGTGTGTGTGTGTGTGTGTGTATGTGTGAGTGTATGCTCTTTTACGCATGTCAGATTAAATAAATTAAAAACATTATGTCTGCTTAAATTTAGCATAAAAATTTCATATTCACGAATATTTTTTCGCTTATTACAATCAAATGAGGGAAGAAATACACTATTAGAAAGTAGATTCCAATAGCGTTATAAAAACCTTAGAAAGTTCCAGTAAGATATCTTTAATCAATTCTAAGATACATAGGTTCAAAGCTTACTCTAACAACTGTGCAATTTTTATGTTACAAGGTTTGTGAAATTTTGGTTGTTTAATCTGATGTATATATATATATATATATATATATAAATATCTCCTTCTCCAACATCCGTGGCATTAGAACCAACTTCTGCAGCGTTGAATCTTTCCTCATTGCTAATTGCATTCGTACTTGTGTCTCCGGCTATCTCTTCTCAATGCTGTAAGCTATCTTTTTTTCCTCTACCGCTCTCCATCCTCTCAGGACTGTGGGATACTCGATGTCATTTCTGACAGCATAGATAGGGACCTCACTGTCCATCCGTACGCTCACATATTTGTGTTTGGCGATTTTAACGCCCATCACAACCAGTGGCTTAAAAACGCTACTACCGACATCGCAGGCATACATACTCTCAACTTTTCAGTCTCTCAATCCCTCACTAAGATAATCGATTTCACCACGAGTTTTGACTACAACCATGACTGTAAGGCCTCATTCCTCGACCTGTGTTTTACCTCCATCCCTGAGTCTTGTAGTGCCACGCAGCTCTGTCCTATCGGTAACTCCGATCATGCTGTAGTGTCTGTTAGCATCACCTTCAGCCCCACCCCCCTGCAAAGAGCCTCCTACCACCAGAACCACATTCTGCTACCAACGGGCTGACTGGGACTCGTTTCGTGATGTCCCCTGGGATGCTGTATTTAAGCTCCCCTCTCATGATTGTGCTTCTGAGTTCTCTTCCTGGATTAAAGCCGGTATCGAAGCTTTCATCCCCTCCAGGAAATTCAAGGTCAAACCGCGCTCCTCCCCCTGGTTCACAGCTGCTGGCTCAACCGCCATTGCCCATAGGAACCACTTCTTCCATCGTTTTGGTAGTGATATGTCCGACTCCAATAGACGTCTATTTACCTCTGCCCGAAACGAGTGTAAGCGTAAACTCGATGATGCCAAGTCACTATTTGCTGCTCGGATGAAGGAACGTATTGCATCCCGCAAATTTGGCTCCAAAGATTATTGGCGCCTCTGCAAGAGCGTTCTGAACAATAACAAACCCTCCATTCCTCCCCTGTTCAATCAGTTTGAGGTCCTGGCCACCTCTGCCGACAAGGCCGAATGCTTCACTCGGAAGTTTTCTTCCAATTCTACGCTAGATTCTTCCGGGTACCCTTGCCCGATTTCCCTCCCAGAACTGAGGCCCTCCTGGACGGATTGCACATAACCCCGTCGTCGGTATTGGGCATTATTTCTAACTTAGATCCCCACAAGGCTACTGGTGGTGACGAAATACCAGCCATTGTCCTGAAGAAATACGCACCTGAACTGGCGCCTGCCCTCTCTAAATTGTACAACCGCTACCTCAAGGAGTCCTGTTTTCCTGAGTGCTGGAAGTCGTCAATCATTGTTCCTGTCTTTAAGAACTCTGGTGACCCCTCCGACCCTTCCAATTACCGTCCTATCAAACCTCTACCCCTCTTCGGCAAAGTCTTCGAGGCCATTATCAACGCCGAAGTGATTAATCATCTGATATCCCACGATCTGCTCTCAGACAAGCAGTATGGTTTCCGCTTTGCCCGATCTACTGCTGACGTGCTTACGGCCATCACTGAATTTGTCTACCAAACTATCCATAATAACGGTGAAGCTCGTGCCTTGGCCCTTGACATCTCCAAAGCATTCGATAGAGTTTGGCATGCCGGCCTTCTCCGCAAGCTTCAGGGTTATGGTATCACAGGTCGATTGTTTGACTTAATACAATCATTCCTGTCAAACCGGGATTTGAAGGTTGTTCTCAGTGGATTCATCTCCAGCTCCTATCCCACTAACGCAGGTGTTCCTCAAGGCTCCATCCTAGGCCTTACTCTGTTCCTCATATTTATAAACGACTTTCCTGACGCCATAGAATCCCAAGTCGGCATCTACGCTGACGACACCATAATTTACTCCTGCCTCAGACACAAATCTAGTGAGGGTGACAAGGTTAACCTGGCAGCTCAAATTGAAAAGGACCTCCAATCGGTTGTGAACTGGGGCGAGAAATGGTTGGTTAACTTTAACGCCTCTAAAACAAAACTGCTCTCTATTAACCACCACAAGGATCCATCCCTGCATCCCATTAGAATGTCTGAAGACCAACTTCTCGAGAGCTCCTCTCTGTGGCTGCTCAGTCTCACGCTGTCTGCTGATCTGAGATGGAACAAATACACCGAGTCAGTTGCATCATCCATCGCAAGGAAAGTTGGTTCCCTGTGCCGAGCCAGGAAATTCTTCTCCCCGGAATTGATCCTCCAAGTCTATAAATTCACCATTCGCCCTTGCCTGGAGTATTGCTGCCATATATGGTCTGGGGCCCGTGCTGTTTGCCTCAGGGTTCTTGATAAGATCCAGAGACGGATAGGCAACGTGATTGGCCCTGATCTGTCATCTCGTCTGCAGTCGCTCTCTCACAGACGCGATGTTGCCTCGCTCTGTCTTTTTTACAAGTACTTTCACGGTAATTGCTCCGAGGATCTGCTTTCGCTTGTCCCTAGGCCTCGTGAATTTAAACGTCCCACGAGGCTGGCATCCCGCTCCCACACCTACACCGTGGAAACTGTTAGATGTAGACGTCTCTTCTACTCCAATAGCTTCATGCATCGCACATCTCGCCTATGGAACTCCCTTTCCTATTACTGTTCCACTGACAAATACAATCTCCAACGGTTTAAGTGTAGTGTCAATCGACATCTCCAGTTGCCTTGATCTATCCACTTCCCTTCTCCACATCATTTCATCTTTCATTCCTATCTGCTCTCGCTCCGGATCTTCTGTGGCCCCCTTGCCTTGAATGACCCACTGTCTTTCTCTTTCTATACATTTTCTCCTTTACCACTCCTATCTGCTCTTCCTCCAACCCTTCTTTAACGCCTTGCTTGGGGTGATACGCTTAAAAAAAATATATATATATATGAAGAAATAAAGTCTTAATATTATATTTATGGGATAAAGTGCGCAATATCAGAGATAGAGCGTGTGTAAATATAAAAGTGAACACAAAAGTCAACACTTAGAGTCGACAGTCTGATTCATGCTAGTGCAATCGTCAGGCAACTAGTCTATATATATATATATATATATATATATATATATATATATGTATGTGTGTGTGTGTGTGTGTGTGTGTGTGTGTGTGTGAACATAGAAGTCAACACTTAGAGGCGGCAGTCTGTTTCATGCTTGATGAAATCGTCAGGCCTGAAACAGACTGTTGCCTCTAAGTGTTGACTTCTATATTCACTTTTATATATATATATATATATATATATATATATATATATGTGTGTGTGTGTGTGTGTGTGTGTGTGTGTTTGTGTGCGCATGTGTGCGTGTGTGACAGAGAGATTTACCAGTGGTGAATACAACTTATGTTAATTTAACTTTGCAATTTTACCAAAGTGAGTAACTGAGCAGTGTAAATAAAAATCTCTATGTAATTTGAATCAGAAAATGTAGGAAATAAAATTGGGAAGGAAATAACGAAAACGAAGAGGGGATCAAGGAAAAGGTAGTCAAAGCAATTTACCACAAGAAGGAATAAAGTGTGGAGAGGAAAACAGGTAAAGGTAGGAATGGAAGGGACGAACATTTATGGCAAAAGAAGAGCTCGTAATTATTTGAGAATACTGAAAGTTAAAACATGTGGAATAAAGACGATGAAGCACAAAAGAAAATATCATTAAAATAATAATATAAAATATACGGCAGAAGATGAGAAGATACCAAAAAAGGCAAAGAAAAATGAAATACGAAATAAAGACAGAGAGATAGAAATAAGTATAACACGATCAAATGATAGAATGAAAGAAAACTGAATAGAAAAGAAGCATGAAGAGACATAGAGATAAGACTGCTGACACCGAAGATCCATTCGGTAACATCCGTAATGTTGCGCTGCGAAGTTAAAATGCATCATAGCATGAAAGTTTCATTAGCCTAATATTAGCGGGTTTATAACTTTTCAGCAGATGTGCAGATATAAAACATCAAAAAATCAATTTAATTATCTGAATATATATATATATATATATATATATATATATATATATATATATATACATACTCACATTGTCATCCATAGATAGACTGTTGTTTCGCTGTGAGGTTAGACGTCCGTTTTGACTTTAGCTAGGATCAAAACCCGGCTGAATTGGCGTCAGTCGGAGATTCTGCCACTAGGCCGTCGGCAGGGATGAAGCTGAATTAAAGCGTATTTATTTTTAGATAAACACAGAGTAACTGAGAGGCCTCAATTCGCTTTACCGAAGAGTCATGCATTATTAGCCGTAACAGTCGCTGATTACAAACCCGCACTTCCTTCCCCAGAGAGCTCAACCGAAATAATTTTTTCATGAGCATATATATTTACTGCTTAGCAACTTCATAAAGGTTATCTAACAACAGTAAATCTTTCTTGATTTTAACATTTTTTGTAGATAAAAATTATTTATGATACATCTCCTTTTTTTGATACATCACTCTTTACACCACTCGCAGAGCAAAGTTTAAGCTACCTGGTATTCCCAAGGACCAAGATTTCTTAACTTCGGTGATCGGACGAGAACCGGTATTTCAACCTGTTATGGCCGGAAACCATTTGCGTATAGAAAACTTGTGATGCAAATATCAAAAACTAATGACGTAAACAATGGGACACTATTGTGGGATGCAGAGGACCTTTCAGGATTAATTATTTTTATTATTTAATTATCAGCGGACATACTCTTGATAATGTAAGATAGGCCGGTAACACAGAAATGAAACTGTAATAACTCCTAGATAAGTTAGAAAAGGTAATAGAGAGGAAAGGACAAACTATACACTGATTTTTCACCAAGATAGACAACTGAAATTAAGAGGTAGGCATTAGAGACATCACAATCAAACGTTTAAAGAAATCTATTTTGATAGTGCCGTCACAGGTGATGGTAAAAGTGAGGTAGAGCTCTGAAGATGCATTTGAATTGCTAATGATTAAATCCAGATTTTTTGTAAAAATTAAAGAGAGCAGAAACGATGATAAACGACTATATAATATCAAAATCCCGATTCATGACATTGGATAATGCACGCTCTCCTCACATATGTAAAAGGTACTTCATGCGAAATGGATGAATAGTAAACTAATACTAAATAATCAGGTACAGACAGCCGTAATTTCCGGGACACAAAGACTAGGACATGTAGATTTGAAGACTCACGGGACACCTTGAAGGACATAGAAGCTGAGAGGAAACCGTGAATAACCAACCGAATGAATTTACATGAAATAATGAAAGAGCCGGAAATGGGAGGGATGATAATTGAATCATCATTCATTATAGCTACATAGGAAGAATTGAAAACTATTTGTTAAGGCAGATAAACGCATAGCAGACTCTTTTAAATGTAGTTTCCTCTATATTTTGCACCACTTTTATATTTAATTTATTATCAATTAATATGAATGGATAAAGCCCTTACAGATATACTTAGTTTTAATTATAGAACACAGTTTAGTAGGGATTCAAGTTTAAAAGCGAAACAATATATCTCGCTGAGTTTCGGAGAAATAAAAGAGAATTAAATCGGGGCACAGCAGACAATTACTGATATCAGCATGATAACTGAAGAATCTGAAAAATATGTGAAGAGAATCAAAGTCGTATTCCCAACAGCATATATCACTTAGTATTTGTCCTGTGAAGATATTCACTATAATTACCCGGATTTATGATATACATATATGCTTCCACTAATATCAGATAAAATTCTTAATTATCTGTCTATATTTCTGAGATGAGGCATTATGTACACTATTTACATTATTCGGACTATTGTTCTCATCTCTGTTGCCAAAATTATTACAACGTTTAGGTTGTTGTACACTCCGGTCTTCTTCAGGTGGTTGGAATGTCGAACTGAACCCTTTATGTCGCTAGCTGGGGTGGACTGTTCTAGTTCCACGTGCCATTTCTAATGGATATCAGTTATCAGTTATTTCCTGCAGTTTTCAACGGATTTGCACCAAAATTTACATGCACATGCTGCAAGTTAGCGGGAAGGCCAAGATGACTATGCATTTACCAACTCCCATTGATAGTTGAAATAATCGATTTGTTTCATGCTTCTAAGGCAGTTTTTATGTAGTTTGCGGCTATTTTCTACTGGCCAGGGTGAGAGCCTATAGCTGGCTGCCACGAATAGGCTGGAAGTTTCTGTTGGCCAGCGTGAGAGCCAACAGCTGACTGACACGAATGTTAACTAGCATGCTAGCATGCAAAAAATCGATAGCTGCACTCGTCACTAGTGGAAAAAATTTAAATCTGCATGGCACTTTACTAAAATTGGCTCATTCCCTTGCTTAATCTCAACGTTGATTCTGATTCCGCAAAACTGGTTTGGGTGTGAAAAAATAATTGTTGTTAACATTCTTTTTTCATTCGGTTTTTCCAGTTACGAGTCCTTTTTTAAAGCTGATCGTTTTGTGTTCATTTTGTTTAGTTCTTTTTTCGTAACAGATTTAATGTTTAGTATAGAGCTTAGAAAACATTCGCAGTGTGAGATAGGCAAGAAGTAAGGCATGTAGCAACATCAGCACGGCAAAGTACACTCCTTTAAAGGTAAGGAAGGGCAAAAGTATTTTAAGTCAAGTGATAGCGATTGCTGCATGAGTCGTACGATTTTTGAATCAAGCACGGGCAACGCCGGGCCATGCTGCTAGTATGCAAATAAAATGAGAGAGATAAAATGTAGAAGGATAAAAATAGATGACATGACAGAAGTAGGAAAAGGAGCGAGGAGAAAATGAAATATGGGGGCAAATAATCGTCAGCATGAGAATGGAAATAGGATTTATACATCAAATAGTAATACGGAAGAAGAGGGGTGCGAAAGAAAAGGGTAAAGATTGAAAAGATGTATCACATATTCCAACAGAATGTGAGAAGTGAAGTTTCCAGTTTACTTCACCTCGATCTTTTCAGAGAAAGTCTTATTGAAAAAGTAAACTAACACAAGGAAACAAATTCATTGCATAATTGCATACATATACGTTTGTATTGAAAAACTGACAAATGGTAACTCGGATCCACTCTAACTCTTTTCATACACAAAAAAGATATTATGTACTGCATGTGTATATGTGCATATGTGTGGGAGAAATCTCAGTAAATAGCAGAAAGCTAAATTCAATCTTATTTTGTAAATTAACCATACTTTGGCACAAAGACATGGAGTGTGGGTTGATTTCAGAGTTGCATATAATCTGTAAAACTATGCATTGTGCAATGGAAGACAGATTATATATATATATATATATATATATATATATATATATATATATATATATATATATATATATATATACAACGGGTGTAATGTCATTCCCACTGTCTTCCCAACTAAGCAATTCTGAGAGGAACAGTTCTTTAATAACCGTAACAATATTCATACATTGGCTTTAATTTTCAAATTGCATACAATAACCATGAAGAAAATGGTAAATAATTTTAAAAAGAATGAACAATCCAGAGGAAAACCGGATCCAGAGGTGACAACAGCAAGATGGATCATCATTTCAACTTAGAACTAAATATATTCCTATTGTTTAAACTAGAATTCAATAGCGTTATAAAAATCTCCGAGAATTCCAGTAAAATATAATTAATAATTTCTAAGATACAAAGGTTCATGTTGCTGTTACATACATACAGGGAGTCCGAGACAGAGCTGCAGTGTGCAACCGGCAATACCCGCAACGCTGAAACGACTTCTACTGCCAGAAACTCTGAGGGCCCACAGACAAGGACAAAACATATTTTCAAGGGATTCTACAAATATGGCTGCTCCCCAAGCTCACCGCATAAGCCTCGGCGGCGACATTCAGCGCCTTGCGGTCGCCCTTTGGTATTACCTGTTCCGGTAGCTCTTTTTGGTCTTTCTTGGCTTTCAATTACGACCCCGTCATTAACTACGCGTGACAACATCAATGTAGGGTCCATGACATGCTTTTGCCAAATCTGCAACGCCCGCAAATGGGCCGGGGAGCCTGCCGGTCTGTGCTGCTCCTCCGGCAAATTTCGACTGCCACCTCTTCATGAACCACCTACCCCGTTTAGGGGACTAACAACCGGCTCCCATCCCAACTGCAACTACTTCTTTAAAACAATTAGGCAATACAACAACTCCTTTCAAATGACCTCATTTGGGGATCAGTTGGTTCGAGAGGAGGGTTAGATGCCCACTTTCAAAGTACAGGGGTAGGTATACCACCGCATTGGGGTCTGCTGCTTGAGGAGACCTCTACGCTTAAATTTCTTCAACTGTACTTTATTGCAGACTACAACCTACAGGCCGGAACCCGTATTGGTATTTTGACACCGTCGGGAAGAATTCCACGCAGAGACGTCATACTATTACTTCATGCCATGATTCACGAGGTTAACAGCTACATTCGCAGTTTTAAATATGCTTTGGAAAGTACTCCCTTTCCTTCCGCATTGTAATTGACGCCGACAAACGGTAACTCATGATGAACACGAACGCCGCTACAATGCTCCTGCGTGCAACGAATTGGCCGCTCTTCTACATGGGGAGCAAGACCGCACTCGCGATATTGTCCTCAAATCAAGGGCGGCGCTCTTCGCAGGATTTCAGAGACCCATCGATCATATGACGCATTGCAGTACCCTTTACTTTTCCCTTATGGTGACGATGCCTACCACTTCGGCATTCCTCTTCATACTCCAGGTGGTCAACCTACATCTTCCAAAGCCTTACCATGCAAGGCATTCAACTCATACCGTTTCATGATTAGGGATATAGACGTCAACCTGCTTCATAGATGCAGGGGGATTTTCCACCAGTTTGCGATTGACATGGCCGCTAAGATGGAATCGGAGTTGCTTTGTTTTATACGGAATCATCGGAAACAGTTGCGCTCAGATTCTTACCTACACTTCCTCGACAGCCTCGCGACCTAGGGAAGCTGTGCATTCTGCCCTTTACCTACACTGGGTGCCGCGTTACATGCTTGAACACACGCAGGACGCTATGACATATGTTAGGCAATGAGGGCGGCCAAGTTTATATATAACGTTTACCTGCAACCACAAATGGGTTGAGATAACGCGTGAACAGGATTACACTGACACACATGTCATTACCACCCGCGTATTCCGCTTAAAACTGGGAAAACCTATGGACTTAATAGTGAAGGAGCGAGTCCTACAGTGGAAACGCAATCACTATTTTACATTGCCAGAATAAAAAATCTTAACCGATTATGAATGGGTGGCAGTCTTCGGGTAAGCACGGAGCAGCAGCACAGCAGCCACCTATTGCCATCGGTTGCCCTTGCTCTCATTAATTTTGTTACCAGTGAGATTCCCGGCCTATCAGTGACCTCAAAAACTGCGTATACGTGCGTAAGTTCAATAATTCAAACCCCAAAGCAATTTAACTACATAAAACCCCGAGCAACGCCGGACTTTACTGCTAGTTCTAAATAAAATGTTAAGTACAATTTTACCATTTTTTGAATCTTCAGTATCCTTCACTGGAGCCACATCTCAAATCTATCTCAAATGTATGTGCTGCTTTTCGAAGTAGACTATTCATACTCACTTGCTATTTTGTTCTGCCCTGCTGAACTTTAATATGTCCAGGTAGAGAAAAATTGTCCAAGTTCTTTTCCCTTATTGTAAGTCCCAGAAATTTCTTTTTAGTTTGTTTTCGTAGTCCATTCTGGTAGTTCTTACCCTACTATTGTGTTTTTGTTTCTGCATTGAGACGCCTTATGTCACATTTTTCCACAAGCTAAACAGTTATTGTATTTAAATCGACAGTCTTTATTCCAGTGGAATCCACCAGATATGTAACATGCAGATGGGGGGCTTATATTGGCTTTGATCTTTGGCAGGGTTAGGGTTAGGGTTAGGTTTATAATACCCAGAAATTCATACATAGGACACATGGCACAGTGGATAAAGGCGTTGGTTAGATCCATTGACAGGACCCAAAGAGTGTGAGTGCAATACCCGATTAAGGCAGTGGAGAACTTTCAGAGGGAAATTAACAGGGTATAACTGATATCCATTAAAACATGGCACGTGGAACTATAACTGTCTACCCCAGTGAGCGAAATAAAGGGTTTAGTTCGACATTCCAACCACCTGGAGAAGGACGGAGCAAACAACGGCCGAAACGTTGTAATAAATATGGCGACAAAGATGAGGACAAAATCCGAATAATGTAATTAATGTGGTAATTGTAATTTTAAAATAAACTATAATTTAACTATGCGACATGCGAGTACGACTTCAGCTTCAAAGGTGATGTTTATACGAAGATCACGTATCATTCATTACGCATTAAACTGCAATTCCTCATCTTCGTCTACTCTGTACCGTGTCCTTCTCTATATTGACGGTCATAGCTATCCACAATTTCATCTACTTTGGTTCCCTAAATATATTTTTGTCATCTATCCTAAATTCTGCTTCGCCATCCATTTACTCAAGCCCGCTATGTAGTCTATGCGTTGTTATCATCTAGCCATCTTTCCTTCAATATGTCCTGTGAGTATCAGATTTTCCAAGCTCTCTTTCCATTAACTACAATTAGTTCATTCTTAATCGAGTCCCAAACAAGACCATTTCCTCGAGTTGCCTTCATAGACGCTCTATCAGCAAGTAATGCTTGTCCAGTGCTTTCTGCATTCTGTTGTTTATTCTTCTAGACACGATAAATGAATATATATATATATATATATATATATATATATATATATATATATATATATATATATATATATATATATATGCAAACTTTTTCACCATGAAAAGTTAGCTACAGTCAAATTTCAAAACCAAAAAACCATTTGAATGAGAGATCGGAAATTATAACACGTTGCATACATACTAAAAAGTTCCTTTTGAGTTCATATGAACCAGGATGTAAGAAAGTATGTAAGTTTTATTTACCTCCAACCGATACATTTCCAGTACACTTGCTTTTCTCATCGCCTTCCTCCTCCTCTAATACACCTCCATTCTTGCATTTATTTATTTTTAAATAATATAGCGTTCATTAATGTTTTTATTAAAGAAAAACAGCGTTAGGAAATCAATTGAATGAAATCGCCTGAAGATACTGCAAAGTTGAAACCAATGTCTGTGTGTGTATGTGCGCGCGTGCGTGTGCGTGTGTGTGTGTGCGCGTGTGTGGGCGCGTATTTCAGTGTCTGTTTGTGCTCGAGATACGGATTAGATTTGTGCATTTGTACATTTCTACTCATATAAACAATAAAACACTTGGAAAATATATGCTTACTTAACTTCAGTTGCCATCTTCTCTTCTACTGAACCCCGTTTATCTCCTGTCCTTTCCTCAATTCCCCCTATACCCAGTCTTTTCTCTCACATTCACTCTCTGTCACCTCCTGCGTACTAGTGGCACTTTTGCCATACTTGGGGTGAAATGATTAAAAACTTATCCTGTTAACACTGTCGTATATAGAATTCATATCCGCCAAATAACATCTTATTGAGAAATACAATGGAATGTTTTCCTGTTGACGTCTCCATGGTTCTGAATTCATAGCTTATCTGTCCTTTTCCTAGACCTTCTGAAACCCAAAACCCATGTGTTTGTCCTCTTTAGTTATTCAAAGAGAAGATAAGGATTTAAGCCCTTCGCAATAGCATTTGTGTGACAGGGAATGTAACACCTGAAGAGGAATTTTAATTCGGATAAGTGATGTTGTATTGCACTCTGATAACCGTTACACTATCTGCGTATATCTTATAGCATCTAAACATATTCCTTAGTGTTATGGTACAGGTCTTTGTAACACGGTGATGATCCAAGGAAGAACCAATGAAGAATAACTCGAACACAGGTATGGAATAACACAGATATATTATAGATAGAATATATGTACAAAAGAGTAGAAGTGTCAGTAATAACATCAGGTTAGGTTAGAGAGAACTATGTTGTCACGAAGTATCACTATTCCAATGTCTTACAGTAATTGTCTGACGAGACTCTGTCTCTGACTGACTCCTCATTCTGTCTATCTGTCTGACTCTCTCTGTCTGTCACTGCGACACACTCACTCTCTCTGTCTGTCTTGCTTCCTCTTGAGGCGCAGTATTTATGGGGTACGGACTAGTCCATTACTATTATGGGTAGGTTCCCATAACACCCTCTTCCGTAGCTTTTGCGTTGCTGGGGGTTTTAATATTTCTTTTTCTTTGGATTTATTTCCAACGGTTCCGTAACTTTTCATTTTCGAGACGATTTTCTTGGTTCTGACATTGTTTGTGGTCTTTTTATGTCAAACGTATCGAAAATCGTGTCCATTACCTCTCGTTGAGGTCGACTGTTAGCGTCCTGTGACAGTCTTTTCCATATTTGGTTCACGTGTCTTCTGTGTGAGAATTTTTGTCCCTGAACAATGTAAATCATCTTGCCAATGCTTTTCTCAATTGTGCCTTGCTCCCAGTAAGTTGTGTTATTTTTATGGGTTTTAAAAATACTTTTTCTCCTGAGAGAATTTTTTTTTGGTGTGTAGGACTCTATAAATTGTTTAGTTTTACTTGGTAGCAATTTATCAAATGCTCATCTGATCTTTCTAGTAAACATCACTTCTGCTGGTGATAGTGTTGTTGGTGTAGCTAATTCATGATCAATCTTTTCAATTGACGCAAGCGGTACACTCCTTTTTTTCTTAAAAATAGGCTGAATGTTATCCTTTACTTCGATATTAGCTGCCATTTTCTTACATCTTCCTAGGCCTGCTGAAAATACTTCGGGGGAACTCGTTTTTAGATTTTCTTTTAATTTGTCTACCTCGGTTGGTAAGCTTTTACACTTTGGCAGTACGTACTTATAGGTAGATCCCACAATTCAAATCTTTGCATCCAGTCCGTCCCGAATAGCATTTCAGGTATTTCTTAAGACGTACATTTTTAGTCTTTCCGTCATACCATTAAATGTTACGTTAGTAATTACTTCATCCTCGAAGATTATCTTTCTCCCCGTAATTGATCTAGCAATTTTGTCAGTTTTTAACATGGCAGGTTTATTCAGTCTTTTCCGTGTATTTAGGTTTATGATAGTTAAGTCTGAGCCAGGATCCAGCTGCAGTCTAACATTTCTATTTTGCATTTCAACTTGTACATATTTTCCTATGTTCGTTTCATCTGCTTGGTCAGTCCTCGTAGCTCTTATTCTGATTTTGTTTTCTTTTTTATACCAGCAGTGAGAAATCTTGTTGCCAATTTTTTTACATGTTAGGCACGTTTTGAAACGATATGCACAGTCTTTAAACCAATGCCAAGTCCCACAGCGATAGCATGGACTGTGTGGTAATTTTTTTTTATTTTGATTTTTAAAGTTAGAAAAAATTGTTTTACCTGTTCTTGAGGGGGAAAAGTCGGTCTGGTTTGCTTGTGAGGAGGGTAAATTCGTTTGTCTTCGTACTTTATGTATGTGCGCTATGCCAGCTTCTTCTATGTCTTTTGAGTCTGTCTTTACACATGCATCTTTGGCAGTCTTCATCTAGCTTTTGCAGTGTCAAATCAGTTTCACTCTCCAATTTAGTTAGGATTCTGCGTCTCATTTCCGCGTCCTTCGTTGAGACCAGGCCTTGGACGTAAAGTAAGCATTTGAAATTGTCCGCGCTGAGTTCTGATAATTTGAAGTCACCACAATATTTGTTGACGATTGACGCGAAAGTTATGGAATATTTGTAAGGTTCATGCATCTTTTGTGGAATAGTGAAGTATTATGACTGAAAAGTTCCGTTAGCAGTTTAATGTATTCTTTGAACGTTAACTCGCTTGTTTTTCTTGGAAGGATATAATCTACGAACAAAGTGGAATATATAGTACGAAATAAAGAGCAAGATAATAAGTACGTGATAAGTTTCCCCCCATATATATATATATATATATATATATATATATATATATATATATATATATATATATATATATATATATATATATATATATACCACAAGTTTGAATCACTGTAATCTAAAATGAATTGATTGTGTGCTTGCCGCCGGAGACTGGATCAGTTGCCCAACTTCTGATTTTGACGCTTGAAAATATGATATGTATTTCATTCCCCAATTTTTTGGTAATTATAGGGAATTACCGTATTCAGGTGTAATGTCTATATTGCACGTTTTCTCTTTATATTTTTTTCTGAAATTCTGGACTTCGTTTTTTATTTTTATTTTTGTAAAAGGAGCTCTGTTTTATACATCATATGTCCTGATGGAAATAAATATTTCGATGAAACGAAACCTAATAATAATCTGCTGTTTCACGTTATGGATTGGTTGATTCCGTGACCCTTGATATCTAATATGAAAATGATTAGGTTCTCTCCCAGCAGTTACTAGTTCCAGCAACAACTTTCTTATTTAATTATAGCTGACTACATTCTAAGAAATATTTATTTTATGTTTGGCAGTAAAGTATTCAGATTTCAAATATACATACATTATTTCTCATTTTAAGCGTGTTTCTTCTTCAGTACTTTCCTACCCAATACCGTTTGATTTGTTTATCATCATTATTATATATTCATTGAAATATCTTATTATATCTCACCCGCAATACTCAGTTTCTCTTAGTTGATATCAGTGTATCAAACTATGTAGACTTTCCTTATGCTTAATATGTCTGTCTCTAATTCTGTTCTTTTATCTCATTCAGTTTAACACTACTGGTATCTATATTTAATCTCGCTACATCTATAAAACTGTGTATATGCTTATTTATGAAGATAATGAGACAAAATTGTAAAGCTATAAACGACGCGCTTCTCCTCCATCTGGCTTTTTCAGGTAAAAATGAAAGAAAGACAAAACTCTATGTAAGGAAAATCCGTTGGGATATGTAAGGAAAATTATAAATAATAATTCAAATTACCTTAATATAAATTACCTCTGTACCTATCTATCTATCTATCTCACTCTCTCTCTCTCTCTCTCTCTCTCTCTCTCTATATATATATATATATATATATATATATATATATATATACCTCGTTTATTTATGTGAAAGAGAACGCCCGTACATTTTTCACTCTCAACCAGCTTGTATTGATAAAACATAAATATTTCTGTATTAACACATGTGAAACTACCTTTACGCTGCTTTATTTTTTTAATCCAAAAGTAACAATCCTCTTCATTTGTCTGTTCAAGAGTCCCAGAAAATGATACCTTGAATATAATTGGAAACTGACGACATAGTTGATGCAATATTTAAAAAATGCATATACGGAAATCCAAGTGGTCTGGTTATTCAACAATGTTGCATTGTTTAGAGACAGGACGTGGAATTGAAAGATTATCTTCTAATTCTTGCAATTTCGTTTATTTGATTGCAACAATTTATACTTTCATCTCATTGTGAGGTCCTTCGTTCATAGCAATCATTGTGTTTCTGGTTAAGTCGGAAACTTCTCTGACAACATTGTACCTACGATTTACTCGGGGATTCTTTAGGGTAGAACTTTTAGACCGTTAGAATAATACCCATGGCACCCAGAGTAGAGGAAACACAATAACCAGCAGTAATCATCCATAACTTTCATATTTACAGTATCCGACATCATATAACAGGTGTGTAGAGAGAAGATTTCGACCAAAGAGACGGGACCAATAAAAGTAGTTCACCGGATGAAAACCCGGTGAATGTAAAACTATAAAAATACGGGCCAAACAGCACCCGGACATTCTTTTCCACACTGCGCGACGAAACAGTCTACACGTTACAAGAGATATTATTTCAAATATTTAAAAAAAACAACTTGGGTTATATATGTGAATTTGAGGGGTAAAGTGGGCTTATTTTAGCATGAGCCCTAAATACTCATAATTTTAGGACATAAGCCGACTTGATCATAATACGATTCCGAAATAATACTATTTATTTAAATACTATTATTATTAGTGATGGTTTTGCGAGTGTAAATATAAAAGGAATTATCATAGTCGGCTAGTATTTATTGATTGGAAATTACGGAAGAATGTGATCCAAATGAAGTGAAAATATTGGTAATGTTCGAAATATTAAGACGATTGATTTTAGATTTAGATTATTTCGAGATCGTAGTTCACAGTAAAAAAAGCAAGCTGCCAGAACATTCGAAGAGAATGTTCTGGTAGATTTATTTCAACGGTAAAATGATAAAATCTAGTTGCCAATCTCGTACAGCGCTTATATTGACGAGATCGAGGTAGCAAAGAAGAAAGACCATTACAAAAATTCGTTTGACAATGTTTATCGAAAAGACACAAGGAAGCCACTTTATGCGGGCAATTGACTTAAACAGAGATGCCAGATCAGTCAGGGAAGAAATTAGAATAATGCAGCACCTTTACCGGAAATACATTTTTGCATGCGGTTGGAAAATGAATGGAACAATTGCAGAAACAATCTGGAAAATGCACAGATGCGTCTTCTCACTGAAATGATTAAATCTATACAGCTAGGTGATCTTATGAGGACTGGAGATTCTGCCGGGAATTATTACTGGTGGTAACAACCCTAACACCGTAAGATATGCAGAAGTCACCATAATGAATGCAAATACGGAATTACAAATGTATTTATTTCTAGACAAGTTAATGAATGATAGATAGAAAAATGGACAAATTACGACCTATAATGAGACGATGTATGGTTATTAGGAATAGGCATAGTCTAAGTTCAAGATTCAAAAAGTAAACGTCAATATAAGAAGACAACAATTTAATTATTGGGAAGTCGTTATGAGAGACGAAACTGAAATGTGGCACTGAAATTCGAAGATGAATTGAAATAGTGAATGTTGCCTTCAAGAAATTGAACAAAAAAAGACACGGTTTCAACTGATATGTAAATCCCCTTCCTATATCGCAGAGAACTTTAAACAATTTTCGCAGAACTGCCGACAGAGACATGGTGTTGCAGAAAAATACATACAATGCCATAGCAGAAAATATAACAAAGTATAACATTTAAGAAAAATGGATATGAAAATGAAACTTTTGTTTGGGATCAGAGAGATTATTGAATGAAAGTCCGACGAATTTGACATTCATAGAATATACTGAAGGCAAGTGTGGCAACTGGTAACAGAGGAAATTAATTAATGAGCATATGAAAATATGCAGTAGAACATGAACAAGAAGAAACTTTATGTAGACTATAATTAGTGACTGTTAAATGGGGTAGCATCTATTCGGTCAGAACACATGAAAAGATAATTTTATTTCTGATAAATTATATTATATGCACTTAATTGCTTCTATGTACAAATAGATTGTAATATTTCTTTTTATCATTGCAGTTATATATTTCAAATACATTTCCGATGTTGTCATAGAACCGAACGTCTATTTTTAATTTTCCCTTTATTAATATTATTGTTTTCAATTTTTTCTGGGCTGGATTAAATGACCGATGCCTAGTGAAAGAGATTTTCGTATGCTGCTTCAATTATTAAGAATGCTTCTGATCTAGAATACTGGTCTAACAGAATACGAATATCTCTTATTCCCAACACACCATCTTATGTTATATTTCAATTTGCTGAATGTGATTTTTCGGATGAGTTCGATCTTATTGCTACTGATTAGAAAAAGAAACAGACCATATTTACGTGAATAGATAAATATTTGTAAGGGCACATATAAGCCCAGGCGACGAGAATTTTTCTTTATCTTTCATGTTTATACAATATTATTTAATAATAATTTAATGCTTCTTTTTTTTATGACGTTAGAATTCCTCAATATTACAAACAGTATTAACGGTCTACCTTTTTCTTTGGTGCTGTAACTTCTTTTACATATGAAGACTGTTGGTTTCTTTGTTTACGACATTTCGCAAAGATCGTTTCTGAAATCTAAATTGTATAATAATGCGTCTACATGACTAGTATTCATACTGAATCATATACAATGATAAGATTATTTTTGAAATAAGTGTTTTGTAAAAGAAATACATTTTCTGCATCATTAATTTGCAGAAGTATTGATGCACTTACATTTAGTTCAACCCCCGTTTTCGAATTATTTATCATATTTTCACTTATTTATACCTACATACACAAACACACACACACACACACACACACACACACACACACACACACATATATATATATATATTACCCTTCAAAAGAATTTGAAAGACATGGTCACTTCTTTTTTTTGTTGTTGTTTGCTGAAGACAGTTGAGTTCAAAAGCAAATTATTGATACGAAACAAGAGTTCAGAATATCAGATTTTATTTCCTAGTATATACATAGATATGTTAAACAGCTTAGAATATAAAACATTTTGTATCAGATCACCTCGATTTTAGGTCATCAATAATGACGAGACAGGTGGTCCTAAAGTAAATGACATTTAATATTTGGTTGCATTTAACATTTTGGTTGCAACCAAATATTAAATGTTATTGACTTTAAGAGTATAATTATTGCTTGGTATAACAGCATCAAGTCTGCGATCCATTGACATCATCAATCTGGTGCATTCTTCATTTGTAATGCATTTCCTGACTTTCAACACAGCCTTGTTTAGTTCGTTTCAGGAGGATTCTTCATTCAATATCCTCACCAGTAAATAAAATCCATACTCTGATGAATAATAACCTGGTGATTAACTGACCACTTTTCCCCTGATAAAGTCCTTTGTTGTATTGGCAGTATATTTTGGGTCATTGTCCTGCTGCATGATAAATTTCATTCCGATTAATTTAGATCCATTTCTCTGTACATTGGAAGACAAAATATTTCAGTTCTGAATTCAACCTGCTGCTTCCATCGCAAGTTACATAATCAATAAATAGGAATGAGCCTGATCCAAAGCAGCCATGCAAGCCTTCACAGACGAGCTTGTATGCTTTGGATCATAAGCATATCTTTTCCTTCTCCATACTTTGGCCTTTCCATCACTTTGGTAGAAATTATTCTTGGTCTCATTAGTCCTAAAAACCTTAAACCCGAACTTTTATCATTCATCTGTGTACTTCCTTGCAAATTCCAATCTGGCCTTCCGATTCTTACTTCTGATGAGTGTATTGTAACTTGTGGAATAACCTACCTGCTCTCGAACTTTTCTTCAAATTGTGGATTGTGAAATATTCCTCACTGCACTGTGGATGTTGTTGGTGATGTCACTGACTGTTGTTTTATGGTTTTTCCTCTGACAATGTTTCTGTCATGAGCTGGTGTTGTTTTTCTTAACATACTTGTTCTATGTCTATTGCTCAGTACACCAGTAGTTTCTTTCTTTACAGGACATTCCAAAACTAATTCTAAAACCAAAAGCATTAATTCAGAGCTATTTAATATTTAAACAATCAATCGTAAACACATTAACTGGGAAACCAGTAACAACTGTCAGACACATGTTCCAATAGCTGGCTCACTTGAAAAAAAATATGTGGGTTCAAACAAAAGGTGGTATGTCTTAAGTTGTTTAACAAATGTAAATGTAAATACCAGGAAACAAAATCTGAAATTCTGAACACTTATATCATATTCATCCTTTGATCGTAAGCCCAAATGTTTTACGTGAACAATAAGAATAAAGGTATTGGCCTTGCGTTCTATTAATTCTACTTATATATATGCGTGTGAGTCTCTGTGTGTATGTGTGTGTGTGTAAAGGGAACAAACATATAAATACACATAATTTTATATTCTTGTTAAAATAGAATTATATAACGATAAAAGCAACCGTACATATGAGAAAAATATCAATGTAATTTTTAAATATTTTCCAGAAACTGTTCTTGTTTTTATGTAGGTTTGACTACACATATATTCTTTTTGTTTGTCATGTCTTTATCATCATCTGTCCAGATATTTTCATATTACTGAGTAAACATGCCTCTTTCCTGATATTGTATTCTATTTGATGGACCATCTCAAACAGAATAATTTTTGCCACTTTTTCTCTCCACGAATTCAAATCATTTTATGTTTAATCTATTTTGTATTTGGTGCCCATCTTCAATATTCACATTTTTTCGATTACCTCCTTCCTCATTTCTACTACTCCTACTACTCCTACTGCTACTACTACTACTACTGTTTAGTAGTTACATTTTACTTTTCCCTTAGTATTGGTATCGCATTGTACTTTTGATTAATGCTATTTTATTCCAGCTCCATATCTCTTGATAATTTCCCATTTTCCACTTAGGTCTATTCCTTATAAATGGTCTATCATCACAAGCGAATCTCTAGTTTCAACCACTTTTTCTTTTCTATCCTACATTTTGGTGTATTCTTATTAACTTTACCTAGCCTATTTCCTGGCTATTGCAAAGTTCTTTTCGTAACCAGACCCATCGTCTCAGTCAAAATCATCAGTTCCATTTTACATTGGTTGGAGATACACCTTTTTCTTACTCTCTATTTGCTTTCGGCAAATTCCTGCTAAGATCCCATATTTTTCAATCAACGTGTCTGCGCTTTCTTGAGACCGGTGATAATATTTGGTCCTGTTTTATTCGTCTTCATTTTGCACATATACATTCTTTTGTTGTTTTCTAACATTTAATTTCCTTAATTTTATCATTTGTCTCCTTCGCTGTGACTTCTTGTGGTAAATTGATTCAAAACCTATTTTTACCTTTAGAACTTATTCCATATATTATCATTCTACGGAAATCTATCACAGGTTTTCATTTCTTATTCTCTTTCAATCACAAGTGCACATATGTGCGCCCCTAGCCCAACTAATTCCCACCTAGATGTCCACATTTAAGCTGCCAGATGTACTCAAATTCAAGGCGTCAGCATATAGCTCATAATCGTCGTACATATATTCCCTCTAACCCAAACACACACAACGAATGCCTTTCACTATACCCACCGATAGTCATATACAATCCAGTACCTATAAACCTCTATCCTACACATAATTCCACCTAAATAGTGTTAGATACTGTTATAAGTCACTCCCAGCGATTATAATATTATGCCTTGCTTAGTCTACTCACTGTGACGTCATTAATTCTTTTTCCTCGACTTACTCAAACGACCTTCTATTGACACACTTTGTGTTCTTTATCTAAGGCATCTTAACTATTTCATTTGTGTTACAGAAGGTATCTTATTTAATCCACACTAGATATGCTTAAATATTATTGAGTATGCGTATCAGAAATCCAATCTAGATATTTTCTTAAATATCTATGTATGTATTATTCACGTGATATAAATAGTTAATAGGTAATTGATTATCTATCGGTAACCATAATATTTAATTTCCCATATGGCAGCAAATACCAGACATTCCCTTTCATAATTGGAGAAGAGACGTGGAACCCAAATGACAGTGCTCTACCGGTGATTGCTGAGAATAGCATGGATAGAACATCTGAGCAACGAGAAAGGTTTTCAGAGAAAGAGGAACTACGAAGAAGCACGATTTCAGTCATGGAAAATCTTTTGAAAATTCTGGGACACATAATGAAGAAACAAAACCAGGTGAATCTAACATTTGCGGGATATAATGAAGGCAAAAAAGTAGGGGAACTTAGGGGTTAACTACAGGGTGATGTATGTGAAAGAGTGTAATAACGAAAAAACGATCTTAATGTTTCCTAACAGCTACTGGATGCTGCTGGACATGATTCCCCACGCGCCGAAGTGACTAGACTCGTAAATCAATCAACGGTGCCATTTTTCTGGACATGTATAATTTCACTTGGTATCTGATTTTTAACACTTCATCAGATTTATTTTTATCTTCTTCAGTTAATAGCAATTTTGAGGTATATGTCAATAATTACGTTAATTTAATGGACAGGTTATTTTTTCTCTTAGTCGTACGCACACTAATACTTACGTGACTGATATATATTTAGACTTCTACTTATTTATAAGTTACGTGTGTAGAGTAGAGTTTATCTTCAAGAAAATCTCATCATCATTATTATCCTTCGGCCTCCTTATGGTTGGCTGGAACTTCATTGACATATCTTTCCAGACAGTTCAGTCCTATATTACTGTCCCCAGATCCTCAATAACCAACCCTGAGTCCGAGCTATGGTGTCTGGGAAATCAATCTTAGTGAGAAATGGAAATATAGATTGGCCCATCGAATTCAACAAATTATGCACAAATACACAGGAAAAGATAAAATACCATTTCATTCTAGACGCAAAATTTGAATTTAGAACCGATCGGGTGAGCAGGTTTAGATTCTACGTGCTACGCAAACCACATCAACTTTATCTCATATAGCAGGGGGCCTATATCACTGACGTTAATATTTAATCGTATTATCTATTCAAACCATAGCGTTCAGCAACAACGAGAAATCCTACTGTCAAAGAAGATATTATTTTTAATGAAATTATTAGCTGACCTTATTTTTCGAAATCGAATCTCGGTCTTTTATGACGAAAAATGCTAAATATTTTTCAGAGGTCGGAAATAATAAGAAACGCAAATATTTCGTTGGAAACAAAGAAATAAGTGTGACATTTACTATGTGATATCCATCCACTTGTAAGGCACTGAATGTTGGAAAATCTAACCAAAGTTGAAGATGAAACTAGAAGCAACAGAAATGTGGTTCTACAGAAATGTAATGAGAACTCCATGAACGGAATGAGTAAACAAATAGCATTTTTAAAGAAATTTGCAACAAAATAAGTATTATACTCAGAGTTAGAAAGAAAGAGATGGATTTTCTGAGACATTTAATGGGGAGGGGGGCTGAAGAAAAAAATCCCTCCCACAGGCTAAGAAGACAGGGAACCGAAGTCAGCCATCTAACTGAGGAGTTTGTGTGAATGAATGACGGAACGGAATAGATGCTTTGCAAAATGAGAAATATTGATAAGGGCGAAAATAGATAGGCGGTTGTTGAGTGTCATGATCGCCTACGTCCTGAAGGGACACGACACACAGAGAATGATTAAAATTCGATGCCATTTTCAAAGTAAATAGAACGAAAATTGTGTCGTAAATCATATGCGAGGTTTATCTTTATAAAGGAACCTTGAAATGTGGCTACACAAGCAATTTTCCGATTAAATTTTAATATTTTTAAAACGTCTTACTTCTTGTTCTTGAAAATAAGCAACTACTGTCGAAATTCTGGAAACAACACAATTTCTGTAAGTATTTTTATAAGATTCCACCTGACATTATACACATTATTACACAGTAAGTGTTAGCAAAATATTCACATCCCCTTCATTTTGATATATAACAGAGATTTTGTTAAATCTAAATTATAGTTTATGTTATAAATATTATCTGGGCAAATGGATGTCAATGGAAAATGGGAATCCAATAATTATTCTTTAAAATATTGTAGCAAGATATTTTGTAAAGGTAGTGTTACAAAGGAGGTCGATGAGATAAACGTTATAAAATCTTAAAAGTATATGAGCACAGATATAATCTACATTTGTTACAAATGCTGAAACATCTGGCTCTGAAAAAAATAAATCAAAGCTTATATAAATAAAGGAATCATTGGGATTAAAGTTTTTGGCGACCTATTGTTCACCTGTTCCTTTACCTTTTTCTATTCAACATTTACAGAAACGTCTCTAGATTGAGTGGGAATTCAGTATGTAAATCCATGTATTGAGTACACGAAAATAACTTGAACGTCTTTTGTGTTTTTTCTAAGTTTTGCTCCTCTACACTAAAATAACCTCAGAATTCTTCAAAATAATTTTACTTTAGTCACTGCAGGTTGTACTTTTTCAGTAATATTCCCTCTGTACAATATCCTAGAGCCACTCCAGATTATAGTGGATTAAAACGTTGGTCTATGAAGTTGGTAACTTTTTTCCGTTCTTAAGTCGGTAGCGTGTACTTTGACGCAGAAGTACTAAGTATAAGAACGAGACAATATCTATAAACATGGACAGTAGAACGAAGACAGTCCACGTCTCTAGAGTCAATGAATGGCTCGGGTCAGAATTCTCTGTAGATTAGGCGATCAATATAAACTCGAGAATAGTTGCTGTGCACAACGCGGCCGAAGACTGTGAAAATAAAAAGGAACATTAGGATAATAGCCCAGATATAAATCATGTAAATAATAATAAATTCTCATTCTAGAAGTTTAGAGATGAATTAAATTTGAAAAGGTTAGGATTATATTCATCGAGAAAGCAGGCTGTTGGGTTTTGTGTCCACAAAGCAGCGTTTTGTGGGAAGAAAGCTTCTGGGGTGGAACTCACACCTCGTTTATGGAATACGAACTTAATGGGCTCGAGTTGCGTTTTCCCCCCAGAGCCCCACTAATTTTGTGAATAATGGTAGTTGGGAAGCCGTAGTTGATCGGTGCAACCGAAACTCGTATTTCTCGTCGCTCAAGAGTTTTTTTTTCTTATCTGGGAGCTAGACGAACTTCTTTTTGAGTATAGCCTAAAAAGCTTACTGATGATAATGAGGAGACTGATGGGTCTATACTGGAATGGGAAGATCGATAGACCGCCTCTTGAAAATCAGGCATACGCTTGACACCTTCAACAGTTTGGGAAGGATTTCTATTTAAGCATATTTGAATACATTTGCTAAGATCGGGGATAATTCTTGGTTAGTATTCTTAAGAACAATCACTTGAATTTTGTCTGGCCAGTGTTTTTCTAAAGGTCAAGATAGAAGACGACGTTTTTTTAATTTTATTTCATCATTATATGGAGCTGAATGTATTCACATTCATATGTGTATTTTTACATATGTTCGACTACACACACACACACGCACACACACACGCACACACACACACACACACACACATATATATATATATCATCTTTAGAAAATAGCATGACAAATTGGAAAAGATATTTCCAATTTGTCATACTATTTTTATAAATACTATTTGCTGATTTACAGAATTATACAAAATTATACATCGTTATATCATAAGCCTATGTAACCGTATTTTTTGTTAGGAATTTTTTAAATATTACCATTGCAAAATATAGCAATACATTTAATTTAGGCGTATTCCCGTCTCAATGTTTCTCATATAAACTATCATACAATTGAACATACACATAGAATTCAAACGAAATGAGAATAAAAATCATATGTAAACTGAGAAAAACATCACCAGCATACGATCTATTAAAAGCAAAGTAAACTTTGAATAAACTAGAAATAATTACATTTTCTCAGAATGATAACACAGTAAACAAACGATAAGCTCTCATTTACAAATGCAGAGACGAAAAAAAAGAAGATTCCTACGACGCCCTCTAAATACGATTATGGCGAAAAACACTAAATAGCATGCAATAACTTAAATCTGATAAATTTATTCCGAATATCAAACTGAACGGACACAGAAAACTGCGCAAACATAATTTTTTATGGTGGAAATAATTTGAGGGTAGTCTGATAAATCTTCAACCATCTACAAATACACGTCAAGAAAAATATATTACACCAACATTTATAAGATTCATACTTAAAGAATGTAAACTATCTACTCTTGCTAGCACGACAATCTATGTTACGTAAAAACTGCTCCAAATCAAAATGCGTCCAACGACCATATATAAGTAAAATGCCTACAAGATACACAAAACCCATAAACATATGCACAAATTAATATACACTATCATCCGAACCCCACATACGCATATTAGAATCTTAATAAACTTACACACACATATTACACTCGTCCATTGCTTTAAAAGATGAAATACACGTGAAGTTTGCTCAACCAAAGAAAAACAACAAAAAAATAAAAATTAAAAATAACAGAATTTTTTTCTCTTTCATTTATTTTATCCATATATTTTTCTCTTATGCCATTTTAATGTTTAATATTTGCTCCTTATCCACTCATTATATATATATATATATATATATATATATATATATATATATATATATATATATATATATATATATATATATATATTAAAGTAGACATTGAAGTCAACACTGAGAGGCGACATTCTATTTCTGTTATGGTCCAAGGTTAGGACCAAGGAAGAACAACAAGAACACAAGAGTAGAAATAACAAAGATATATTAAACAGAATAATAATACAAGATGTGGAAGGTGTTAGTATGACTGTCAGTCTGCTTTGGAGTGAACTACTTTTGGCTCGACTCGATTCCGTATCGATATTTAACAACCCTCACACGTGGGTCGCATGTGGCACAAGGCCGGCTTAATGTGGGTTCTCCGAGCCCGTAGGCTCGGCCAAAAATATGCTTATTTAGAACCCATATAAACGGGTTCATGGACTGTATACCTCCCCGGGCGAAACTTTGCCCTTGGACAAAGCCTCGTCCGGGTTCCTCTCTCCCAAAGCAGAGAGTTCGACAGAAGTCTCACACAATCAGAGACTGCTCACGACTCGATTTTGTCTCGTCTCTCTCTCTCTCTCTCTATAGTGTCAGGAAGAGTTCACTCTGTCGTTATAGGTAAGGTCCCAAAACAATTTCATGTTTAGTCGTCAGACCATATGCGTTGTGTGTTTGCTCAACTATTTATAAATACAAGCCAATGATCCTTTTTGTGTAGTCTATTGTATTGTTCTAATGGCTATTTTGGTCGGCGGTAATAGTTACGTTCCTAATTATTCTAGGGGATACTGTGTGAAACTAATTGTGGATCCTGATGCAGATTTTGGCTATTAGAATGTTGTTCGGTAAGGTATTTATTTATTATGCCATTATTGGTTGTTATTGTTATGTTTGCTTGTGATTATATGTGCATTCGTGGTTCATTTATTATTGATTATTTTATTACTAGTTGTTGTCATTACATTTACTTGTGTTTATGTGTACTTTTGTGTTGTATTTATTATTTCCATTCATAATAAAATTTAAAAAGCCAATAATTAATAACATCAACTATGAAAACGGTCACAATGTGACTGGAAGAAATAGAGAGAGAGAGAGAGAGAGAGAGAGAGAGAGAGAGAGAGAGAGAGAGAGAGAGGTCATGTGCATAAATAAGCCTTATTTAACTAAAGACTTACTCCAAATAAATTAATAGCTACAGTTCGTCTAAATATTGCATTGAGAATTAAAACTATTAGTGGACATAGAGTGATGGTTTTTCTGCTGACACTCTCAAATTATCTCTCTTTAATATTGATAAACTTTTCCTATTTATTCTTTATCCTATCATTCTGTCGGATTCCGATCAATATTTGATCTATATTTGATTGCACAATTTTGCATGCTTATATTCAGATAAATTGATATTTGATTTGATTATATATATATATATATATATATATATATATATATATATATATATATATATATATATATATATATTGAATGTGTCTCATATTAATATTAGTCATAATAATGAAAATGTGAATCTTTGTTTGAATAGAGAGTAAGAGATATATTTAAAAAAGATGATATTTCACAAACTCGAAAAGCAAATTATATAACAGATGCATAATTTTATAACTTTACTATGAGTTTTATTTGCAATATATTTATTTATTATTGCGGTGGTTATTATTTTTGTATTTCCTTGTGTTAGTGATAAATAATTATACATTTCTTTAATTTAATTCTTTTTTTTTATAATTTTTATGGAAACAAAACCCAAACTCAAAGTGGGGAAATTGCCGCCATTTTTTCATTCTTTTTTTGTATTTGTTCCAGTACATTTTATATCAATGATGTTATTTTCAAAGTGCTTTAGGGCATCCATTTCTTCTCTACCTTGTTACATGAATCGCGGGAAAGTGCCCCCGGGGTTCCGAAGCTGCGACTGGTAGACATCAAGAATCAAAGCGAACAACAAGAATTGAACTATGGCGTTATTTTTATGTTCAGGTTTCATAGCCTGTGGCTGAATACCGCACAGTATTATTTTGGAGGGTGTAGCCGACAGTATTGACAAACGGTTTGGCGTTTACAGACGACGTTATGTGAATTTATACAAGACATATGATGGAATCATTTTCTGATTTCAAAACTTTACACAGTAGGTACAAGGACTATTTTTGTGTACAGACTGAGTGATCAATCATTAGATTGATCTATCTATTAACTAAGAACTATATCAATATCTCTTAAATCGATATATTTTTACATAGACTTTTACACAGATGTTTCTTGTACAGCGCCAAAACGGTGATCCACCCAGGAAAGATCAAACACATGATATGTTGTTAATCAACATTAGGTAGTTTAGATTTGATCAAGTATGGAAAAGTATTTCTGTAAAGTTTGTCCGTGTAAATATACTGTGTATACCAGTAGCATTCGTGTACATTCGTGAAATAATGGAATTTAAACGCATATATTTAAATATAACATTTAATTCTACACGTAAGCCACATTAATATGAAGACACTTTTATATATTCAGCTATAATAGCAACGATTGATATAATTCCGTCAGAGATGCAAGGATGGAAGATGTAATTTTGCTAACGCAGACATTTCTAAGCTATTAATGTTAACAAAACAAGGATTTCTTAAAAGCGTTTATCGTTTGAAAATGAGAAAGCGTCAGGAAATTATATGAAACGTTAATGTGTATCTAATGATTTCCTAATCCTCACATTTTATTCTGTTGAAAAGGAATGACCAGGGCGCGATGATAAATGTTACAAAGTATTAAACTTTCCAAGGTGTTGTTTCTTAAGTATTTGTCTTATTTTTTAAATACTTCTGGAAATAGGAACTACTACTGCTTTTACATTCCTCTAAATGAAACACCTTGCAAAATACTCTCAGAATCGCTCAAAATTCTCGTCATAAAATTTCCTCCTGACGAGATTTGCTTTTGCTTTGAATGAAACCGTTCGAAATTTGAGAAACAATTACTTTTACTGAAATCTTTGTTCAGGGTAGTGCTGGCAATTCGAAATTCAATTTTCATTAACAATTGGCCGCAAAGATTAAAAATTTACATCCATATTTTTCAAAAAGTTCTGCTCTTCTCTGTTGCTGATCTGTACGCATCATGTTTTGTAACAAACAATCATTAATTTAGCTCAACGCTTATTCTTCAGATAAATGTATATGGGCTGGACCAGCGGGGATGTCAATAGAGTGAAACTAGTATTTCGTTTGTTAAATATCGGATACTCTCAAAAACCTTGAACAGATTCGAACTTTGCGTGGCTGATTGAAAATATACTCTTCAGGGAATTATATGCCCAATTATTTTTCAGTGCACTGATAATGTCTTCAGTTTTCTAAACACGATTAGTCATGAATTTCATTTTTGTTATTGATTCATGTTCGTAAGATTCATGCTTCTTTTAAAATATTTTTTCAAGCTGGCATAAAATTCAGTCATTTACTTCAAGATACTTCTGATTCATACATGCTATAACAGGTTTCTTCAAGTTTAGTTTTCTGGAATAAATATAGAAATATTTACATATTTTTAATATAACTTTCTATTTCCAATAGCTTTGAGAAAATCACTCTAGATTAAGGTATAAATAAAGCATAGATATCTTGATAGATTTCATAATGGAAAACGATTTCTTACAACAAAATCGAAATTAAGTAACCGATATTTTAGTGATTTTCATCGAAATGGCGAAAAGGTTGTAAAGAGATCACAAAACAATCAAAATTGAAATTGAAATATTTGAAAAGTAAAGAGAATAGAAAAATGACTTCCTTTTTAACACAAAGATATATTTGAGAGAATATTAAAAAGTTAATAGGCAAGACGAGTAAATTGACCCATAAGTTAATAACTGAAAAGTAAAATGTTGCTTACTGAGAATGACAAAGTTGTACAGAACAAGCCTTATTGCTGGGCAAGTTTGTTTGCGTCACTCATGAAAGTTGTAAACCGATAAATCCCAGATGTCAAGCAAGGAGTGGTATAGTAAGGTTTCGTCATATATTTGTGTACATGCTTTCATAGCATCTGTTCCGATGAACCCAACTAAATTACACCACTTCATACATTTACAACTAGGACACGAAATACGACTTCCCCTGAAGTAAATCGCCATAATTTCCTATGTATTGCAAATGATAAGAGAAAGTTGAATTCAGGGAGCTTTCCCCAAACCGCAAAAAGTGTCTTTATTTAAAAGACACCCATTTGAATGCCTCCTTGAAGACTACAATAATAATGTCTTCATATCAAGGGTCATCGGGTGGATATCGACAATTTTATTGGGTGACTTTTGATATAAAAAATAGCTGTTATTTTTACAACGCTGTTAAACTGTCCGTGAATAGATACAGTTTGAGTAAGATGTCTCAATTTATACAATCTCAAGAAAAAATTGGAGGCGCACATATATAATTTAGAAGTTTTAAACGTCATATCGGTAATATATATCAGTCACGTGAATTCAATGATCGTTTTTTAGATGTTATTATTAATAACATCTAAAAACAATGATCATTTGAAAATAAACCTAATTAAAAAGCTTATCATCTTACCGTCATATATATTGATAAACAACCTAAATTACGAGCACACATTTTGTAGTATTGTTATCCTTATATATTCCAAAACATCAAATCAGAACTGTTGATAAATCAGTATCATTTAAAAACAATGCTGATGCTACTGTGGCATTATTAATAGTGATCATAGGGAACCGTTTGTTTTTGTAGATATTTTCACAATACGAAGTCACTCCGACACGTCTTGTGCAAGATTACTGAGTGAGAGTGTTCAGAGACACGGTGGAGGTAAAAAAAAGCCATGACTTTTTAAAGGATATTTGTGATCCCTACACTTAAGGAGATTTATAATGCAGTTGTGAGGAAAAACCTTTTGGAAGATTACGAAGCATCATTTCCTTGGAAGAACTCTTCGAATGTAACTTCCATTTTACTAAAGGAATAAGAAGGGAATGGGTATGATGCATTCCAGTGGACATGACATTGCGGGTCTTAGCTGTGGATATCACTGCTGCTGGAACTAAGGAATGTCGCTAGCCGCTAGTTGCTATTTGAACTAACTCTACATATGTTTACACATAACAAGGGCATTGCGTATTTATCTAGCGTGATGTAGACGTTGCACAAAAAATGATCTCAAACCACGTGAGGATCAAACTAGCTGTCACGAGTACAGTTCACTTCTGATGCTGTTGTGTCTAAAATAAACCGAAGCCAATAAGAAATGCTTGTGCAGCCTGACTGGGAGGTTTTCTTTTTATAATAGGAAAACTGGAGTGAAATTCAGATTAGGTTCTTTACTGTGATATACAGTGCTGTTCAATAAAAGTGACTCACCTGATTTTTTTTTTACTTAAAAATTATTTCGCCTATTGTTTTTGGGGTCAAACTAATTGTTAATCTTACTGATATAAAGACCCCTTCCTGACCACCTAGTAAAAAAGTTTACTCACCCTAAGGTATTCTATTGATAATTATAATTTTGGATATAAAAGAGATTTAGGGAAAACTCTGTGCAAAACAAAGTGACTCACTTATTTCCTGCAACTTGGAATCAATAGTAACATAACTGAATAGCTTTAAATAAAGAATAATAGAGGTATAATTTATTTATAATAGCTAATATATTTCGAAATATTTAATAATCTATGGGTCTTCCTTTTTTTTGAATAACATTTACAACACTTTTTGACATTGGCTTGATTATGTTCTGGCAAATCTCATCTCCAAGCATTGAATTCCATTCGGATATAAAATTCACAATCAAATCCTCTTTGTTGCTCAACTGCTTTCTCGAGAGCCTGTACTATATAATGCTCCATAAGTTTTCTATAGGGTTGAGGTCAGGATATTGGGGCGGCCATGTCATAACACTCACCTGCTTCTCATCAAAGTATTCCTTCATCAATTTTGATTTGTGACAGGGAGCATTATCCTGCATATAAATGAGCTTGGTGGGGTCGATTTGCACCCTTTCAGCAGAAGGGAGCAGACAAGACAAGTCTCTAAAATTCTCTTGTCCTGAGGGTCTTTTCAATAGGTTTTAAGAAACCAGTTCCATGAAAAGAAAAGCATCCCCAGAACATTATACTGAACGGATGCTTGACAGTACTTACTGCTAAATTCAAAGAGCTTTCAAAGCTTCTTCTTCGGATTTTAGATCGCTTATCCTTTGAATTTAGCTCAACTTTCGTTTCATCGGAGAAGCGAACATTTATTTTAAAACATCAGGTGAGTCACTTTTATCGAACAGCACTGTATGGGCATTGCTACAGAGAAACGGAGTTATGCATAAATGCAGCGCAAAACAACGCCATGAGTATAACATTCATAAAGAACACCACAGATAATTCACAGAAACGTTTTGATTGTTTCTTAATAAATATTGAAATCTGAATAACATAAAAATCACAAGAGGAGAATTTGTCTAGGAAGAATAAACACTGGTAGCTTAGCTTGGAGGAATATGTGAAAAAATGCGCACGGAACAATTATAATCTCAAAGAAGAGAATGAGTCAAAATATTTTGGATTCAATCAAATCTTGCCCAGATGAGTGGATCTAATTTTTTAAAACGAAAAACAAATTAAAGCGTCATATCGTGAATTTCGCTGCTCCAAGAATGTGAAACACCGTATACATATCCTAATCATGTCAGAAAATTGAAACAAATACTGAAATTTATCATTGTTTTCAACGGAGATTAGAACCGCGAACAAATTTTCAATGAAACCTGAACATGAAAATATCTTACTAAATGAATTACGAAAAATCCTCTACTATACTATGATGTATTAAAGGTGTGTTGAAGAGATATTTAATAATAATGGTTCAATCATGTCAACTAATGGAATGTTGGAAAGCAAGGTGTATTGCAAAACACTTCGGTATCTAATACCCAGTTCGGAAAAAACATCCAAGTAAACAAACATAATCATCAGTAGAACAATAGATGAAGACAAAAAGAGAAATGCTTAAATGATATTCTGAAAGTTAGTTATTTTAAATGCTAACAGTTCAATAAATAATACGAGGCGCAATTGGAAGTTTAAGATTGTATTAAGAATTCCATTATCCGTCTATATATTTGAGATGGGATTTTATGATTACATGCATTGTTTACATTACTCTGTCTGTTAGCCTCATCTATATTGCCATATTCACAACGATCAAATATAGGGGTCGATTCGAAATTCAAATCACCTAAAGAAGGCCGGAGCGTACAACGACCGAAAAGTTGAGAATATGGCAATGGACATGATGATGATGATAATTCGAAAAAGGTAAATAATGCAGGTAATTAAGAATCTCATGTTCGGGAGATTTATGGTTACTATAGATTTAAAAAAAATGTTGTCATGCAATCTACAGTGATAAACTTCGGACAATTTGTGTGAAAACATGAAAGCATAAGAGGGCAAATTGAATACAACGTTGTACTAAATTTGAAATCTGAGGAAAATTCTAAAAGTCTCCAAAGGAAATCCTTATCAAAATCACCGCTCATAGTGAAAGAGAGAAGAGTGTAAATAGAAAGACAATAAAGGCGAAAAGAATTGTCAAATATTGAAAATAATGACAGTGAAATGTTTGAAAAGGATGTTGCAAAACACACAAGCTTGTATTTTTTATTAATTGATATTAATTAATCTATAATGATGGGAAATGACGTTCATTTATGCCTTTCCCAAGGATATTTACACAAGTAATATAACGAAGCTGATTGGAATTGGTAGGTTCGGGTGGTGCAATGCATAAAGGCTTACCGATTTCCAATCCCTAACCGGAATAAATTACAGCCGTAGCACATCTAAACTTACAGTACCTGGTATTCCTAATCGGTCACCAATCTAGGCACTCATCCGGCACAACACTGCTTAACTTCGAGGATAGTACAAGAACAACGTGATATATCTGCAATCCCTCGTGAACCTGGGGTATTTCACTTCAACACAAGATATATGCCTTCATTTATAAAAAGAAAAACATCAGGAATGTATGCATGTACCTGTAGCAGCAGCGAAAGATCACAACAGAAACACATGCACTTGGAAAGAAAATAGAGAACATTACTTAATAATCATATTGATTTTTGATGTTTGAAAGTTTCCCAATTTTCCAAGAATGTTGTAGATGGTTATGATGCACTGGGAATTACATGTGGAAACTAAATAAAAAAAATCCTTCTTAAATGTAATGAGAAAAAAACTTTGGTTGTTGTTGGGTTATTGAAGCTACTTTCTCTCACTTGATCACAAGCAAAACCTACTAGGTGTTCTTAATGGGTCAATTTAAATATGGCTAGTAGAACAGCATGAAACTTTTCCAGCTATTTTGAATATTGAATGAACCCGTTGAGTGGCCTTGCGGTAACATAGTAGATAATTCAAGTGAACCTGACTGCACATGCAGTAAAACAAATACCAGTGTGAAGTTATTCAAGCCGGAGTAGAAAAGAAGGTCCACCCACAGTGCCTACTGTTTAGAATTTACAATGGTCGGAAGTGTTGTTTCTTCGTGTCTTCTGCACTGCTGTAGTAACTGCAGTGATTTTAACCTAAAAACTCGAGTCATGTACTTTAAATAGCCTCTTCAAATTAAGGATTTCATATAGATGTCATGCATTGCGCCAGCACCGTTTAGAAATATCTATAATGTCAGCTGAATTTCTAAGCTCAATGGTTAAAAATGTTTTTGGTATAAAACTTATGATCTTAGTAAAAATCATACTTCGTCAAACTTCTTGGACTATTGCTTCAGAATCCCTGTACAAAACAGAAAGATATCACTTTAGGATTTTCAACAACAGCAGCAATTAAAATAGATGACACATGTTACCCAAAAAGAAAATAATGGCATTTCACACTATTTCAAGCAAAAGGCTAGGAAGCTCCTATCAATAGAGAAAAGAAAAACATTTTTGGACTTGAATTGCTGTTTTGACATTGTGACGCGCTATTAATTGAACAGAAGATATCGTTGATAAATTGGACAGGAGATATGGTTTAATATTTTCTACCATTTAACATGGGATTTTAGCTATTTGAAGAATAGGCGCATTCCCATTTGCTTGAAGTTTAGGAATTTCTAAACAATCGAAATGGGAAGTGGAAATGAAATGGCATTCTCACTGTCTTTTCCTTCCTTCTTGTGCCTAAAGCAAGTAAAGCTTGGAGAAATTTTATAAATTCATCTCAAAAGGAAATCTATTGTTTTTATATGCAGATTAATTCAAGAACCTGTTTAAAAAATAAAACCATAAACAATACTATACACTTTGAAGATTCAATGAAAACCGAAGATATCCATACCAAAGATGCCAAACAATTAATGTTTGAAGTTATAAATTAAAACATTTATGAGATATTAATAGTTTGCATTATAAAATATGTGTTAGATATACAGTTACATGCTATAACATAGAAACATTTATCACCTATATATATATATATATATATATATATATATATATATATACTTACTGTCTGATTATAAGTTAATTCAATCAATTCCTTAGAATATAAGCGTGTACATATAAAATAATTTAACAGGTTAAAAAAGGACTAAAATATAAGCTTTGCCATAAGTATTTAATTGAGAATATGCAAATAGAGCTACAATTCAAATATATATTTGGCTGATAAAAACATATTTCATAAATGTCTCCATATAACTAAGCGGTATCATGAGAAAAAAACAAACTCATAGACTAATACAAAATAACGAATGTATCTATGTGTGTTTGCGCCTGTTGATTTATATTCATATATATATATATATGTATATATATATATATATATATATATATATTCCATGCTGATTTATGTAATGTATGTATTTTGTTATAATTTCATCCAATGCAAAGCATAAAGCCACTAAAACACAACGAGCTCCAGAGAAAGAAACATTATAATGGTAAAACGTTTACTAGGAGAAATGATAATAAAAACGTTCTTCGGAAAGATCAATAATGACGATTGTTATTATCATTACATTTTTGTAGATTGTATTTTACTGAAAAGCAAAACAGCTAGTTCCACAGGCGATATGTACGACAGAAAAAAACTATTATAATAGAACTTACGGTTAAATTTAGCAATTCTAACAGTAAATTGATATTTTGTAGATACCAATCGAAGACTACACTTGAATTCATCAAGTCAGAGTAAGAAAAATGGGAGCTCTTCAGAAGAATTTCCATGGAAAAATTTATAGGAAATTGACTGAAATCGGGATGCCAGTCAGGAAAATAACATTGCAGATTCTTTGAAACTTTTCAAGAAATTCTCTCTCTCTCTCTCTCTCTCTCTCTCTCTATATATATATATATATATATATATATATATATATATATATATATATATATATATATATATATCGAAAGCAGCAGTTCAGATGTGCCAACAATTTTTAAGGTACGGATCAATGATAGACGTGTATGTTTGTGCGTGTGAGGAATACATTCGCTCTGAAAGTTTTACGCGCCTCCGATACTACTTTTAACAAAACACACAAAAACATCAATAGCACAAAAAGGCGAAAGATCACACCGAAGCGTAATATTTATTAGATTAAGTTTATTTACTATTAATTTTAATATAAAATAATAATTTTTAAAACCCTAATTCGCCTTTGTAAATACTTGCCGTTTTACGTGGAATACTAACAATGAGATTAAACAATTTTCTGCTGGAATCCGAGTGCCTCAGAGATTCTTGATAATATACCGAGCATTAGTGTTGCTAGCTCTTTGGAGCCATATTCTTCATGTACTCGCGCAGCTTATCTACTGGATTGACATCATAGATGTGTCAGGCTATTTCAACGGAACAAAATTGAACTAATAGATTTTATTAGCCTTTTAAGCACCGGGCAACGTAATGCATTTTGCATGCTACAACTATGCATGTAAATAAGTAGCGTTGCAAAATTTACAGAATCTCCAGAGAAAAGTGTTTTGGATTCCGTGAATGGAATCCTGCACAAATAAATAAACAACGCCAGTAATTGAGATAGAAAAGTAAGTGTATTAAAAGTAAGAATACAGAATTGAAGTGAATATTATTAGTCCAGGAATGCGGGTTAGTAGAAAGTAAATGTACAAGTCTCTGTAAGTGAAGCCGTAATTATCTCTCTCTCTCTCTCTCTGGACTCCCGTATAACTCTCTGTGAACACCCTCTGTACTGTCTCTGTATCTCTCACCCTGACTCAAAGTATCTCAACACGCAGGTATTCTCTCTGTCAGTATGAGTATACTTTGGACGAGTCCATCTTGTGCAAAAGGAGTCTGCCCCACAACATAAAGATACTTCATCACAAAATAGAGAATAATAAGAACAGTAGCATAAAAAGTAAATGAAATTAGATGGAGAATATAGCTATAGAACTATGAGCAAAATAATTAAATTTTTAAACGTTTTACTGTTTCAAGACTTTCAGTGTTTCCTACATATACATAATTAGAAACAACATCTGAATTGCTATATTACCTCTCCGCATATATAATGATATCAACAGAAACATTAATTTTGCTCAGTGATGTCCCAAAAGACGAAATGCATATATATATATATATATGTATATATTAAAGGAGGCATTAAAGTCAACACCCAGCCGCGAAAGTCTGTTTCATGATTACACGGAATTGTGAATTGCGTTCTGATGATTGCACATGTCGCCGCTGGGTGTTGACTTTATGTCAACATCTGCTTTATCTATATAATAAATGCGAAAATGTTTGTATGTCAAACTTTTTCAATTAAAGGGACATAATTCTGTAACTTTTAAATAAATCATCCTCTCTTTCTATATAATAAATGCAAAAATGTATGTGTGTAAGGGTTTTTCAATTAAAGGGAAAAACTCTCTAACTTTCAAGAACCTTATCTTACTCTTTTGTATAATAAATGCGAATATCAGTATGTTGCACATTTTCGATTAAATGTATACAAGTCTCACTTTTAGATATCTCATCTTCTTTATCTGTTTAATAAATGCGTATTTCTGTGTCACTGTTACACTTTTTCAATTAAAGGACCAGAGCTCTCTACATTTAAATGTCTCATCTTCTAAATAAATAAATGCGAAAGTTAGTGTGTCACACTTTTTCAACTTTACTCCTTAAGTCCATAGCCCGACATACCATACCATTTTGTAATCGGGCCGACTCTGTAAGCAAATTAAAACATTCAGAGACGGATCCGAATAGGTAAACCAGAAATATTGGATTCCCAATTTTTCATTACTGCCATTGTTTTGAGCGATTTTGTGCAACGGTAACAATTTTTGTAACTTTGAAAAAATTTGGAAATAATCTAAATTAATTGCGACATCTAGCAAAAGTACCCAATGAAATAAAGTTAATTGTATGCACGGAAATTAAGGACCTACGTGCATCAAATTTTCTTCAAATTAAAATGGGACAGAAGGATTATCGTTGAAATTTAATAAAGATAAGCTTAAATATTAAATGCATGGATCAGTTTTGAGTTCTTCTGTAGTTTGTAGTTATCTCATACGGCAGAAGTATGTCTCGGAAAAAAATCTCCGCCAGCAGAACACCGGATTGCAATTAGAAGAGCTAAGGCTGCAGCGAGAAAAAGTACACCAGGATCAAACGGTTGACCCAAGATTTGTGAGTGAAATTGTGCAGACGGGATGCTTGGGTCCGTCGTTAGTTGTGCTAGAACGAAGACACAAGTCATTGTGGCCTTGTTGAATTCGGTAGATAAGACACTCTCTCCCAGAAACTGTAACTAAGTTTTGTTCAGTATAGTTGCAGTATTAAACACAGGTGGGCTTTGTGGGTGTTGAGCAAACACAAATGTGCCTGAGTGAGTGTCTTCAATAAGGATTGGCTAGCCGCCTTAGTAGACGGGTATTCTCGAATATGAGTGTCCAGCTATATATATATATATATATATATATATATATATATATATATATATATATATATATATATATATATATAAATATATGGGAGAGTGTGTGCGTGCATTATGTAACACGATGCGTATTATAGTTATTGTTATTAATTTTTTAAAGAGATAATTAAAGCTGCCTACGAGTGATATACCACTTTTGCATTTAATCCCAAAATAAACAAAATTTAATGTATCGCTGTTATTCCAATTTCGAAAGAATCTATACTATTCTTCTGAAAACTAACTAAACGGAAAGATACGAATGAAATTAATCAGTGGATGCTCAAATTCAGATCTCTTTTGTAATCATTGGCATCCATTTTATAAACTGCCTACTGGAAATCGAAGGAAAATGAATAATTCGTGTTTCAATGTTGAAGCAATCTTTTTTTCGATAATTCTGGTTACAGATACAAAAAGTCATTTCCATAGATATGTTTCGAAATGTCTTTATGAAAATAAATATTTCATCTAATATATATTGGAATTAAGGGTTTTGCACAATCGGAACGCATTCATATAGAAACTAATAACTGCTCGATATGTTCAAAAACCTTTATATGAAATCGTGAAAACTATACAAAAACTGGAAAAAATGACTAAAACATCGATGTCAATAGAGCATCTATGAATGTTTTCCTGCTACCTATAACTTTACATGACACTGGCAAGTTTTGCGTATGCCAACATTGGAAGACGGACGAAATATGAATCAATTGAAATCTAATAATTTATTGACTATATTCATATAACTGAAAATGCTTGCAGCAAAATGCTTCAATCATAGAAATGAGTAGAGGCATTACTAAGCCCCCAACTGCATCTTATTAATGATTTTATAACTAAATGATAGTTAAATTATTTCAGGAAGTTTTTGACATCTTGTAATTTATCAGCAACAGACGAGAAAGATAATATCCCATAGCTGGATATATATGAAGTATGTAAGATAGTTCATATATTGAAACTTCCATGTTTTCTAGTTTCGCGATATTACAATACCTCATTCATCTTTGCGCTCAAATTTCTAAATTTCCTTGGAAGTACTGGATAATTTTACCTTGTTTTCTTCTTCAGTTATGTGCCGTGCACATTCAGGACGTAGGTCCCACACATTTTTCTGCCCCATGTAACTCTGCATAAGTTTGGTCTTTTAGTTATTTCTCCCCAAACCTGTGATGCCATGCATCTGCTCAAGCCCATATTAGATTCTGGATTATTCTTATGTCTTTGCCGAATATGCCATGGTTGCTGTGTAGCTCTAACAGGATATGTGGCGAACTTTATCAATAGCTTTTGCGTAGTCTATCTAACACAGGTACCCGTTTTTCTGCAATTGTATTTCTCTTTCTGATAAAATTCTGAGCATAGATATTGCGTTTGTTGTTCTGCTGTCTTTGATGAATTCGTACTAGTCTTGTTCTACCCCTGGTCTGACTCTAATGCGCGGTTTAGCTACCATAAAAAGTGAAGAGTTAATCAGTATTTATTTTGTCAGTCATTATATTCAGTCATATAAAATATCGGAATACTATTCTGGAACAGAGTGATTACTACAAGCGCACAATCACCATGAGGATTTGAGAAATGAATGGAGACTAACCTATTTAGCTATTAAAAATGTGAAGAACTTAATGTCAGCTAATACACTGTAGGTAGATCGATGTCGCGTATGCGATTACGTAGTAGAAGAGGCCCTGTCATATTATGATACTAACCAATTTTCATCAGCGAACGAGATTCTCTTGATATGAGAGCGCAGAAATTTTATAAATGGAACAATGTCGACTCCACCAACGAATCATGATATAAAAACTTATTACAATCTAAAAATTGTTTCAAGCTTAAATAACTCGCAAGATGTTGATAAACCGTCGAAATTAATCAATCAATCTTTGAAAATCCCGGGGCATATGTTGTAAAGTGCTGCTGGGTAAACACATCACCTAATTCTTCATGTAGTATGTTTGTTTCTTTCAGCTTGTAACTCAACATCATTGTAGACTGTATACCACGTTATGGTATGTCTTTTATGAAGATAATGACACTTTTCACACTCTACATGAGATATAAGTAAATGAATAAAACGACTGCTTGTTGCCGTAGAGACCAAGCCAACATCGATCAATTATAGCATGTGTTCTTTTACCGCCCGCTCTGCGGAAATTCCACCACGTAATATGCTATTTGTGGTAACAGAAAAAAAAAACTAGTTATTATGGTGTGATCCTCTCCGAATTTCTGGGATGTCGAGATATCATTATTTCATTTTTGTCTTCATCTTTATTGCAACTATCTCAACGTTTCGGTCAATGTGCGAACTGGCTTTCATCAGGGACTTCTGGATCCGGGTAACATAGATGGAATTTCGAAATAAAATATTTAAATAATAATTTCAACTTTCAACAAAAGAAATATAGTTTTTGGAACCAATAATGGTAAAACCTTGCTGCTCCTATAGACATTTCCGTCAAGTATTGTTTTGTTTGGATTATTTTTTAATACAAATCCAAAACATGGCAAAGAGGAGACACACAAGAAAATACACCGCAAAATAATGTAACATATGGTTAGTGTTTAATATAGGATTTCCGGAAAGCCGTACCAAAATTACTCAAGCCCACTCGGCACTTCCCCTTTGGGGGTGCCTCTGGATCCGTGTATTGAAGTGTATTTACTCCAGCCCTTCCGGAAGAAGAGGTGCTGCATCCCCGGAGGTTGAATTGAGATTAATTACAACTTTCCCGGCGTAGAAACGCTTTGTAACAGCCAACCAATTACGACCCTGGGTAAAGGTAAGAAACTTGAATCCATCTACACACATTTGGGTACTTATGTCTTCATTCTAATGTTTATGGGCAGTATTATGCCAGTGTATATTTTTATAAATAGCTCTCCGGTGTAGGAAATTCAAAGGAAATAAATAATATTAAAAAAAATCAAACAAACTAGCCAATTGTGTGTTAATATTTTTTAACCAATATCTATCTATCTATATATATATCTATCTATCTATCTATCTATATATATATATATATATATATATATATATATATATATATATATATATGTGTGTGTGTGTGTGTGTGCGTGTGTGTGTGTGTGTGTGTTTATGTTTATATAGTCAGTGGTTATATACAGTGTTCCGTCTATTTAAAAATGCTTTGAGACTTTAACAAATACTAATGAAATATTTTAAATATTTATATTTTCACCGTTCGATAGTTTAATTTCGGAAACTATCATATATTTTATCGACCGCCCTTCAACAGATAACTTATTTGGAGTTCCTTAATTATATATGTTACCTGGACTTCTTAGTATTCAGAATATGAACATTATAGAATTCGTAGATTGTAAGGCAAATGTACGATATTATGATTCCCTAATACTTAGGGTTTAAAGAAGGAAGAAACTGATAATACTTATTTCAATACAATCACACTCACTTGAGATGTTTTCGTGAATAAATCAGATTGAATTATCTGGAGATACTGGCGTAACAATATCCTTTAGCATGTCATCGAAAGACCCGAGCGAAAACTATTGCACAGTTCAGAACCAATTCACAAACTGGCAATTCAGAAGTTCTTATATTATACACAGCCTTTTATAGTATAGCCTCGTTTGAAGTTACTCAATGGTTCGGATCCATAGCTATCCGGCAGATAACTGCAAATCCCAGGAAACGTTTAGCTCCAGCAACCTTAATGAAGGGACAAATTATCCAGCAAAAAAAAAAAATACGGGCGTGATCCGCTGAGTATACATGTACTGTCTCCCCAGATTTCAAGGCAACATATCTCCTACTTGGGCCAAATTAACGGATGTCTCCTCAGAGAGGCCTCGTGGAGTTCGTACACCCGATCAATCGCTAAAGATGCTGCGAACCGACTCCAAAGTGGCTGATCCTCGATCGCTACAGTCTTCACCTGTTCAAGTTTACGAATAACAATTATCTTCCGTACACATCCGTATAACTTATAACTGTTAATTTGTAATAGTCTGCCTCGAGTGGCCCCATGTTGAACTATAAACTCTAAAAATAAATAGATAATTTGGAGAAAATATATGAGTAATGTCTTAACTGTCAATATAGAAATGTGTATAGATTTTAAACCACTTTCTTGAAGCTTTCGCGAGAAAGTTCTGCAGAAAGATGAAAGATATATACATCATAGAATTACATCGTATATGTTGGAGATATCTGCATATTAGAAATTTACATTTCGCTTAAAATTACTTGACATAAATATATGCCACTTCTTTATTATTTCTGTCTTACAACACGCAGCACATTTCCTTATTCTGGAAATATTCATCAATTTATTTCACAAAAATAAATAGTCAAGAATTTAAATGAATCAATTGTATCAGATCGACATTACATTTCTCTTTTAATGTGATATCTTGAAATAAATTTTATCGAATAATTTCTAGTTGCCACTATTGTAGAAGGAATTTCTTTTATAACTCGGATCGATCGAAAAACAATATAAAAATATTGGAGATCTTATTGGTCGCGCGCAAGCTCAGAGAAAGAAGTTCACATGTTAGCACATAAAAAACAACTGACACAAATAAAACAAAGAAATAAAATAATGTCTGTGATATAAATATTATCACATTTATATTATGTTACAAAATACAAAGAAGCATTCGACGGTTCTTTTTTGCACGCCATGTTCCTAAAGAACGTGGTAGGTCATATCCCCACACGTCAGTGACTTATTTCTCTGAGCAATTTTTGAAAGTCCTCATCTGTTCAGAAGTTTATTTTGAAATATTGTGACGTGTGGTGATATTTGTCTAAATAGTCAAACACAAATCACTACTCTGTTTCCAACGAAAAGCAGAAGTAACCTAATTTGTGTATATTTCATCGGAAGCAATTTAATGTATTCATTGGTTATATGATCTTAAGTCACCGCATGAAAAAAAAAGAAATACGAATTATCATCTATATTGATATCGAGAAAATTCACACTCGTCCAATTATCATGTACTGTGCCTAAATGCTGGAAGTCGAGATATCAAACAGGAAAGCTAATGAAAACATGAAAGTATTCATAGAAAATCCACAGGAAAGTTACGGCGGTGGCAGAGGGACACAAGTCAAAACGCATTGTCAGCACCGATGATATGGCACATTCGTTGGATACTGTCATGTTTTTTTTTATATATACCAAAAGGTCTAGAACAGGAGTGACATCAATATTACATGCACGGACGAATGGTAGACTAATAAATATGCAAGATAGATGCTGTCGACAAACATTCCCGAGGGCGACACAGTGGTCCAACTGTCATAGCAATAAGTGTAATAGTATTAAGGTCCGTGGATAACTTTAAATCGAGACATCGCAATGAATTAATATCCTGGATGATAGCACCAGCCATTCTAATGAAACGCAATATAGATCACCTTATAAGATTATAGAACGGATTCTTTTTTAAGATGATACAATTAACAAGACATTTCTAGACTCAGTTAAGAGATAGAATGTAATTTCGGAAATCAACTTTAAATCTTATCTTATCGAAACTATCAGCTTTACCATTAGGACAGAAGTAAACACTTGTGTAAACAGCGGAGATAAAGAATAGAGAATTGATGATATCAGGAAAGTCGTTGATGAATAATGTATGTTCAAGGAGAAATTACTTGGGGAGTCGACCATTAACAGAGGAACAATTAATAGCATCTGGGTATTTGAGGGCAAACTGGGGAAAGTTAAATATCGATGAGGTAAACATTCCTTCGTATTTAGAACGCATGGGGACAAACGAAACTCGCTATGTATTTTATCAGAATGCAAGTGAATAGCTAAGAATGAGTATAGAAAATTGAAGCCTGATAAAGTTGCTGCCATTATTTATTAGAAGCTCTGTAGAATATATGAATGAAATTTGGGCAAATATTATGAAGAGATCATAAAAGAGAAAATTCTGAAGACAAGTATCTTTTAAGATACTTGTCTTCCGGAACTGGCAGATATTTATCCAGAATTTCCCTTTCTTTTGAATGGGTTGGTTTACACGGATTGAGAAATCCACTAACTGAACCTTTGTTTTTCATTACATTAACTCGTCATTTTCTCTTGTCTCTGATAGCGTTATTCGTTTGCATCAGAATTCTTTCAGATAATATTACGCCTTTAATCCCCAAAGAAGATTATCGTTTCTCTATGTAACAAGTCTGACTACCAAAAACGCATTTCGTATTTAACTAATTTTCAATGAATGCAGTCCTCAAGAGCCACTAAAGGCAAAGAGTCACAGTCAACAGTGTAATGACGAATGATCTGAGGATTATGATCAATGAATAGATGACAGGAAGTAAACATTATGAGCATAAGCAGAAAAAAAACTGTTCATTGACCTGATGAGGTTAAACATAAAGCGTTTAGAGACGCAATCACGAGGTTGTTTATTACACACATAGTTAGTACTTGGAAATATCTATTGTAATGGAACGGACTTCTTTAACATAAAGCATGGTGTAAAAGAGAAGTATTCCTTCCGTGAAAGTATCATGGTAGGTCGTAGCAGTAAATGTAAGTGTTGTTGATAGTAAACAGGGACAACGTTTGCGTCCGACAGGCACAACAATCTCCAAAAGAACCTACCTAAGAGAAAGCGTAGGCTTTTCGAGAGATGTCATAAATGGAGACTTTGAGAAGCAATATATTATACTATAACCTGTAATCAGCTTTTAACGTGTCTCAATCGCTCTTCCAACAAAACTGTCATCAATCGCTTCAATGATTATGTGCAAGTTTGATTATGTCAAGTTTTGTACACAGGCATGCGTATGTTTTTTTTTACCTCTGCTTACACGACACTTTCGGTAATTATATAGTTGATCCACTCGTTATATTCAAATATTTTGCATTTTCTCATGTGTAAGAATTGGTCGGAAGTACAAAAAAAATAACTATGTACAATTCCTCTCGACAAAAAAATGTTTTTCCTTTGAATGAGCGTACCATGTTTTTATACACCTAACCAACCATCGCTTAGTCAATGAGCGCCCAGAACCAGTCAATAAAAATGGATACAAGCAACACACCATTTCCGTCCACACGAAGTGCTGCCCAATTCACCTTCAGTCCGAGGCTCACCAATTCGTCGTCTCCACACTCCATTGCAAAACATATACGCGACTCTGGTCCTTTTGGGTCGCCGAGGTAAGTCTCCGCTACAACTCATCGACGAGGATTCATTCAAAAAGCTCTAAACCTCAACCGTAAAAGAAGGGTCATAACTGAACATTTTTCTTGTAAAACACTACCGCTTCTTATAAAACAAGGAAAACGGATTCAGATGTATGTATTAATTTCTGTGCAGTGTTTTTAATGTTTTAATTTCTTACAAATTTGAGAGGTGTGTGACATATTTAAAAATAGGGCAAAACAGAGGCTCAGGCAGTCTTAACGTATTAGCTAAAAAAGGTATGACACCCAAGGAAATACATGAGGACATGACACGGGCACTTGTTGAGGACTCCCCTTCATATGCAACCGTGAAGAAGTGAAACCACTGATGACCAAGTTAATACTTGGTCATCAGTGGGTTCGGATTTTCGACGACCTGACCGAGAGTCATTTTCTGCGCTCTTCCTGTCCCGCTCGAATTCCGCAGCTCACTTCTTTTCCAGGTAGTCTATCATAATTACACCTTCCCCCCCCAAAAAAAAACAGAAGCTACCACCTTGTCAACAGAAGCCATTCACTGTATGGTTCTGTATTAGTTCTGTTTCGAAACATACTGTTTTAACAGAGATCTTGGAGATGCAAGATGGTTCCCAAGAATGCTGACAGCAGAGCAGAAGCTAAAAACAGCTGACATTTCCAGGACACTGCTGACTCGCTTCCTGCGTCATCGCGAGAATCTCCACAGCAAATTAGTAACTCAAGAGGCAACCTAGGTTTGCCACTTCAAAGCAAACAGTGGAATTCCTCTGGATCTCGACCCACGGAGAAAATCATGCAGGCAGCTTCTGTTGGCAAGGTGGAAGCTTCTGTTTTTTTTTTGGGGGGGGGTCTGATGGTGTAATTATGATAGACTATCTGGAAAAGGGGAAAAACTATTAATGGATAGTAGTATGCATAAGAATTAAGACAACTATACGAAACAATCAAGACTGAACGCAGAGGAAAGCTGGGGACCGGTGTACTCTTGTTCCAGGATAACTTGCCCGTTCACATTGCACAGATTACAGTCGCTGAAACGGCAAAATATGGTTTTCAATTACTACCGTATTACCGTTACTTACTAGACTTAGCAAGATCCAACCTATTTCTGCTTCATAAACTCAAATCCACCTGCATGATCGCCATTTTGGAAACGATGATGTAATCATATGTGCCGGAAGGAGATTTGGAAGACAAGGACGCCGTGATGGGATTGCAATGCTTAAGCATCATTGGACAAATTGCGTGGATATCAAGGAGGACTATATTGAAATAATTGAAAAACTCTCTTGCTGCTCAAATTCCTTCTGGGTAATGTTTAGATATTTCTGAAAGACCCTTGTATATAAAGTCACTTTTGGTCTCTATGTAATATAATTACTTATCACACTGTGCTGTGTTATCATTTTTGAATTTCCATCCCTAAAATTTGTTTATATCATATCATCTTTATATCATTCAATTTGTTTTTGAAATTTTCAAACAGATATTTTCATTTTCATTTTCGATCGTACTAGTTTCCTATCCTTATATAATCCATTTTACACTGATTGGTCCTAAAAGTCATCAAAATTAACATTAAATATTAAGTTCTCGATAGTACTGTGCAATTTTGATCTATTGCTTTGTAAATAATTTGTCAACATCATATTTCGAATGAAAATAATCCCTTTCGTGAAGATTCTTGTTTTCTGGTCTGGATTAAATGATTTTTATACTGTCCTAATTGTTCGTCTGTAAGAATGCTATTAAATTTTTATCACTTTTATCGTTGAGGATTTTAACTTTTATTTATATTCCTGACTATGCAGTAATTTTGTAGGTGACTGTTATAGTGAATTTCATTCTTGTTACTGTTAAACTTCTGTTTGGATTTTGATACAGCTGTTGATGTTTCCGACGTTATTTTCCATTTTCTCTATATATTTGAGTGTCATTGATGCTTTGGTGGTAAATTGTGTGAAGGATTTATTACTGTTAAAGTTATTTTTCTGTTACGGCGATGTTGTCTATGTCATTGTTAACATCCTCAGAGTGGTGAAGTTTCTTTTAAATTCTTCCAATTACCTTCTCTACATGAACCAATGTGATAGTGTACACACACGCACACACACACACACACACACACACACACACACACACATATATATATATATATATATATATATATATATATATATACATATGTCGAAAGAAAGAGGGAGAGAGAGAAACAGATCATAAATGTTAAAACGTGAAAGCTACCTACAAAGAGTAAAACAAATATAGATCACTCGATGGAGAGATATTTTATTTCTTTTCTTTCTTTCTTGTCAGTTATCTTCTACATTAGGCAAGGTCGACATTAAGATTTACTGATAGCGCTCATATTGCGAAACATCGATTCTCCTGAAAACCAATATTAGTGTTAGAAAAAGAGAACATAAATCTGTGTTAAGAAATTCGTTGTGGAGTCGGGCTTAACGGACGAGAAGCGGAGGGATTTGATTGAATCAATTGTGCAATTTCATAATATGACGACCCTTATTCATATTTAATAAGGCAATTCAATTTGATGACATCAAGTGAAAGATGTATGCATGCGAATAAATAAATATAAGTAATCTTTAGATCGCTATATGCATATGTCTACATATTTCAGTTCACATTAAAATGTTTGTATTTTTAGCAGAATGTATTAAAACAAACACTGATTGAATACTCAAGAGCCTACGTCTAACATTTATTGTACTTTGTTTTATTTTCTCAGAAGGCTTGCTTAGCAAATGAGTATTTTCTCACATTCGACTGTGGTCTGTATTTTACGCTCGTTAAAAGGATTCCGGGTGTAATTTTAGAGTTAAAATCTTTTTACTTCGGAATTGTTATGGCCAGCATTTGCCAGGAGAAAAGTTTCAATCCGACGAGGCTTGCTGGCTATGAGACTGAAAATATTTTGCTATATCAAACGTCCTGGAAAGCATTTACAAGCGTCTTGGCCTGTGCTACATGTTTGCTTGTAATATTATTATTCATTCAATCCCATAAATTTTTTTATGAAATTGAAATCACCGTTTTTTCACGACCATTCCAAATATTTACCTTTAACTTCTTAGATTTTACACTTTTTTGTTTTACGATATGAGGCAAGATCATGCATGCATATTCTGCAAACATCTATACGTAGAAGAATCTGTTTTTATGCTGCAACCTTTTCCTGTCTTTTCTAACTCTTCATAGCTGTACTAACATGTCGCAAATATCAACCAGTTTTAATCTTTGTGCGATAGTTTTATTCTTTTTATGGATTATTTTTTCATTATATCACATTCGTGAAGGCATTCTGAATATGCTGACGTACAACACACTTCTGTATAGTAAGAGAAAGCACAATCAATCACAGCACTGTAATAAGAAAGCATTCTCTCAACAGGTCCCTCGTATCAGTGATGGTAAATGATTCCCTTATTTTTGCTGGTTTACAATACATCATTGTTTTTTTTTCAATTCAGTGAAATAAATGTGCTTAGATTTCCTATAACCTAAATGAATATGATAAGCGACTATACAATCCTGGTTATACAATATAACCAAAGAGGATGAATCTAATGAAAAGGAAATGTTATTTTTTTCAAGAAATTCTGAGAAAAACACTTTACTCTGAGCATGTAATAAAATGAAGAATAACCGTTTACCGTAACAGTTATCGTCGTTGAAATGTGAAGTATCCGTGAGCAATGTTCAAATCGTACCACATTTGCTGCATTCCCTTCTATCTATTGAATGTTAGATAGAATACATTTCTTCCCCGTCAGCTTTATTTTAAATACTAAGGAAACTGACTTGATATATAGTCTAATAGAACAAATACTCTGAACTAGAAATTGGGGAGACCACACCACAATCTTCCTGAGGATACATGACAATTGAGGTAAAATAATAGTCTCTGTGGAAAGCCATAATCACTACGCCCTGAAGGTGGGATGCTATTTACAGGAAATTAAATAAAATGCATTTTTATGTGAAAGAAAAGATTCAACAATATATTGAAAGAGAGGAGACAAGAAGAAAAGTGGGCAAAACAAAAGCGTCATTTTCATTTCGTAATCTCATGAGATGATTTCTTTCTTTTTCTATATCATTTTATGTTCTCTTCATACAGAGAAAAAGATAAACAATCGAACAAAATATTGCGTAGCAAAAATGAAAACAATCTATTGTCTAATTAAGCGACTAATTTTGTACCAATAATTTTCTAATAATATGCTTTTCCTGTTTCGTTTCCCGGGTCAAATATTTCATTTGATGACCCAACCGCGCCTAAACAAAAGGAAGTAATAGTTTTCAAAGCCCAAATCGCAGACAAAGAGCCTAATCATATTAAATCAAGCACGTCATCGAAAAGAAATATAACTTTAGTCATTTCTAATTCAGACAGAGTTTAATTATTTCTTTGATCAGGTTTTAAGCTCGTTAACCTTCGATAAGAGATTTGTTATATTGCAACCGTCCATGTAACCTGATCAAGGGAAATGTCCTATTCACTGTTCTATATCAGACTTTTTTACATAACTTTTTTAGATAAAATAAAATATTTCATATCAACGTATTTATATTGCTATTCAGAATGATACATTGTAAACTGAAGAAAATATTTTTATGCACGTAAAATGTAATTAGATGTAAAAGTAGAATGCTTAACCGAGCTTATATAAATTTATCAATTACATTTATTATTGTACAGATCCAGTAAGTAAAATATATTGTGAATATCTGAAGAACACAGGTAAACTTATTTCTTAATCATCTTTCTGGGGTGATCCCTTTTGTGTTGCATCAAAATATGGATTTGAATTTTTATGTTCAAATTCTCCAGGGTAACCAGAAAAATGTACCAAAATTTATAACAATTATCTACAAAATTCTTTCACAAAGAACGTATATTTTACTCAACGTAAACCATACAAATAAGTAAAGATTCAAAACTGATTATTAATGAGTATTAGTGTTAATAAAGATGCCCATGTTTGTTATATAAGTAAATGATATATACATTTTTATATATCAACAGTTTACGGAAGAAATGTGTCAAACCGAAAAACTTTTTGGTTTTGTAGTACTTTATCGGACTAATGCGATCTTTACATTGTTGTGAATACATGCTCATGAAGGAAACGGGTCGCTAAATTTAAAATAAAAAAAATAAAATTCACTACTTCCTTCTTGTGTATGTGTAGTCTCATCAACGTAAACGTTACTTTTGTCCGATGAGTTCCTGAAACACGTCACACGCAAACATTTTCGAATTTTCCATATATATATATATATATATATATATATATATATATATATATATATATATATATATATGAGAGAGAGAGAGGCATTGATTTTGTATTATTAATTCAACAGATTTTTAATATCTAACCGTTTTTTTAGTGGATACTCGTAATTGAGTAGACACGCCGTTTATTTATTAAGCAGTATATGTATTTGTTTTAGTCTACAGTCATATTAAAGGAAAAAGGATGGCGCATATTTTTCTCTAAGATTTTTCGAATATTCAAATCAGTAAAAGGGATCTCTGCTAAAATACTAGTATCCACATAACATTTATTATATAATAAACAATATATATATATATATATATATATATATATATATATATATATTCCATCTACGTATCAATTTATTGGTTTACCATTCCTGTTTTACTCATCTGCATGCAGATATTTGTGAATATATGTATATATTTATAAGTTGCAGCATTCATGTCTATATCTGAAATCTAAATGTATGTCATCCCATATCTTTTATCTTCGCCGACGTAGGATATGATCTTATTTGATGAATCATTTCCATTAATTTTCTGCCACAAGATCATTGCGCATACTGAAATGTTCTTTATTAAATATCACTTGATTTTCAAAATAAATCTGCCGCATTATTAACTCGGAATTTACGAATGTTAATTACGATTTTCTTCCTCACGATTCTCTTTCACATTAAACTTCCATAAAGGATAAATATTTTAATAGGTTCAAACTGCAACAAACAACATTGACAAACAATTAGTTACATATTATCGGTTTTTATTTGTTTTACATCAAATCTTTCATCGAAATATTTCGAAACTTTATTTTCATTCACATCATATAAGAAACAAAACATTTCAAAATCTCTATTATAATTTTTATATTAATTAGATAATAACAATCAACTGAATTGTTTGTAATTAGCATTGGACTGTTGTGTATAAATTTCTTAACGTTTGTAGAAACAATCCCAAAGCGTATAAGATGCTTTTACACATTTAAGCGAATTTGTTCACCTTTTAACTGGACTCGTAACGTTTACAATAACAGGAATTGCTTTCTTTATTTTGATAGATGGATTTCCTGTTACCTCTGTGGGGAAATCTACTGCTGTTTACGAATATTTTTGTTTATATTTTAACCCCATAAACTAAACTGTAGCGTACATTGTTCAACTTCTCTATGCTTAATGGCTGCTGTGGATTCTGTAGCGAGCGGAATTTTACAGGGTGAATTTTCCTGCCTCACGTCCATGTTATGAATTCAGCGTGGGGTTTCTCGTCGGCAGGTTGACCACCAATGATAAAGAGTCCTGTCTGCTATGCTAATATCTCCTAGAAGTGTTCGTACCTTTCGAACGGTATTTGTATGTAAGAGAAGAAACAACATAGGCTAGAATTTGAACTCGACATACCATTCCCAGTTTCCACATCGATAGCCTACACGCAATTATAGGGTGCAATGGATAAATTGTCACTAATTCCTATTAATTTTGCGAGTTGTCTCTTTTTGATTATTGTCGACGGCTCAGTATAGTAGAGTCAGTTCGGTACCGTCTGTGAGATAAAGATCACCATGACGCTAGTCAATCCGCCAGAAATTTGGAAATGATATACTGTTCTGCTTGGCATTTGGTCCGGAAGCTCTAATACGAACATTTCAGAGTATTTGGGTATCAAACTGAGGACAGGGCAGAATATTCGGAAAGAGATGGATGAGTCTAATGGTGATTATAAATTTATCTGCAGTGATCCCAAGATATGATGACGTTATGCCTCCATTCATCTTCCGACGTGGCCTCATACTCTACACAAACGCCTATCATCAATTGCCGTGATGAGTAAGTGCTACCCTGAGTTAAGAAGGCGGATGCTGAAAAATACTTTTGTCTAGCAACAGGACATTGCACCATGAAACACAAACAGGAAAAGCCAATCATAATTGTCTGGCAATTACTGAGACCATATGGTCCTATACATCTAGTCAACTAGCTCCTCAGAATGCAATCTCATTCATTATTATGTGTGAGGCACGGTTTAGTGAGAGTCTAAAAGATTTCTTGTAACATCAAAGATGAACTGTAGGCAAGGATTATGGCAGCATTTGCAACAAGGAGACCGTCCATCAGAGATGCAGGAGATTTCAAAGTCGTCTGAGTCTGTGGTTGAAACGAATGGCGATTTTATTGAATACATTTACTCTTTAATATTTCAAGATATTTTTGTTTAGTTTTGGTAAATATATCTGTTGAAATGAGATGTCAGTGTTATTTGTTTGGGTAATTGAGACGACGATTTAACGTCAGTACCCTGTAAATTGTCATATGTTCAATGGATTCAGCAAAACAAATAATGTATTTTAGGGTCTGATTTACAATATATTAAAGCCTTAGTAGTGAAGATACCTAGCATAAAATATATTTTTCTTAGATAGAGAAAACGTAACCAAATCTTTATCCAATTGTATATATGTTGTGGATTCCGGGATGAAATCCGATATCAATGAATAACAAACGCCAGGAATGGATAAGGAAAATAAATGTATTAACCTAATAATACAAACTGGTAATACGGGTTAGTAGATCCAGTAATAAGGGTTAGTAGCAATAATATATATACAGTCTTGGTATTGAAGTATCGCGGTATCTCCTTGCTGAGTCTACGTGCTCGCTAACGGTGACTCTTGTGCTACTCTCCTCCATTACAGACTGTCCGGGTATTCACTGGTAGTAGTATATGTATACCTCGAGGGAATCCATTTGTGTAAAAACGGGAACCCCTTAACACCCTCTCCTTAGATAGGGAGTTAGTATTTTTTTCTCTTATGGTTGATGATCAGAGATTCAGTAAATTTTCTCTTCTTTTTCTGTTTCTTGTTTTTCTGTATCTTCCTTTGTTCTTTGAATCTCAAAAGCTTCAAAGATTGCGTCCATTGCATCGCCATTTTCTGCGGGTGACGTGCTTGGCTCCTCAACCCGTCTTTTTTGTATTTGCTCAATATGTTTTCTATGGGTAAACTTTTCGCCTTGTACTGTGTATATCACATTTCCCAGGCTGGTAATTATTGTGCCAGGCTCCCAGTAAGCCATATTGTTTCAGAACATCCTAAGTAAACTCGTTCTCCTGGTTTAAATGATCACTTCGTTACAATAGGTGTATACTGGTTTTTGTTCTTGTTTGGCAATAATTTATCAAGCACAGACTGTATTCTCCGGGCAAACATCAATTCCGCTGGTGAAAAACCAGATGGTGTGTTCCCGTTAGTTTTTATTCTGTATACTTGGAGGAACTACTGTATCGCTTTTCCGTCGGTACATCTTCGGCTTTTTTAAAGCTCTTTTTAGTGTGTCTACGAATCTTTCGGCTTGTCCGTTCGACCTCAGGTGGTACGGAGATATCTTGATATGCTTTACTTGGTATGTCTCAAAAAAACCTTTAAAGTCACTAGAGGTACATTGTTACCGTTATCAGTTACCAAGTGTTGAGTCTTGACTCATTGTTGAATCTCGACTAATGCATGGAATAATAATGCAACACAAAATGTGCTTAGAACAAGATTGTATTATAACAAGAAAGTGTACACAATATTTACATCTAGTAATTCTGTATATTTCTGGGAAGACCGTTCCTGGAGAATGTGTTGACTAAGTCGCAGTCGGGCAGAGTCTCTAGCTGGATCTCTGTATTCGCTCCCCTGTCTTCCGGTACCAACCATTATTTATATAGTCGGTAGTCACCTATGCAGATTAGGTGGATCCTACCACAAAACCCCCCTCCCAAGCCTTGGAATCCCTTCTGGATTTCAAACTGGCTTCCTATATGGGATGATGATTATGGTTATTTCTTTGTAGATCCCCTTTGCATACTTCCTATGTATATGTCAATCTGCTTAATTTTAATATCTTTTTCGTTTTGGATTCACGTCCAATGGGTCCGTGAACTTTTGTTTCCTACCGGATCTTCTCGGTTCAGGAGCACTCTGCGGAGGTTCTACTTGAAAAATATTATACATTACATAAATGGGATCTTCCTCCTCATCCGGTATACTCTCTTCATGCTCTAGAACGTAACATTTTTTGAGTTGGTTCTTGTGCCCTTTATGAGTATTCTTCGGCCCTTTAATTATGTAAATCAGGTCACCGATTCTCTTGTCCACTATGCCTCGCTCCCAGAACTCAATGTTGTTTCTATAGCACTTGCAAAACACCTTCTCTCCGGGGGTGTATCTTTTCCTAGCTGTATACATAGTGTTCTTTATTCTATTTCTTCCTGGCAAAAGCTTGTCAAACACTGACTTAATTTTCCTAGCGAACATTAGTTCAGCTGGAGCCATGTTTGATTGTGTTCTCTGGTTTGGCGTGATTCTGTATACTTGTAGGAATTGCTGAAGCGCCTTTTCCGTTGGAACTCCTGAGGCTTTCTTCAGAGCGCGCTTTAACGTATCTACAAATCTTTCTGCGAGTCCATTGGATCTCGGATGATACGGCGGCGTCGTTATGTGGTTAATTTGATATAACTCACAAAATTCCTTAAATTCGTCAGAAGTGAATTGTGTACCATTGTCACTCACAATACACTCTGGCACACCGAACCGTGCAAATAGTTCATGCAAAAACGTTGTTGTGGTATTGGACGTAGGCTTTTTGCAGCGTAGTACTTCCGGCCATTTTGTAAAACGATCTACCATTATTAAGTAGTAATAATCTTCTACTGGACCAGCGAAATCAATGTGTAATCTTGTCCACGGATGATCCGTCTTGGGCCATGGTTTGTGTACTATAGGTGGTACCTTAGCTGCTAACGCACACCCTTTACATCGATGAACCATGTTTTCGATATCCACATACATTCCAATATACAAAGCTTCGCATTAAGCTTTTTCTTCTATTAATCCCCGGGTGACCCATATGAAAGTCCCGTAGGATTCTTTTCTGCAAATTTTTTGGTACTACTACTCTCTCACCATATAATAAAATTCCGTCACAAATTGAATAAATCTCCTGAACTTTTTGGTCATTTGCTACCATTTTACTTTTTATTCCTAAAATGAAATCATCGCTTTCAGATTCTTTTTTGATTTCCTTTGATGTAACCGGTAGCTCTCTTACAATGTTGTTTACCATGCTTTTCACCTCATAATCTGCTCTGATATTTGCAATAATTGATTCTTCGAATCTTTCTTCTTGACTCGGTACGAGTCTTGATAAAGTATCCGCATGAATTATATTTTTGGATGATAGGTGCTTTATGTGAAAATCATAATTGAGAAGAATGGTTCCCCATCTTAACAGTCGATTTGCCGTGTAAACGGGTAACCCTTTCTTTGACCCAAAAATAGTGATCAGAGGTTTATGATCCGTTTCTAACATGAAATGTCTGCCGTAGATGTATCTATGAAATTTTGTTATGGCAAAAATGATACTCAGCGCCTCCTTTTCTATCTGTGAATAACTTCACTCTCCTGGGAGTAATGCCCTCGAAGCATGCGCAATCGGTTTTCTAGAACCACCTGGCATTATGTGTTGAATACATGCTCCTACCCCATATGAACTAGCATCACTTGCCACTACAATATCCAGTTTAGGATTGTAATGGGTTAAAAAGAGGTCGCACGTAAGCATTTTCTTTACTTCATCAAAGGCTTTTTGACATTCTACCGTCTATTCCCATGCTTTGTCTTTTTTCAGTAGTTCATTCAACGGAGCTCTTAGATTGTACATTCCTTTAATGAACGCTTGATAATAGTTTGCGAGCCCCAGAAAACTCTGTAGTGTCGCCACGTTAGTGGGCGTCGGCATGTCTCTAATCGCAATGGACCTTTCTGGATCTGGAAATCTGCCATTTTTGTTGATTATGTGACCTAAATACTTAATTTCCTCCAAACCAAATTCGCACTTTGATTCTTTGACTTTAAATCCAAAGTCCTGAATCTTTTTAAATACTTGATTGAGGTGCTCTCGATGTTCGTCGACATTTGCACTCCTTACTATAATGTCATCTAAGTAGGCACACGCAAAGTCTAAATCATTCAACATGACGTCAATGGCTTGTTGAAAAATGGCTGGTGCCACTTTAATACCAAAAGGAAGCCTGTTGTACTTGAATAAACCCCTATGCGTGTTTATCCCTAGTAACTTCGAACATTCTTCTTCGACGGGAATTTTGGAGATAGGCATCTGATAAGTCGATTTTTGAAAATATCACTCCGCCATTTAGCTTGTTAAAAATCTCCTCCGGACTCGGTAACGGGTAATGGTAGTCTTTAATTACCGAGTTCAACCCTGTCGAAAAATCAACGCAGACTCTGATTTGGTTTGATTTCTTTTTTATGCACACAATCGGCGCAGCCCCTGAATTAGATTCTACTTTCGAAATAATTCCCATTTTTTCCAACCTATCAAGTTCTTCGTTAATTTTCTCTACACTTGCGAAAGGCACGTTACGTTTCTTTTTAAAAATTGGCATAGTATTTTCCTTTAATTCAAATTTAGCTTCAAACTTGTTACATCTTCCAAGACCAGGTGTGAAGGTTTCCGGAAAATTTTTCTTTAATTCAACTTTAATGTCCTGTCTTGTTTGCGTATTACTTTCTACTTTTCTGCAGAATGAGTTTAACGGTTTATCCCATAATTCGAATGTTTCAATAAAATCTGTACCCAACAAGTTTTCTCCATTTCTCAGAATGAAAACTTTCATTTTTTTAACGATCCCATTCAATTTCATGGGAAGTACAACCTCGCCTTCGAAGTTAATTTCCTTTCCAGTTACCCTTCGAGCGAGTTTCATTGACTTCCTTATTGTAGGTCTTTTTAAAATTTTCCATGTTTTATCGTTCATTATTGTTAAATCTGACCCCGAATCGAGTTGAAATTTGATATTCTTTTTGAATATTTCAGTCGTCACATATTTCCTCAAATCTCTATCTGATTTGATATTCGAATTTGTTTGTCTAATTCGGCTCTTGAATTTTTTCGTTTTACAACACGATCCTTTGTGACCATTCTTTTGGCACACATTTCTTATTTCTATATGGGCAATTTACCTCCCAATGTCTTTCGTTACAACGTTTGCAATTATATGGTGGGACCTTTTTTCTATACTCGTTCTTTTTATTTTTTTGTCTATTATTAAAATACGCCGAATTTTTTCTCCAATTTTTCTCTGATGGGTGATTTGACTGTTTTTTTATTTTTTTAATATAAGCAATGCCAGCTTCTTCGATTTTTTGCGAATCTTTCTTTAAACTTACGGCCCGTTGACACTCCTCTGCTAACTTTTGCAGGGTAAGGCCTTGTTCAGATTCGAGTTTACACAAAACTCTACGTCTTATTTCGGCACTCTTACTGGATACCAGTCCTTGAGCAAAAATTGAATTCTTCAACCGTAATCTCTGCCAATCTGAAATTGTCACAATGTCTATTCACTATAGATGCATATGTTAAGTAATACTGATCGTCGGATTTAGAGACATTCATGCATAACCATCGCTTATGCCAAAGCGACATATTTGCTCCAAACAGCTCTTTTAGCAATTTCACTGTTTCCGAGAATTCCAATTCAGTTGTTTTTCTCGGTAGAATAAAATCTACAAATTTGCCATATTCTGCTGTACCTAGCTTCCTTAGTAATAGACTGACTTTTCTTGAATTCGACCAGTTTTCACAGTCTGTGTAGAAAATATCTTCATATAGTTTAACGTACGCTTCAAACGTTTTTTCTTCGTCTGGCACATAGTTGAAAGTTTCTAGCGAATTAAATATGGTGTTATTAGAATAGGAAGAATTTCCTTCATTTGCCTGATAGTTGTTTAATTTCTCCAGTGTTAACTTTTGAATTTCTAAGTCTTTCCTCTTGCTGTTCTTGATATTTTTACTGCCTTTCATCTTGCTTTTCTTGATATTTTTTCTGTGCTATCTGTTGTTCCCTTATTAATAAGGCAAATTGTGATATGGATTTGGATAATTCATCCATCTTTAGCTGATAGTGTTCATGCAACAAAGAATATACTTTTAATTTGTGTATCCACGGATATCATATAAGCTGACCAGAAAATCGAAACAATGTACGACTTTTTAATGTTATGTCTTGCTTTTACATTCACGCCCGTGATAATCAACTTTGGTATTTTTTTTTTTTATTATTGTGAACAGAGACCGTCGGACTCTTTTTTTCCGTTTTCGACTTCTGTTCGCGTATTTCAATGACAACTTCTGATTTTATTATAAGAGGTAATTTGTCACTGTATTGTTGAACAAACAAAAAAAATAATTTTTTAAAGTTCGTTACCTTTCAAAGTCGACACGGTGTATTTGTGCGCCTTTTAATTCCAAGCATGTTTTGTAGTCGGCCAATTTTTTTTCTTTTTAGCGGGTGTCTCGTTGTAGATAATTTTTCAATTTAAAATCACCGTTATTCGTTTACGACACCTTTCAAATTTTTCTGAGTGAACGTTCCTTTATGCTTAGTCGTCCTTTAACGAGTTCTACATATCCAGAAGTTCAGAATCCTTCGTCGTTACGTTAAACGTTGGACTTTTAATTAATAATTTTTTTTTTCAGCCTGGGTTCTTCAATGACTTGTCCCAATTGTTGAAAACTCTCAATTATTAATTCTTTTTTTTTCCGTATGGTTCTTTCTACTTCGTCGCCATTGTTGAAACTTGACTAATGCATGGAATAATAATGCAACACAAAATGTACTTAGAACAAATGTATTGAAACAAGAAAGTGTACACAATATTTACATATAGTCTTTTGTATATTCCTGGGAAGACCGTTCCTGGAGAATGTGTTGACTAAGTCGCAGTCGGGCAGAGTCTCTAGTTGAATCTCTTGATTCACCTCTCCTGTCTTCCCGGTACCAACCATATTTATATCGTCGGTACTCCACTATGAAAATTAGGTGGATCCTACCACAACACTAAGCAATATGGCAAATTCTACACGCAAAACGCTCTCTTTTGAAGAAAGAAAACTCATTATCGCTATCAAGAACAAAAGTCAATTTCAGAAATTTCTGTTAGGGTTCATAGGTTTAAAAGTGTCGTTCATCGTGTAATTAGCAGGTATAAACCCGATAAAACGTTAGATGAAAAACCAAACACCGGCAGACCTCCAAAATCATCGCAAAGAATTGTTAGAATATTGAATTTTGAAACTGATACATCAATTGCCCGTAAATTTAATGGAGAGGCAGATAGTAACATCCCAAGGAAAACGGTTGCTCGCAGGTTAAAAAAAAGCAGGATTGCATGCCCGCATTCCAGCTTCGAAGCCTCTCATTTGAAAGCGAAACCAAAGGGCACATCTGGAGTATGCGAGAGAAAATGTTGTTTGGACTGGCGCACAATGGGATACAGTTCATTTCAGTGACGAGTCCAAGTTTACTATATTTGGTTCTGAAGGAAAAACTTACTTACGCCGTAGAACAGGTGAAAGACTGTCTTCTCAATGTGTCAAGAAAACCGTTAAGTTTGGTGGCGGCAGTGTGATGGTCTGGGAAATGATTTCTTCTGCAGGGGTTGGCCCTATCATCCGCGAACATGGCAATGTCAATACTGAGACTTACAAAAGGCTTCTTCAGCAGCATGTGGTACCAAGATTACACCATAATCTTTATGAATCTCCTATTTCCATGCAGGACAATGCACCTTGCCACAAGGCTCGGAAGGTTATGGCTTTATTTGAAGAAGGAATTGCCCTAATGAATCTGTAATTAAAAAAAAAAGATTACATGAATTTTTTTAACTTTGTATAATATTTATGCATTACACCCTAATCTTTATTCGGTAAAAATTTCATTGCTAATCATGCATTACTTTTTAATTAATACACATATTTATGTCTTTGTTGTTTCCGTTCCTTATATTATGGCCGCTACTGTATATATATATATATATATATATATATATATATATATATATATATATATATATATATATATATATATATATATATATGCATACCTATATTTATATACATATAGATAGACATATATATATGCATATATATATATATATATATATATATATATATATATATATATATATATATACAGGCGTTGAACAAAATAATTGGAACAGTTGCAAATTCCACTCCTATATTTCAAAGACCTATTATATTAAGAATTTAACTAAAACTAATTGCAGGCTATATCTATTGTAAATATGTTTATTTATCTAATTTACTGTCTTTGTCTTATTTATTTTTAGAATTTAGTAAAATTTAAGATAAATGCGTAACCTCTCCGAGTTCGAAAAAGAGCAAATTGTTGGAGTTCTCATAGCAGGAGCCTCGATCAATAAGGTTGCTGAACTGTTGGGTCTTTCAAGTGCTACCACATCAAGAACTATGATGCAATTCGAGAAACAGGGCAAAACCTCTAGCAACCGTAGCAATTTGGGCCGGACTTGCAAACTTACTGACAGGGACTGACGTGCATTGAAACGCAGTGTGGCAAAAAATCACCGGACAAATGAGACCAAAGTGACTGCTGAGTTGAATAATCATCTGAATAATTCAATTTCTACTAAAACTGTTCGCTGTGAGCTCCATAAGGCTGCATATCATGGAAGAGCCGCAGTGTGGAAATCTCTTCTCTCCACTCGCAACATTCAAAAGAGGTTGAAGCGGTGCAGAGATCACACTGCCTGGTCTGCAGACCAATGGAAGCAAGTCATATTCTCAAACAAGTTCAGTCTTTCTCTTTTCCCAACTTCAGGGCGAGTTTATGTGTGGAGGCAGCCCAAAGAAGCTTACAATCATGACTGACTTCTTCCAACAGTGAATCATGAAGGTGGATCAGTGATAGTTTGGGCCGCCATAACATGGAAATGTCTCAGCCCAATAGTTGCCTCGCATGGTAGAATCAACAGCAAAGATTATCTGAACATTTTGGGAGATCATGTTCATCCAATGGCCAAGACTTTATTCGCTGACGGTGACTGCATCTTCCAAGTCGATAATGCTCCAATACATACCGCTTGAGTGGTTAAGAATTGGCATGAAGAGCATAAAAGTAAGCAAGAACACATGGAGTGGCCTCCCTAATCCCCAGATATCAATATTATTGAACATTTGTAGTGCATTTTGGAGCAACAAGTTACGAGCCGCTATCCTCCATCGTCGTGTCGTAAAGAGCTGGAGAAGGTGTTAATGGGAGAATGACTGGAAAATCCTCTGGATGAAGTCAGGAAGCTGTATGATTCCATTCCTAGACGTATTAATGCTGTCTTTGAGGCTAAAGGAGGACCAACTCCATATTAAATATATTTTCTTTCAATCAGGGTTATAGCGTATGTAAATATAAAGTTTGACATGAAATTTAACAGTCAGAGGCTTAACCTCTGTGTTTTCGCTTCTATATACATACATACATACATGAATACTCTATGATATGGAACAATTTTCACTGTACAATAGAATCAGTCTTTCGTTTCGATTAGGAATGAACATCATTTCAAATCCTATTGACTTATTTGGGAATAATATTAGAATAATCCTGAATGTATACTATCAGAAAACTGCCTGGAAAAGGGTAGAAATGTAGTTCAGTTATTATGTATAAAAATAGAAAGGCGTCTATGTCAATGATATATCTCATTCAACGTATACTGTTTGGACGATTTCGAGAGAATTAAAATTCCTAAATGTGTTCATTTTTGGCTGCCATAATTTTAACAACATAATATATGCATATCATTCATTGATGATAACATACACAGAAAGGAAACTACAAATTCTCCTGCAGAATTTAGTGAAGGAAAACTAAAATGTTGGACTAAACCTCATTTGCAGATTGAACTTTTTCAAAAATGTAATAATCCCACATATAAAATTAGAAATACGAAAATCAAGCAAATACAAATATTTAAATATCTGGGATGTGTTTTAATAGCGTACGGAATGTGCAACGGTGAAATCTAAAGCAAAGAATTAAGAAAGATATTCGTTAGAAACAAAGACAAGTGTAATGAAAATAAAATAGTACTGGACTGTTATGTAAGAGCAGTTTTCCCATATGGAAGAGGATGCTGAACAATCTCCTTAGAGATAATACAAATAATCATGAAGCAACAAAAATATGGTTATACAGAAGGATGCTGAGCATATCATGTGCTGAACATGTGTAGCAATGATAATGATGTAGAGAAAATGCAAAAAAAGATTCTTATATTTAACATCAGATGGAGGCAGTTGAAACTTTTAGGCCGCATAATTCTGAAAGATCGTTTGGAAATGTGATAGTCGCAGAACAGAGGCAAGACAAGAGAAACGGGAGAAAACAACCGGTGACCTACCTCCCGTGTTTCAGTATATGGATGGCGCGTCAAGATTTAGGATAGATAAAAAAAAACACAGCATTTATTAAGCGCTACATAAAAAGGAGTTGAAATTATAGGAAGATATAATAATGAAAATGGACCGAGAATTATTAACACTCACAGGAAAGAATGAAGGCAAGTGAAGCAGAGTAGAAACAGCGTGTAATTTTCCTCTATGCGCTATATCCCTTCAGTACATTTCCTATCCTTTTTAGCTCTTAGTAAGCCTCGACTTTTTCAATAATTACGCATTGTAATACACATACTAATATATTTTGCAAAAATACTTTTAGAAATTAAATCATCATATTTTCGTATTACTTCAATCTTATTTAATACTAAAATTTACCTGCGTTGTAAAAATTAATATATTTTTCGTTGGAACAAATTGAGTGATGTATTATTTCAGTAATATAAAGAAAATACTAAACTCCGGATAATAGAAAGTTCGAAGATATTACAATTAATATTATCCCTTTGAGATGTTCTATTTGTGAAGAGAAGAAATAAAGAAGCTGGTTAATAAACACAATTATATCAAAATAAAACAAAATACTCGTTATATACAAAAGGAAAAAGAATAACGACGGGGGTAGATTAGTACATCACAGAAGATATGGAAATAGTACAACAGTTTAGAAGAGAAAGATCGTGAAATAGGAATTAAGGATAAGAAAACAATCTCCGTGAAGAATAAAAAAAGAAAATAAATGTAATTGCAATTTTAGTGGATGTTTGCAAACAGGAAGCCACGAGGATGGGTACTTAGAATAACATGGGCTAAACATATTAAGAAAGAGGAAGTTTTGAATAAAATGTAAAGAAGAAAGACACTAACACTTAAAATCAGGAAAAAAAGTTTATTGAAATTTCTGGGGAAAATTATAGAAAATGACTGTTAGAAATATCTAATACTCAGATGATATATTGAGGGAAAGAAAGGGTAGATAAATGAATGGTGACAGAACTCAAAAAGCAAAACTGAAAAAATCAATCGTTGCTTTGAGTTACAGGAAACAAATTTTGTAGTGAAAAACCCTACTCGCTCTTTTCTGAAGGGGCACCTCACACAAATGATGATGGATCCAGAACTAATCTTTTAATAGAAAATAAATCAAATCCGAAAGAATATATTACAAAAAAGAAAATACAATTATCTGCTCTCAGCCACGTAGATTAAAAATTTATTATGAGAGGACTTAGTAGACGCGCTTAAAAAGAAATTGAAATACGTTTATATCTTCGATAATTGAATAATGAAACAAAATAGATAGGTGTATAAGACAATGATGATTCTTCTCCAATGTTTTATTCAACTTTTATAGTTAGGGAATACCAAGAGATGTGGTTCTAGAGAAGCAGTCACCGAATATCGCGCATGGCTCATTAGAGAGTAAGGAAGTTTGAAGGAAAATGGAAACAAAAGAAAAATACTTTGAATCAGAAAAGTAGAGTTGAAATTAAAAAGACGGAATGAGAGAAAGGCGTTTGCATATTTTGATACACACAAGTCAAAATGGCGTCAAGAGGGAAACGGTACTTAATGTATCCAATAAGCTTTTGTAAATGGATGTCAGCACAGGTTATGGGAATGATATTGAAAAACGAGCGATGCTTAAAAATATAAAAATATGAATAACCAACATCATCCATGTCGTGAAGAAAGAAAATATATTGAAGTTTCGTTTCAAATAGGAAAATGCCTGAGTTCTGGCTGTTTCTAATGAGAAAATAATAATTCTGTTTACAAATGCAATAATTCTTCTCATAAGCACTTCTTATCAACCATTTTTTTTCTAATTAGCGTCCTTATAATAAGTGATATCTGATTTTAATTTTAAAAAAAACTTCCCATTCTAGATATTAATAAGATTGGCTAATATCAACATTTAGGAGCAATTTGCATGTTTCGTGATGCTTGTCATTATTGAAGGAAAACATTTGCAATGGTCGCTGAATAGCCCTTGTAAAGAACATGTTTCTTGCAACACAAGTTTGGCTGGAAAAAAGAGAGATGCTATTTACTATCATTACAAAAATATAGAGAAGAGAAAAGTATGATGAATCAGTTACCGAAAAATTCAACATGCAATTATTGTACGAGAAAGATCTGGAATTGTTCGAAATGCTTAAATACATTTGTCTATAGTCATAAACTATGTGTCCCAGTTTTTTCGCATGTATATGAAACCTAACATAGTGCTTTCCTACAATGAGCGCCTTAATTACATGACCAATTTTTATATAACCGTCTAGGTCAGAGAAAGGAAACACGTAGTAATAGGACAACTAGAAACTATACTTACAGTCTGAACATTATCACTACAACACTGAAGCGAAAGTGAGTATTTTCTGATGAGGTTACCGTTAAATTAGCTGACAGATCTTGCTCTAGTTTCTTGAAGATAATTGAGGCTTGCAGATTGAAAACCGTTGAATCAACTAAAACACGTTGATCTCCACTCTACCCGCTCGAAGGCTAATAGTTCGATGGTGTTATAAGGTATATTGACAGCTGAAAATAAATATATATATATGACAGCTATATATATATATATATATATATATATATATATATATATATATATATATATATATATATATATATATATATATATATATATATTATAATATTTAAATATGATTCCTTCGCTACATAAGAGTTTCAAAAGCGAGAGACGAGGCCCTTAATATAATTTTTGAAATTAAGTTGAATTAAGGTGTCTGGTCTCACTTCCTCGTCAAATTCTCGCTTGACGAGGGAGCGAGACCAGACACCTTAATTCAACAAAAATTATATTAAGGGTCTCGGCTCTCGCTTTTGAAACATGAGAACTATATATATATATATATATATATATATATATATATATATATATATATATATATATATATATATATATATATATAATAAGTTTCACATATATACATACACATATTTCTATATTATACTGTTGCATATATATATAATAAAATTGCATATACACATTTGAAATAAAGTTACATATATTTATAATTATGTAATAAAGTTGCATTTACTTATAATTGTATATAATATAGAGGGATATATATACATACATATACATGAAAAATTTGCATATATAATACATTTAGATTAAGTTTCACATATATATTTAGATATATAATAAAGTTGATTAAACAGATACATATACATAATTAAGTTGCATTCGTACAGACACACACACACACACACATATATATATATATGTGTATGTTTATACAATAGTGTTGCATATATATATATATATATATATATATATAAGAACAGTTTTAATATTTGTGAAAACCCCTGGTAATTTTTTAAAATTGGATTAAAATGTATTTGTTTTGTACTTTAACAAAATAAAATTATTGTACCTGACTGAAAGAAAAGGGAGACATGATATTTTACTAGAATTTTTATTTTGAGAAAAAAATCATTTCATGATTAAATATAGCTGTCATGAAAAAATCGCTCTTAGCCTCGATTACTACGGCGACGTTTGTAGCATTGACTGAACATTTTCTCAAAGTTTAAGTTGCATAAATGACTCCTTTTTTCAATGTACAAGATGTATTTTTCATTTCATTACCCTTCTCTTATGATCAACACATATAATTCTGGAGGTGGCTTCAAACATTTGAAATATTGCGCATATATATATATATATATATATATATATATATATATGTTTGTGTGTGTGTGTGTCTGCATATTGAAATTTCATATATATATATAGATATGAATGATAAAATTTCATATACTTATATATACATATATATAATAAATTTGCATATATATATATATATATACATGTATATATATATTCATATATATATAATACATTTGCACCCCTATATATACATGAGTTTAACATCTATGCCTTGTTTGTCCCTTGTTGTCTGTCGTAATTAGTGCCATACTGATATAAGTTTATTTCTTCGCTGAAAAGTCCGTGATTGTGTGCCACTAAATATGCATTTGCATAAAAAGGTCATAAAGGATAATACATGGCAACAGGCATAGAATAAATTAAAGTGAATTTGTGTACGCCCTTTTAAATATTGGCTCCCACATAATAATGCAAAATAAACATTCTGAGAGCCATTTTTAAATTTTCGGTGGATCTGCACGTCAGAAGTCCATGTGATAAGAGCAAATTGAATACAATTCCACCGAATAGAAAACACACATTAATATCTAACTATTGATCATGAATAAAATATATGATCAAATAATGAGTTCTCATGGGAAAACACACTGCTAACGATTAGAATAAAAGCGGAGGAATGGGGGATAAACAAGTTGATTACTTTTAAAACTTAAAGAACAATTAAGGGAAGGTAAGATAAAAATCAATAGATAACGAGTCGAAAAAATGCAGAAAGTTAGTAGAAAAGAAGGAGAATATGAAATCGTTAAAATAGAAATAGATAAACGAAAATAAAAGAAACAACGACAGAAAGGTTAGAATTGACAAAACAGTTGGAAATTAGTGAGATATATGGATGTTATAAACTGAAGCCAGGACGACACAGATTAAACATATCCTCATGGAGTCAGTTAAACGCGCGCCTTCTTTTCTCTCCATGTATTTAAATTATAATTTTGGGTAGTGAACATTTCACTGATATATTTCGGAAATTTTTCGGAGTTTTCAGCAGAAGTCAAGAAAATATGAACTTGAATGAAAATATTCTCATTATATAAAATATTAAATTACCAGTAAAACTGAGAGGAGGGGAATGATCGATAATCTCTCTTCTGTTAAATATAATTATAGAAATTATATGAAAATATGTATATTGATTCAGAAGCAAAGATATACAATTTTCACGGGAATTTAATGACATTTTTACATGAAGTTTTTGTGTCATTGATGACCAAGTAAATACCTGACTATAAAAGAATATACGAAAATATTTATAATATTGAGTGCATATATATATATATATATATATATATATATATATATATATATATATATATATATATATATATATAGTCGCCTGACGATTTCACTAGCATGAAACAGACTGTCGCCTCTAAGTGCTGACTTCCATGTCCACTTTTACATTTACACACGCTCTATCTCTGATATTGAGCACTTTATCCCTATAAATATAGCACACTTTAAGACTATATTTCTTTATATATATATATATATATATATATATATATATATATATATATATATATGTGTGTGTGTGTGTTGGGGGGGATATTGAAGTCAAAACCCATACGCAACATTCTGTTTTATGCTAAACACAATCGTCAGTCATTAAATATTAATGTCTTCTTTTATAATTACATAAGCTCTATATTGAGCACTTTACCCCATAAATATAGCATACCTTAAGATAGGTACCTCTACGATATCGCTAAAAAAATGGCATAAGCATGATTAAAAAGACGCCAAACTTGACGAAAACAAAATTTTATCTTTTAAATGCTTATATTATGTGGAAGAGGAAAGAACAAAGTTTTTTTTCATTATTTTTAAAAAAAATTTCCTTCTTTTTAGAATATTCTAAATTTTGATTAAAAAACTTTGTTTATCTTTGTGTCACGGTCACCAGTGAAATAACATATACAATTTTTACACTTTTTTTTTGTATGACACACATTATTTTTTGAAATCTTGCAAAAATGAAAATAATTGTCGGATCTTAATGAAACTTTCAGAAAGTATTCACAGATGATCGAAATTATTATAAATATGTTTTTTTTATTATAGTCATGGCAGAAATATTTTTTTTTATATTTATTATCCCCCCACCATAACTAATTTTATGAAAACTCTAGAAATTCGCTCGCATCGGGTTTAGTTATTACAATAGTTAAAAGCACAAGGCTTTGAAGAATGCAAATCACGTTTTGTTTTTTTTGTAATAACTCCACACGTACCTGAAAAATAGCTTTGAACTGTAATATACAAAACTCAATAAAACAAATATATTATTTAATTTCAAATGCTTTTATTTGCTTTTAGTTGTTTGTATTAATATGGACAATATTTTCTGAAAGCAAAAAATTTTTCCGATGAATAATAAATTTTTTATTCAGTTATTTCTTAATTATTTAACTATAATACATTTTTTACATTAAGTTGGTAAAATATTTTAAAATTACTTACAAGCCGCGTCGGATTTTCTAAATGCCCTTATGATATAGATCTTGTTTTAGTGCTTTATAAATTGTATCGTTTTGACTACTCCGAACTCCACACGTACTTAAAAAATGTAATTTTGTCTTAAAAAAAAAAGTTAAAACGGTTGTTATTAAAATGTATGAGAGGTAACAAAAGTATAAAAGGTCACGTGACTTGAGTTTAAATGGCGTTAAAAATTCTTAGCGAGACAAATGTTGTGCATTTTGAATTAGCGGTTTTTACTCATTACAAAAATTTGAACATCATCCTAAGCCATTTTCACCATCAACATTACTACATTTTTAAAAATACCATTTATTTCATTTATCATTTTACATATTTCATTGCAATTTCAATGTTTTGAAGTTGTTTTACAGCTTTCACTTTTTTTCTTTCAGTGAGCCGTCTGTCAATTTTTCAATTACGATTAATTTTCATACTGTACCATTTGATTTATTTTTAATTTTTTTATATAGCTACTTTTTCAATATATTTCTTGAATTTGTGAAATTCTTTTTATAGATTTTTTAATTCATGAATATTTTTTTTTGTTATGAAATAAGAAAGATAACATATCCAACCGAGCACTGAAATTTGGCGCACTCAGATATTTTTCGACAATTTTTTTTTTTTTTTTCGTTTTTTATATTTTTTGATTTAGTTTTAATAGTCTTCATTGAGATTTTAATTCATTTCATTTACATATTTTTCATATAAATAAGAAAAAGAAAAGAAAATTACCTAGCAATAGCTGATATTATTTAATTTTTGTCATCATCATTTATTTATCAAAATACTATATAAATTTACAATTTTTTTTTTTTTTTGCTCCTTATTAGTTTGTTTCATTTCTAGACATAAAGAACAACATATAACTATCTCGGTGATCATTGTGAATTCAAACAAACTATCCAGTATTGCCTCCGAGTCCTTGGTCCATTCTGTCTACAGCTCATAAAAATTCATTGTCATCACCCTGCTCAAAATGTGTTAAAAAACAAAAATACATCAAGCCATTTCTCAAACTTGAATTATAAAAAGAAAAAAAGAAAAAATTGGGTTTTTTTACAAGGTGGTGACAACTTGTTATTGTTGGCTGGCTGGCCCTTGACCCAGCAATGTCGAAGTCATTTTTTGGGGCTTAATTTCAACAGTTTTCCTCAATGCTGATTTCAAATAAAAAATATGCAAAAAAAAAAAAACAAAACTGGTTTCTAATGTTCAGATATAGTAATTTTAACTAATTTTTTTTTTCATATTTTATGCCCAGAAAAAAAATTTTATAATCATTTTCATTTCACCAACCAATTTCACTCAGAAATGAAAGAGCATTCTTTGCTTTCAGGAAATACTTAGTTTCATGGGGTGCAGATCAAAAGTTTCCTTGATATTTTGTTCAGATGATGACATAAGTTATTTTTCAATATTTATTTCAGGGCAAATAGGCTGCAGAGTGTAACAAAATAACTATTGATATGTTTGTGATGATTTTTACTTAGGATAGAAATGTTTTATCAAGCAGATATGTATTGACTTTAGGAGGCTACAGCTACGTGACGTCATTTACGTCCTTCCGTATGATCATTCGGATCTCACGTTAGCTGACGATATGTGATGACAACACATCACTCATTGCCTGTCAATAGCGAAAGATGTTAAGATCGCCTCCCTTTATTTTAAACCACATTTTTTTTCGAAGAAAGTAAGTAAAAGTTTCCTTAGAAATATATTAAGTATTCTTTAAATTAGATAATTTTCGTTAAAAAAATTTTGAACAACTTATAATTTATTTTTAAAAGAAATTTAAACTCGGATTTTAACTTAGTTAAAAAAATTTTAAAATATGGCTGATATCGATTTTTTTTCGATAATTTTGCTGAAAAAAAAAACAAGATTTTTAACTAAAATTTCGGACATGCTAAGAATGAGTAAAAAAAATTTAAAAATACTCAAAAAATATTTCGGTATTTCTTCTTAGTAATGATATATATACTTAAGCAGATAAAAAAATTTTTCGTCAAATTTAAGGCCTTTCTTGTCAAGCTATACTGATTTGTTTACATTTCGTGGAGGTACCTACCTTAAGACTATATATACACACACACACACACACACACACACACACATATATATATATATATATATATATATATATATATATATATATATATATATATATATATATATATATATATATATATATATATGGAGAGAATTAGAGAAACAAAGGGGAATATATATTACGACATATTGGTGAAAGGTTATTGCGAAACGTTTCATCCGTAAGGTTTTCATTGGACTGGCTTTGTTGATGTTGCCACGGCTACACATGAGCACGAAATGAGACACGCTGGTAGTTTCAAAATGGGTGAAACAATATTGTTGAAAGCATATTTTTTCACTCGAGACAAATTCATCTGCAATTTTCTCTTTCTCTACATGAACTTTGTCCCTGATGATCTCACACTGTGACAATATGGAATCTAGCAAGAATGGTGATATATTGGAGGAGCCTGGACGCGAAACATCCGTGGCTGACAAATCGATCAAGGCATTTGCCACACATTTTCATCTCAGTGGATTATATTCTCCTTTTATCAAATAATTTCTAGATACTCATATATATATATACAAGGGTCATTTAATAAATAAGGTGAATTTTTCGGTATAAGGACTTCTAATACAGATAGAAGCTTACTCTTTTTTTAATTTTTTTTTCGTTTTACTTCTTTTTCACATAGATTTAATTTCTTTTGCAGATTAAAAAAAACTTTGGGAGTTTTGGCGATTAACAAAGACGGGCAAACAAGAAGCATGCTCCAGGATTGAACAGCGGTCAGTTATCAAGTTTTTGGTTACTGAAGGGTGCAAACCAGTTGAAATTCATAGGAGAATGCCAACTGTGTATGGTGCCACATGTTTCAGTCCAAAAAATGTCTACAAGTGGGCTAAATTGTTTAAAGAAGAACGGAGCAGTGTTGATGATGAAGACAGGCCTGGGAGGTTACAGGAGTGAGGTCTCCTGAGGTGATCGAATCAGTCAAAGATTTCATTCAGTCTGACAGAAGAGTGACAGTGGATGACATTGCAAAGACTTTGAGCTTATCTGTTGGGACAAACGCAGGGGTTATCAGTCAGAAGGAGTCATCTTGTATCATGAGAACGCAAGTCCTCACACACCAGCCCAAACAGTGCAGACTATCAACGAGCTGGGCTGGGAACTGCTCCCTCATCCCCCTTACAGCCCAGAACTTGCCCCTTCAGACTTTCACCTGTTTGGTCCCTTGAAAGCGTTCATGAGAGGCACAAAGTTTAAAAGTGACAATGAAGTCAAAAGGGTTCAGAGCGACTGGCTGAGACATCAGTCTAAAGATTTTTTACGCTGAGGGAATACGGAAGCTTGTGCACAGTTGGGAAAAGTATGCGACAGTGCTGAGAGACTACGTTGAAAAAAGAAGTAAGCTTCTATCTGTATTAGAAGTTCTTAAACCGAAAGATTCACCTTATTTATTGAATGACCCTCGTATATATATATATATATATATATATATATATATATATATATATATATATATATATATATATATATATATATGTATATATTATAATATTTGTAATTTGTTAGAACATCAAATTAATTTAGATACACCGAGAACGTTCCTTCCTATCACACACATAGACACACACACACACACACACACACACACACATATATATATATATATATATATATATATATATATATATATATATATATATATTTATATATATATATATATATACACATACACACAGACACATATATAATTTGTCTTCGTGGTCTTTTCATGTACTAGCTGAAAAGAATGACATTCATGCTTGCAGGGTTGGTACTTTAGGGGATGAAGCTCCTGCTTTACTTGCCCCATCTACCACATTTTACTCTACATGAAAAAATACTTGTCTGGTAACCAGCCTTGCAGTGACATCATATCTGCAGATGGAACAACGGGATGGAAGCTTCATCACCATTAGGATCCAAGCACTGAAACACGGACGGAAGAAGTGTGTTGAGATCAAAGGATATTACGTTGAAAAGATACATTATTTATCACATTCTAAGAGAGTATCTTGGTCAGCCTTTAACTTTTCAGTCAACTGTATTTTAATATATATCGACACAATATTCTACTATTCATATAAGTTTGTTTATGAAAATCCTTTTCTACTTAATTTATTTTCGTTCAGTCATTTTACTAAACTAATAATGATAAGCTGATAAATGATAAACATGCTTTTACTTTTCTAATAGTCTTTATTAAACACATCTAATAACTATCAAATAAAAATATTTCGTATTAGAATAGTTTTATCATTATTTATATTATTACCTATAAAATATTTGTTCCGTTTTTTGAACTTCGTCTATCATCGCAATTTGCAAGCTTCATTAGAAAATGTTAGTCAAATTTCGTTAATACTTTTTTCGTTTATTCCTGTATCACTAAATCTGATTCCTGATATTATTATCTTTATTATTATTATTATTATTATTATTATTATTATTGTTATTATTATTATTATTATTATTATTATTATTATCTTTCTGACTGCCCTTCTGTTTCAGACAGGCACGCACAATTATTCAATCTGTGTCTATTCTCATCAATATTTCTAGTTTAACATCTTCTCTACCATTATGTTTCTCTAAGGTTCTGTATTGGTCATTTCAAAGGTTTTTTTTGTATATTTTGCACTAAACCATTTTGCATTATACTTGACCGGAATGTATTTTTAAATCACTCCTAATCACCTAATAAGTATTTATCATTAGAAAATTATGACGCATGGATTAATTATTTGCAAAATTTATAAATTGCCTGGACTAATATTTCCTCACTGCTTTTGACAGAAATATAGGTTAATATTCTATAACTCCTTGCATCTTTAAAATTTCAAATCTTCAAAGTTTATAAATCATGTAATAAGTTTTTAAAGTCTGTCTATCTCATTCTACATTTTCTTCTTAGTATTTGAAATTTTTAAGATATTTAATTTTGAATAAGAATCATATTTCACTGGTTCCATTTCTGCATTGATTCTAAATTGAAATCCCTGCGACCACTGATAATATACAACAAAATTATTATCTGTCTCCATCTGAGATGTGGTATTATGATTACTTTATTATTTACTTTATTCGGAATTATTTTCATTTAAGAAAGGAGATTCGTTTTCTATCTTATGCTCAAAGTTTTCTACGATTTAGTTCCATTTCCTATAATAGAAACATCTAATATTCAAAAGTAAAATAGTACAGTGGGTTGTTTTATTAACCAGGGAGGATTTTGTCAAAGAATATTTTCACGTAGTAGAACAGTGTTTATTTCGAGTTCGTTGATATTATGTGGATATCAAGGTGTTTAATGACAGTTTCCTTTAAATTATCTAATTATTTATATTGAGGTTGGAGAAAACAGTTGTATGCTGAATTACTTTGGCATAGTTTGATGTAATATCGTAATTCCAGCTTGAGTTGTCTTAATGTAACATGTGGTTAATGTGATTCATCATACGGACTTTCTATTTGGGGGGAGTACTATAGGCACCTAAAACGAACCGCCGACTCTGTTGATATATAATATTACTTTATTTCACGTATGGTTTTTCAGGCCGGATGATAGATAAAGCATTATTAATCCAATTTCGATCTAACCAATGCACGATATAGTTTCTGTAGCGCCTGCCTGTCGGGTCTCCAGACTTTGTGAGAGATGACTCGGAGTAGTTGTATTGCTTTATTGCACTTCTGACGGAGGCATTCTATATGTAGTATGTAGGATAATTCTTTGTCGAATATTATTCTTATGTATTTGTATTAATCTACTACAGGCATTTCTGTAACATCAACTCTTAACTCGGTATTATGATGCAGCTTTCGATATTGGTAGAAATGTATACATTGAGTTGTTGTCTGGAAAATTTGAATCTAATGAAAGAATTTCTGATAAAAGACTCCAGTCTAATCAGGTGATTGATTATGACTTTTTTTTCCTTCTGTAACCACATTGGAAATCTTTAATTATATTATTAGCTTCAATAACCTAAGTAAGTATCTTATTAACGATTCTTTTAAATGCTTCGCTTCAGCAATTAGTATGTTCGATTGGACGATAGTTTGAGAGATTTTCTCATTTTATTTCCAGGTTTGGGGATTGAAATTATGGTATCTTGTTTCCACAAACGGTGAATATTACCACTGACTCATATATTATTGGAACTTTTGAGAACGTAGTTGAGGGAAATATTTGGTATGATTTTTAGAAAGCCGCAATAAATTTCGTCTGGGCCAACTGCTGAGTTGTGTGAATCTTTTAATGGAATCTAATAATTCTGGTAAAATAAGAGGCTAGTTGTTTCTTTATTATTAGAGTAGAGTATTTATTATGATGTTATGAAATAGTTTACAAGCGTTATTCGAGGAGGAGTTTTGAGTGAAGATTTGTGCTAATAGATTTACAGTATCCCTTTTGTTAATTGCTTTGATATTGCTTTGATATAAACGTCTCAATGGAGTGGTTTTATTATTCTGGGAGACTTTACGGATCATATTCCGTACGGTTTTGATTTCCGTTTTAGAATTAATATTGGATAACAAGTTCAAAGTTCATCCATAAGGTTCGCTTGTATTCATTAATTATTCTGCCTGCTTTAGTTCTATTTATCTTGTAGATGGTCAAATATATTGGGTTGGATGTTATTTGAACTTACGTAGAACCGCATGAAGCAATCTGATCGCCTTTTACACTCGCTATTAAACCACGATCTTTAGATTCTGGTATGTATTATTCTACAATATTAAGAGGTGTTTTGTAAAATAAGTGCATAAGTACTCTGCATTCTCAACAACGGCTTTTAGCGTAAGTTTTAGGTCACATGTGTTTTAAAATTATTCCTGGTTTGCTTTCTTAATTTTCCACTATGCTATTCTGGCAATGATCCAGAGTTTTCCAACATAACTGGCATCACTACCACATGTATCATAATGTACTTTCAAGTCATACTCTAGCTATTTTGAAGGATCACCTAAGGTGAGATCTATTGCATTATATGTCCCGCTTGATGGGTGGAGATAGGTATATTACCTTTTCTTTGTATAGGTATATATTTTTACTATTTGTAATATCTTGCATGTGTCTGCCCTTCTGGTCAGTATTTTTGCAACCCCATAGAATGTTATGGATATTAAATTCTACCATTAAAATAAATGGTTTTTGGAGCTGCTTCAATAGGTTTTCTAATTCAGTTCCATCTATGAGATCATTAGGTGAGATGTAAACAGAGCATATGGTGATTATTTTATGTAGTGATGCATTTATAGCCACTGTCTCTAGTGCTATATTCATGTCAAATTTGCTCTGAGGAATATAGTTTTTACTAATATTGTAGCACCATCCGAATCTCTGTTTCCACTATTGCTAATAAATTATATGATGTAGAGTTGTTAATATTTATATTCTCATTAACCTTTAAAGAATACCTAAAGGTAGATGATTGCAGAAGATAAGTCTCCAATAAGCAAAAGCAATTCGTTTCCATTTGCTTTTACAATTTTTGAGTTCCAATGAATAATTCTGTTAGCCATGATTGTTGAAATTTTCGGTTTTTGTTTAGTTGGTTTAAGCTTCTTTCTAGTTTTGTTTTTGGGTGGGTGGGTGATTTCTCATTTACAGGTTTTCTTTTTTGACACGGTTGTATGTTTCACGATGTTGAACAAGATTATTCTTTTATTCTTTTAACATCTCTGTTTACCGAGTTAAAATTTTCTATATTTTGATAGGATATATCAGATTTTAGTACGGGTTGCGGTTTAAATTGTTGCCCTTTCGCTCTTGATAAACAGTTTTCCTTATTTCAGTTAAATTCTAAAACACTTGGATTAATGCTGTTAATTGACAGAGATCCTATTTCTCGCCGCTCTGTTGTTGGGTTCTCGTTGCATTTCAGGAATTTATTGGAATATTTTGTCTAGTATTGTATTCAACAATTTTTCTGGCTTCAGGAAAATTTATATTATACTTGATTTCAATTATTTCGTTTTCTCTTTACCAAGCGTTACAAAGATGTGAGGATGTCGGGTGGTTCTCATTACAATGTATGCATTTTATGGTATCCTGGCAGCCCGTTTCTTGTTTATCTGTACTGCAGCATTTTGAGCGTACCGACTCAATTCTGGTATATCTGCTTTTATGGTGGTCAAATGTTTGTCAGTTAAGACGTCGTAGAGTACTGGGAATGTACATTTTGCACTTTTGTAATGATATAAGCTATTGTTATTTCAGATGGCGGTTTGGGTATGTTGAATTTTAATATGTATGTATTGGTGTTTCTGATTTGACCATATTTCAATTGTTATGCTGGTTGGATGTATTATGTTTTGAGAGTTTCTATTAAGTTAACTTTGATTTCTTCCAGACAAAACTTTGATTTTTAAGTTATTAAATATTGACCATTTTAGGATTTTTCTGCATTATTTCTTTTACCTTCTTGTATTATTACTGTATTTTTTTAAACAGCTATGGGATAAATTTTGGAGTGCATTGCTTTTTCGATTATGAATGTTGATAGTTTTTTAATGGGAGTTTCTTCAAGTGACTCCAATACTATATATTGTGGAGAGTAATTGTGATTTTTCGTATCATTATAAGAACTTGATTCTGAAAAGTGTCTTTTAATTTTCCGTGTTGCCATATTCACCATACTTGCTTCCCACCCTCCTCGGAGCCCTATGTTGGGAGACGATTGAGGAGAAATCACATTCCTCTATGCATCTCAGGGATACAAAAATGGTATATTCAGGTTTAGAATTTATATTTAGTCATCAATAATTACTTTCATTATTCTACCAGTGTAAGGTTGAAAATGATTTTCAATTTTTGATAATACATTTTAAGATTGACCCTTGCCACCGCCTTCTAGTACCAGTTTGATTAAATTTGCTTGGGGGTGTGTCTGTGTTTTTCTTGTGTATGTGTGTGTGTGTGTGTGTTTGTGTGTGTAGCTAATGTGTTTTTGGTGGGTAGATTGGTACAAGACTAGCTGATTCATCAGACCGGACCTCTCTGACCACCTGCCTATCTCGTCAGAGCACAATGAGTGTGTTGGAATTCAGGAGTATTCTTCCTAGCGCCTGAAGTCCTCAGCTAAAAGGATCCCGTCTTCATGCATCACATGTCGCCACCGATGGAAAACAGGTGACTCATTTGTTGTGGGGTGTGATACCATTCTACAGCGGTGAAGTCGGCATAATATTACAGCCCAAGCAGACAGTGCGCAATCATTTGAAATTTGGACAAAAAATAGTAGCAAAAGTAAATCCACTCCCAGAATATAACCGGGAATTTTTGACATGTTTTGAGTAAAATCATAGCAATGACTGGGGCGAACCTACATCATACATCAGAGTATGAAATAGACAAGCTTATACTATATTACCCGAACTACTTTATACATTACTATTAGTATGAAAATACATATATCGGAAATACAAATACTATTCTTCAATAAATTTTACCAAAATTATTAGGCATCAATATGTTAGGCATTTTAATCGAAAAATCAAAGACTCATAATAAAATTGAGATATGTAGAATTCAGACAAGTAATCTCTACGTATGACACTGCATGGTCCATAATATATGTGACTATTATTTGTGTTACAATGAATACATCTTAATACCTATGTATAGGAGAGTGGACTATAATAGCCTAGTCCATTAAATCCCTGGGGTATGAATTGGTCGAATTGAAAATAAATGAAGATTATATAATAATACAACATAGAATAATACCATAGTCTAGGCTTTTATACCAACATATGAAATTTGATCATTATTTTTGTTTTCAGTTATTTAAGTTAAACAACTACACCCATATACATGGCATTTGTATCATCATTTCCAAGTTTTCTGTCTGCCTTGTTAGCTCGCTAATCCCTGTTCAGTAATAATAATTGTATATTTACAACTCGCACAAAATTAACCTCAGCATTATACTTCAAAGATAGTGTGTTGGGAAATATATTTAGAATAATCCAGAAATAACACTAAGAACAAACCGGCTGCAATAATTAAAAATATATATATAAAGATACATAAAAAAACATGTATTTCCTCAAGAGATTTATTCAACAATTATGGCGAATAAATTGTAAGAGAACTAGAAGTCTTCCCAACATAAGATGAGTTGAAGACAGACACAATGAAAACTTCAACAACCCCTAGAATATGTTGATTTTCTTGGCGTAGCTTAAATATGGCACAAAGCCTAAAGTATGTGGTACGCTGTGAAGATCGAGCTATTTTTTCAGTCGTAATTGATCAAGCAAGACACGATTGCTAACCATTACACCCCGTCGAAGTACCCAGCAACTCCTAAATTATGTAGTCAAAGAAAGCGAGAAAAATGGACTAGCCAAGAATTGTAAACAGAATAAATGTCTGCCTGCAAGTGGAACATTTTAATGTGTGAGATACGAATTGAAGAGGGTAAATTCATGCAAATATATTTTTTATATGGGAATTGCTTTAACAGAGGACGGAAAATATGACACCGATATCCAAAAACTCATTGTAATTGTAATAATATGTCTTCCAAAATCTAAGCAAAGTATTACGGAATAGGGAAATTCCATTAGAAAATAAATGTGCTAAACTGCTATAGAATATCAGTCCTTCTACATGGCAGTGAATGCTGGACAATTACCTTGCATTTGAAAAAGTGATTTTAGGCAAAAGTGATTTTAGGCAAAAGTGATGTCGTTTGAAAAAATAATATTGAGAATAATATAGACATGACATGTAAGTAACGATGTAGTATTTAAAATAATACTAATCAGAAAGTTAAAGTAATTCTCCCGGACACGTAATGAGGAAAGAATGCTTTAAAATTTTTATACTCGCAGAACATAGAGTGAAGGCAGAGAGAAACATTAATTTACCTAAAGACTTTGTATAAATAGGTGAAAGAACAGGGTGTGATAGTAAATCATAGAGCTACAAAGAATATGAATATGACGGGAGTCCTGATCATTCACATACAGAAGTGACACAGCACAAAGAAAGAGAAGAGAGGAAATAACCGTGTATGGTCATTGATTAAACGAGGTCATTACGCTAAATCACACGATCCCGAAGAGACTTGAGGCTCGAAAAGTGCCATCGACGGCTTCAGGACATACTGGGTCGAGGAAATTTTAGTGTCATGTCTCCTGTTTGACAAGTACAAAATTGTTGAGATTTGAACACGGAATGCAGGGCCCGCTACGGACATACATACATTATACAATTGCATATCGACCGAAGCTAATAATTGCTAATAATGAAGAGGGCAATGTGCTATTGATGAGCGTGGATGGGTATGCTGATGATATATGAGTTCATATTTGTGGTAAGAATGATCTAGAATAGAAAATCAACACCATGTAAAAAATATTCCAGAAATAGAACTTAATATAAACATTTCCAAAACAGAAAATAGGATCAGAAAATGGAAGCAGTGATGGCACATACCTTGATTAACTAACTGGAATAAATAAAAACTAAACACACCAAATATGGGCCATTTATAATGAATATATTATAGGAGATAAGGAAATTGAAAATAGAATCGGCTTCCCTAGATTTATTTTTATTCATCATCGCCAATTGTTACAAAACCAAAACAGTAACCAGAAAACAAGAGTCATGATTTTAAACGGCCCCATCAGATATAAACTATGGATGTGGTGCTTAGAGTGAAACTCGTTTAGAAATATCTAAAGAGTGTGCTTTATAAAATCGCTTATTCAAACCAATGGCTAAAGGTGGCATTTCGCAATTGAAACCTGTATCTTTGAAGCTGGTGGACTGGCGGTATCAGAAACCACATCCCTTCAGGACATTCACCAGCAGCAACAACTTAAAAGGATATCGCAAGTAACTCGAAGAGAAAATAATGACATAATCAAGATTCTGATTTCCACAATACTTCAAACAGAAGGCTGATAGATCAAATAAGTCCTTATAAGAACACTGTTAATATAAGATAATTATATATATATATATATATATATAAATATATATATATATGTGTGTGTGTGTGTGTGTGTGTGTGTGCGTGCGTGTGTGTGTGTGTGTGTGTGTGTGTGTGTGTGTGTGTGTGTGTGTGTGTGTGTGTGTGTGATATAAAAGGCCCAAACACTAATATTTCATACTTATAATTCATTACATTGGAATCGTAATCACGATCCAATTGATCAGAGCTACAAATTCAAAAAGAAAAAAGAAAACATAACTCGGGGTATAAAAACAAAATTTCAGTGAGAGTTTACGTTTGGTAGTGGGAAACAGGGGAGAGGGAAATGTATGAAAGCTCTAGAGAGAGGTGTAACTGAAGAAAGAAGACCAGGGAAGGCTTTAAGGTGAGGGTGAGGACTAAAATTTAAAAGAGAGAAGGTTTAAAGACAGAAGTTAAATAATGGTTTAAATGAGTGAGATACAGATAAATATGATACCGGATAAGTTTGGATACAATAAATGATTATACGATCCAAATTTAAAATCTAGAGAATTTACACTGCTGATGCATATATATATATATATATATATATATATATATATATATATATATATATATATATATATATATATATATATATATATATATAAAAGTGAACATAGAAGTCAACACTTAGAGGCGACAGTCTGTTTCATGCTAGATGCAATCGTCAGGCCTTATTATATTATTATATTTACACACGCTCTATCTCTGATATTGAGCACTTTATCCCATAAATATAGTACATTTTAAGACTATATTTCTCCATATATATATATAATATATATATATATATATATATATATATATATATGCAGAGAGATACGATAATTTAAAAAGAAATGCCTAGTGTCACATGTTTAACAGGTGAATTGGAGCCATCAGAAAATAATTATGAACATTATGAATAAGTACATGTATTAAAATATGGGAATAGCTTTGACTTACCTCAGGATAAGATGTATGTATTTGCAATAGGATCTATGTCGCCCAGAAGAAGTTTTGCTCCAATCTGATTCTGTTATGGAAGGGAAAAGAAAATATGTAGAAAAATGTGAAAATTGACAAAGTTATATATATATATATATATATATATATATATATATATATATATATATATATATATATATATATATATATATATATATTCGTGTGTGTGTTTATGCGTGTGTGTGTGTAGAAACGTTTAATCAGTTAACATCTGATGAACATAAGCATGGTTTGTGAACATAAGCGTTTCAAACAGGAATAGAAATGCTTATACTAGTATGTACAACATAGAAAGGTGCCCAATTCTCATGTACAATATAAAAGTTACGCTTTTATTATTTTCCAATATTTCTTTTGAATGTTCTAAAGAAAAATTTTTCTGGATCACCTGAAGAACTATCCAAAGAAAGATTTGTGGCCAAAAATTAAAATTGCTATTCATAAACTGTAGTCATCAAAACGGAATGTCTTGCAACCATTATACATACAAGAGGTTTACAATAATTATCGAAAATTACTGATAACATCTATTAACAACGATTAGTACGGAAGGAATTATTTGCTTTATTTAAAAAAGAAAGAAATATTCTTAGAAATTAAGATTTAGATTATATAATTATATATTATTATACATTATTCTAAGTAAAACAAATATAATTGCTTTTAGGATAACGGAGCCTTCTAGGAGATCTCTACAGTATGTTTGTAATTTACAAAGGTATTTTCTATAAATAATTAATAAGCATAATACTTATTTCATCACTTTCAAATGACAGATGATACTAACTGAATTACAGTGAAAATTTCATAAAACCTAAAATTAACTAAGAGCAATATTTGGGAGATAGATGAAACAAAAATAAGATAAAACTTATATGCAATATAATATTAAAATTACTGGGGGGGAAGCAGAGAGAAGGAACTTGCTGTGAGCTGCAAGAGATAGAAGGAGGTGGAGAGCCATGATCGCCTCCATCTTGAAAGGACATGGCACATAAAAATAAAGAAGGTAAAATATTGAACGGATTCAGAGACAGTTTCGAAGTCTTCTTACTTTTCATTTTATCGATTCTTCCCTATTGTTATTCTGTGACAAAAAGTAACACTGCCAATATAATCTCATTTTCCATGCCTTATACCTGAAAGTCAGTGTGTCATTAACAGAATTTGTATGATTGCCAAAGGAAAGACAAATTGTAAAAATCATATAATTATCGAAATGTCGAATGTTAGCGAATCCTTTAACAGTAATAATATTAAAAACACACATACACACATATATATGTGCATATTAAATACAGTGCCATTCCATAAAAGTCACTCACCTGATTTATTTTTACTTAAAAATGTTTTCGCCTGTTGTTTTTTGGGTCAAACTAATTTTTAACCTTACTAATATAAAGACCCCTTCCCGACCACCTAGTAAAAAAAGTTTACTCACCCTAAGGTATTCTATTGATAATTATAATTTTGGATATAAATGAGGGTTAGAGAAACACTCAGTGCAAAAAAAGTGACTCATTTATTTCCTGCAACTAGTAATTAATAGAAACATAACCGAACATCTTTAAATAGAGAATAATAGAGGTATATTTTTTATAATAGGCAATATAGTTCGAAATATTTAATAATCTATGGGTCCTCCTTTATTTTGAATAACCTTTTCAACCCTTTTTGGAATTAACTTGATTAGGCTCCGGCAAATCTCATCTCCAAGCATTGAATTCCATTCGGATATGAAATTCACAATCAAATCCTCCTTGTTGTTCAACTGCTTTCTCGAGAGCCTGTATTTTATAATACTCCATATGTTTTCTATGGGGTTGAGGTCAGGAGATTGGGGCGGCCATGTCATAACACTCACCTGCTTCTCATTAAAGTATGCCTTCATCAATTATAACTTGTGACAGGGAGCATTATCCTGCATAAAAATCAGCTTGGTGGGATCGATTTGCACCCTTTCAGCAGAAGGGAGCAGACAAGACTCTAAACTTCTCTTGTACTGCTCGCTCCTGAGGTTCTTTTCAATAGGTTTTAAGAGACCAGTTCCATGAAAAGAAAACCACCCGCAGAACATTATACTGAACGGATGCTTGAGGGTACTTACTGCTAAATTCAAAGAGCTTTCAAAGCTTCTTCTTCGGGTTTTAGATCGCTTATCCTTTGAATTTAGCTCAACATTCGTTTCATCGGAGAAGAGAAAATTTAGTAAAAAAAATCAGGTGAGTCACTTTTATCGAACAACACTGTAGATTTTAAGGTTATTCTCTCATTAATTTTCATTAAATCAAACGAAATTCTTTGGATTGAAATGGACGTTATCATTGCATTGACATACTGATTAATAATTGATAATGTTAACGTTTTATATTTGTTTTTGTATCGTAGATGTTTATTTCCGTATCTAGCTTTATATATTTATCGGTTATTGTTTTATGAATACATCATGTTGCCTTGAGATTAATTTCATTTAATTTATATGAAATTATGCAACGATATAATTTCCTGTTGTGTTCGCTATCATCATAAATATTAATAATTTATCGTAAAGAAAATGTTCTGTGCTGGTGGAGGAAATAAATTGGAAAGTCATTTTTATGAACGTTTTGTTCAAGCGGTGATAGCAAAGATGAGGACATTAGTTCAAATGTAAATATTTCGGTCACATTATATCAAAATCCGTAGAAATATCCCTTCGTTTAAATATTGAAAGATCTGAAAGTAAATTTATTACATTCATGTGAAGGGTAAATTAATTCATTTTTAGAGTAACTAATAACCTATTAGAGCAAACAAATTTATAAAAATCTGACGAATACAGACTATATCTCCTTAAATATATTAACGTTTACTTTAATTTAAATTCAAAAGGTTCTTATTTTTGTATATTTTTATATTTAGAAATTATTTCCTCACCTCCCTGAAATAACGTTTACAGAAAACATTTATTTTTAAAACTTTACAAGATGTCCAAATATGATGATTAGATAAAAATCTGAAGTATTTTTTAAAATTATTCCTTCGACTTCAGATGCATGATTCTGCTTTAAATGACAAAAATATTTTGCTTATCTATCTGAGCACTTGTAAGAAAGCTGAAACAATATTTTCTATTTCTCTCAGAAAATGTGTTAAAAGATTAATCCTGTTCGCATAATTAAACACGACCATGGCTTTCTTGATATGTTTCCTCAAACATTTCAGCGGACGCATTAATTAGCCTCTCCCTGATGTATAATCCGTAAAAGAAATGTCTAAAGATAAACTATCTTCAGAAGAATGGTTTCAAGAGAAAACATTTTCCATGTAAGTCATGAGGGTATAATCCAAATGATTTACAGATTATTGCATTAATATAGTGCTCGTAATCACAATATCTAGATAATATTTAAGTGATAATTTGGAATCGCAAATATAAAATAGGATTCTTATTTGAGAATTGTTGTAACAGTAATTATTATTCAGATTAACCGAGATATCTTCTAGAATATGGTCAATGTTTCCGTTTATAAACTTCCATGTGGAAATGTTTTAAAGCACATTTCCAGTAAAGTGTCCTTTTAACTACTGTTTCATATAGAAATCAATATATGAATTATATAATAATGTGGTAATTGATGCTTGAGACCCAAATTCTAAGCCAGATTTTTTTGCAACATATTTTATTTCAAAGTAAGGACTAAACTACTCTGAGTCACAAATACATATTAGCCTTCATTACTGAACTGGGAAAACACATTTACGTCGCATTAAAGGAAATAAATCCGATGACATTATTTTGAATATAATTATATATGTATATGTTTTGTAAGCATATACACGTAAAAATCTTTCAAATAAAAAAAATAACTGATCCTAATAGAGTTTGACGGAGATGATCTGAAATATCCCCCGGCGTAATTAAAGTTATTTCATTTTTCTCTTTCTTTTTTACATTTATTATCATATTTATTTTGAATTCTTTTTCGGTCTCACTAGTAATAAAATATTGGCGATCAAATACATCGCTGTCTGACGCCTGAATTTATAGTCTTACAAACAGCAGATAACAAAATTACACTAAACAATCCAACCTCATCTCTGGACAGACTTTTTTCAATACTATCATCTCCAATGACACTTCTCACTCTGCGCCCCCTTTCATATTCAATCTCTCACTCGTACGCACACACACACACACACACACACACACACACACACAGACAGACACACACACACACACACATATATATATATATATATATATATATATATATATATATATATATATATATATATATATATATATATGAATGTGTTTGTGTCTGTTGTGTGTGTCTAAATTATTTTCAGATAGATTTTATTTGTAAAGGAACAAAATAAATAAAAAAGTAACACGACGGAAAACTATACTTAGCCAACGCGTTTCCTCCTCTGATGGATTTTATTAAGGTAAAGTAGGATTTAATTAGTTTCATGTGTTTATATAGAAAGGCGAGGATTTCATTGGTTTATCAAGTTTTTAAATTTGTGACTATTCATGTCAGTTCATCAGGTGGTTGATGTGGAGGACAGAAAGTGTCATAATTCAAAGTCTGGAAAGATTAATACGCATTTTTTTTCCTTAAAACTAGAACATTGGTTGGACTGTGATTAGCTTGTTATGGTATGCGATGCACGTATCCGTTGTACATCTTCAAAAACAGGAGGCGATGGATTTAACCATTTTCTTTTGATGTGTCCCGAAATTTGTAGCTGTGTATATTGGCATGGGAAATTAGTAATTATTTCAACGAATCTGAGTTTGGGAAAAACCGTGGCGTAGATTTATATTTTGATAAGATTCGATGACAACACATAAAACCATAAAACAGGATTAAATCTGGAATAATTATATGTTTCTACTTAAGTGCATTAAGAATCTGCAGCCCTCAAATTTTGGTTAGGTATTAATTAAGAATTTAAGAATAATTGCGAATTTCATTTCCAGTATATTTATCATAGTAAGATAGGTTTGTCAACCTGCTGGCATTCTCGCGTTATATTGAGAAATGTATTCTCAAGGAAAGCATTTTGACCAGATCACCCTTTTTATTCACTTCACAGTGAATATTATTTTGGTTTACATTCCTTAAATAAAACAGAGGCAAGTTCCTTGCCACCGTGTGAGTCATTGGTCGCAATTACTACGAAACTACTATAGAGGTGGAAACCAAAAACCCCAGTAGGTAAGTGTAGGAGAAGATGAAATGTACGGAAGCGATAATTACTAAGAATTCTTATTTTTAGCTTTTGGACATCCTTAAGGGCTGCCAATCCTGAAAGATGGCTGGAGATTGCGAAAAATCAATGAATGCTGTTAGATACCTTAAGGCTCAGTGAAACTAATATTAGGTATTTGTTTCACTTATGTGTCCTCGAATTTTTGCTGGAATACGGAAAAGAACTAAATAAAGATTTAAAACTGAGATAAATATAATTGTTTCCTTTATGCTATTAATCTGCAACCCAATTTCAAGCATTTTTCTTAAAGTATTTATTGGCGTATGGCCACATAATATTCAAGCACCAGTTCTAGTATGATCACCGAAGTTAAGCAACGTCGACCGCCTGGGAATACAAGATACTGTAAGCTTGGATGTACTGTAAGCTTCGATGTACTGGGTAATGGCATGGAATTGTTCATCGAAGTTACGAGTTCCAATTTTAGTTGCGTTCGTTTTATTCACTTACATGCAAATTCCATTGACAAAGGCATCCACATCTTCTTCCCGCCTATGAGGTAATTAATAATTTTTGTATCACTAAAACAACTATTACTTCCAACAAATTATTAAGCTATAGACAGATTTTATCAATACAACGGACCATCTCTAACTTTTTAAAATATGTAATTAATGAGGAATTTAGATTTAAAAATGCATTACTATAGGATTTTATTTTTTATAATTAATACAGGATTTTAATTTTTATAATTAATACTAGATTTTACGGATAAATCACTGGTCTTTTTTCCTGTACAGAATATAATGTTTTAAGCTGACGTTCAATTTTCACGAAGATTTCCTTTCACTTATGTAAATATGTTACTAATTTCTTCATATTTTATTGCAAGATAATGTGTTGGTAAAGAAAAGAAAAACCAAAAAGAAAAGAAAAATAATAAGTGTCAACTTCCGGTAGGAATAAGTCTGCAACAGATTCGTCCCTCGATCGCAACACTTGTAGCCAAAATCCAGTTCAAACGACTGTCCGACGTAACAATCCAACAGGCAACGTAGAGACGGCAAAATTAGGTCACACACCCAGCCTTCGCTTCTCGCCAACAAGAACGCGTCTGTCTCTCCTAACAAACGGCTCGCGTTTCACCGCCGAGGCCCGACCATAATTTACATACGAATCACTAGACAACGAGATTTCGCGTTAGTCGTCCGAGACCACCTGTCATAAAACACGGGTGCCGCCATTTTGATTCTTTCCTCGTTCGTCCAGTATTTCATTTATCCAGGGACTGTTGCCTTTCAGTTCCACTACAGATAATATTCTTTGTATTGAAATCAATAGCTTGTTGATTGCAAACAAACCTGATTAGATTATAAACACCGAGGAGGATACAAATGTATCAATATGTTCACTTGCAAATGAAAAGCGTATAAAAAATGCTTTCATGGGGTCTGACAGCTTCGATGCCTGTTTTTCTACCTACCACGGTTTCCATGAAATGTGGAGTTGCCAGGTTTGAGTGAATAACAACATTTCTTAGAGATATATGTTCTAATATTCCTAACACGTTCAGGTTTGTTTGCAACAGTATCTTCTCCAGTGAAGCTAAGAATTAGTTTTCGAAATATTTGGTTTATGACGTCGTATACAATAGCTGATATAAAAGCCTGAATAATCGTGGTTATATTTTTCTAAATTATGACCAGTTATCTTTATTCTACATATATATATATATATATATATATATATATATATATATATATATATATATATATATATATATATAATCAGTTATTCTTAAGTAAATAGAAAAAAAATATATAACATAGTCAACAGCAAAATTTGATTGTGGATCCTTGTTGATATATTAATTGCAATGCTCCCCCCAAAGGATGCAGTAGATAAATTATCGTCATTTTATATTTTTTATTTGTGCATGCCTGTTGTGTTTGTGTGTATGTTATTCTTTATTTTACCGATTGCACAGTATCGTAGTGTCAGTTGGACAAAATCTGTGATAAAATGTGACACAATTCACACAGACAGAAATTTGAAAACGGCATACTGTACTGCTTGGTATTCGCTTCGCAAGCTCCATTACGACTATTTTAAAGTGTTTGAGTGTAAATCTGTCCAGAGTATACGGAAAGAGCTAAAAAGAGTCTAGTGGTGATTACGAAGGTTCGACAGCTAGGAAAACACACTCTGATTGTTCTGATGTGACAAAACTCCCGAATTTGTAGCCGAGGTCATCAAACTCCACATGGAGGTCTTTATCAATGCCCTAAGGAAGTAGTTCCACCCGCAGTTACGAAATTGGTAGTTGGAAGACCATATATCTAGCAACACGAATCTACAACATGCCACACAAGCAGGAAAACCCAGTAATGGCCATCAGCCAATTTCTGTGACCGCATCACCACTTACCTCTGGTCACCTACCTCTCCAGGCGGCAACTCCCTTAGTTATTATGTGTGGGGCGCAGTTGAGTGAGAGCCCAAACAAACCCTTATAACACCAAAAATAAGCTGAAGGCAATAGTTATGGCAGGATGCACCAACTTAAACAAGTAGACAGTACAGAAGAGATGCAGAAGATTCTGAATTCGTCTGGAGGTCGTGGTTGAAATGAATGGAGATTTCATTGAATACATTTACTTTTTAGTATTTTAAGATATATTTGTGTAATTTGGAAAATATATCTGTTAAAATGAGATATCAATGTTATTTTAATTTTTGCGTAATTCAAACGACAATATATCTATCGCACCCTCTATACATCAGACAATGAGAAAAATTGTAATTTACTAATGTTTTCCTTAAAAGACATCCTATCGGGTGGCATTTAAGCTAGCTTCTCCTGCAGACTCTTGATTGGGCCTTCATCGCAATCGTTAGGGAAGAGTAGATGCGATAAGCAATAAAATTCAGAAGAAATCAAAATTGATCGCTGCATTTTATTGCATTAATATGTAAGCTTACTTTTAAAATATCAACGATAATTCTTCTACCGCCAATCAATTTAAGGATATTCAGATTTAAGTAGGTCTTTAGATTCCGGACAAACAATTATTTTTATTTCATGGGCGACTTTTGCCGAATTTCGAAATTAATTTCGATTATTCCCAAATGTATTTTCAATTGATAAAATTTCTTACCGTATGAAATAATCCTCGCAAAAAATTCACTTAAAACTCGCCGAAAAACATCGCATTAAAGAAAAACTTAGGAATCTAAAATTCCAGTATTCCGGGTCTAGATCTGGCCCAGATTGTTAATTTATTAATGGAGACGGCCTGATTCCAGAATGATATGATATGTAAGACTACGGCCTCTAGGATTAAAGTTGAAATCTAGGACATTTTTATTTGAAAAATTTTAATTTGAGAACTTGATTTTGTTATTTTAACATGAGCTATTGAAAGATAGAGAGCTGTGTCCCTTTAATAGTTTTATCAATAGAGACCAAGATGGCGGAATCCGAATACAATAGCAGTAATAAAAACTCGGTAAAGTACTCGAGGTTCTAATCAATCACACGACATCCTCTCGGACAAAGTCAGCGCTACCACCGATGTTTTAACGGCCATGACTGAAGTTATCTCTCAAGCTCTAGATAAGTATGGCTAAGCTCGGGTTGAGGTTTTAGATATCTTGAATGTATTCAACAGATTTTGGCATGTTGGTATTCTTCGAAAACTCCAGGCCAACTCCAGGACGAATATTTGGTTTAATGCACTCATTCCTAACAAATGAAGTGTTCGTGTTGAACGTGCTCACTTCTAGATCCTTTCAAACGACCGTGGGGTCCACAAGAGCGCTCTAACCTTTGATGACTCTGTTCTGATTTTCATTAGAGATTTCCGCAATGTCATAAGTTCCTAGTTAGAAACATATACGGTTGACAGTAACATTTAATCCTACCTCAGTAGCAAATCTGACAGAAATGACAAAATGGATAGCGAAATTGGGAGAAATAGGAAAGGACGAAATTTATAAATATCTACAAAGGACAGGGAACTGTGAGGAGTCCTGATAACTAACACCCTAAATGAACACGACCTATAGAAAAAGAAAGCGTAGTTTTGGAAGCGATTAAATTGTTAGCGTTGAAATACAATGAGATGAAACTGATTACACTAGTTTGTCTTTCGATGTTGGTTTTCTTTCACGCCCAGGCGAATTCTCTGTCATGCTAAACTGTTTACAATTTTTCATAACATACTGTTCTGTAAATCTAGGGATAGCTAACCGATTTGAATAATGTTCTAACGATTTTCCGACTTATGGAAGTTAATAATTTTCTGTCTCACTTGAGACAGAAAATTATTCCTTTGTCTTCCCCATCGTGTTGTTAACGTAAGAATAGCAGTGGTGAAACTCTATGCACAACGTGATGTTCTTTGCTGGAATTATCAGGAAGATTCTGCTAAATAAATAGTCTAGAAAGCTTCACCGATAAAATGATTATGTAAATTACTTATACTTACACGGATCAATAAATTTCAAAAGATATGATATTTTCTACTGTACGAATAATTACGTCTTTTCTTAATTTACATAATTCGCCTGTCACATTTGTTGTATTTAACCTATTGTCCTGAAAATAAAGTTTTGTATTTCTTTTTGCGCTGATTAAAATATTAAAAAAAAACTGACCTCATACGGGCATTAGATTCTGAGAAATGGATAAAGATCTTCAAAATTGATGGGTGTACGGATTTTGTCGTTGACTATATAAGTGCGAATCTTTAGACAAAAACTATTAGTACTAACATTACAAGGCGCTTTCCTTTCCCCGAATTGCGCTCTCTCGGTCATTGTCATGTTTATTTACAGAATAAGTACGTAAGAATTCGCCTGCCTTTAACCGATGGATTACGGGGAAATCTCTGACTATTGCCGAATCAGTCGGGTTATGATCCCGGCTTGAAGCAGTCGGATGTCTAACCAGACTAAGGAGCTGTGATACAGCGAAACAGTCTTTCTGTGGATGACACAATATATATTTGTAATGGTGGGTGAATGCTTTTATCTGATTCAGACGCCTGCACAGATAGATTTCTTATCGTCCAGCACCCACAGGTCCGACCTGTTGTTTGTACTTAAACTATACTGCGCAGGCATTAGTTACAGTTTCTGGAAGAGAACGGATTTTCTGGCGCGATCAACAGTCTGGACAAAACCAATACGCTTACAACACTCGGTCATGATGTGTTATCAGAAACATATATATATATATATATATATATATATATATATATATATATATATATATATATATATATATATATATGTGTGTGTGTGTGTGTGTGCGTGTGTCTAAATATTTGATATATATATACTGATCACTAAAGAAAAAAGAATCTGTATGTTCCTAAATATACACTGCTGATCAATTAATCTAAAATTGATGGGAATACTTGTTAATTTAATCTAAACAGATTTAAATTCGTCATTATCTGAAATTGCTACTAGGTATGTGCTATAAAATGATATAACAATTTAGTAATATTATACTCGATGTAAAATCTGTTTGTACAGTGAATGATGTCTAATCGCTGCAGGTATATATACAACAAACATCATCCAATATAAAATAATACAACTTCATTATTCTTACACGAAATGTCGTCGTAGAATCTGAACATTATCTTTTGATTTTTATTTGAATGGATGCATATAGACCATTTCTTGATATTTCCTGACAGAAGTAATCGATAAGTTTGTCGTCTAAACATGCTTAAAATTGTCTCACCATCAGGCAAAATACAAATAATAGGTCAAAATACTTGCGGATGTTGGGATTCTACAATTAACTTTGCAATGAAAACAAACAGGAATAAAGATTCTATAGGTAATTTATTCATCATATATATATATATATATATATATATATATATATATATATATATATATATATATATATATATATATATATATATATATATATTTGCACAATGTAAGGGAAACAGGTTAATTTAAAAAATATTTATTTTATATTTCGGATAAATATCAAGCAAAATAAAATGAAAGGAAAGGCGAGAGACCTTCTGTGTTTACGTGCATATATATATATATATATATATATATATATATATATATATATATGTGTGTGTGTGTGTGCGCGTGTGTGTCTGTGTGTGTGCGTCTGTGTGTTTGTGTGTCTGTGTGTGTTCCGCATTGAATTATGAATAGCAAGTTTTCCATATCATAAATCACTATGGAATGTTATTATGCTTACAGTATATGCATAAATCATTATAGTAGATTGCAGCTTAATATTATACTTGTAGCTTAATATATACCCATGTATAGGATTGGTGTATACGGAATAAATTCCAGTAACCAAAAATACTATTCTTAAAAGTGTTTAGTACAGAGTAGAGCAAATATAATTTATTCGAAAATTATAGCATAAATATATTATAAAATCACTGCAAAATAGCCATTTTGCTTCATCACTTCAGGTGTCATATTAGGTGATTGTGTTGTATGTAGAATAAGGGTTTAGAAGGTTCCAATTCACCAAACACCCCTCGCTACATAATGAGCAAACAAAATACAAGTATATGAGACCACAAAAGCTTGACAACGAACCTTTGTTATAGTAATTAATGCCTTAGTCTTAGGTTTCGACTAAAATATAAATCATTCTGACTAATTAATATTAAATTTAACCTCAAAATTGAAAATAAAAATTAAAAATTGAAAATTAGCATTTTTAAATTTTAAATTTAATCTGTATTAATTTTAAAATATTATAACATTATATGAACAAATTGTGGAAAAATATATTTTGTTATTTATGTTATTTTAATTGAAAGGCCAAAAACTCAGAATAAACGTTAAAATCTAATATGGATGTACATCTTCGTTACAACTTACATTTGAAGTGGTGATTCGGTCGGTCTGAAATCTTGCAAAAGACAATACATACGCCATCAGATTATAATACACAAACACGTAGACATAGTTAGATATATAAACACTCAAAAACACCAAATAGATGTCCACGATCCTTATTTTAATAAAATTGAAAGTATAGAAAGCTTTTATAATTAACACATGTTCTACAAATATTACATCACCAGGTTACTTTGGTTTAATTCCTGTTTTTAGTAAATTAATAATAGAACACATTCTGGTGTGTAAGCTTTAAAAATATAAGTTTAAATAAATAAGTGACTTACTTGAATTTAGTCAGAACTTAATCTAAATAACGATATTGTTAAAGTTAAAAAGAAGTATTCAATCGCTTAGTCTGATCCATTTTTCATGGTGCCAATTTCCGTGGGAATTGCATTTATATTTTGATGACGACGCTAGATAGATTAAATATCTCAAGGGAGAACTATTGAAATTTTCTCCTATATATCTCATGGCGTTGAATTCTCCATCAATTTTATACAAATGCTCACGCACGTCCCCCACACAAACACGCACACACACGCACACGCACACACACACACACACACACACACACACACACACACACACACATATCTATATATTCAAATACTTTTAAAACATACATAGTAATACGAGACAATAAAATTTTGTACTTGGTTGGTCACGGTGTCTTTAATTAGTAGCTCGCATATTGGTCATTTCTTTTTTGCTGATAACCGTACATGCTGTTTGATTAGAATTTATGTTTAGTCACTTCATCACACTTTCATTTACTACCTTCTGCAGGATTACATGTCGTTTCTTTTATATCTGAAATCAAAACTGCGTCATCTGCATATGTAATATTCTTAAGATTGGGGTGTCATCAATAATTAATCTTTCTGTTTCCCTCAGGTTTGCGCATGTTATTTGCACCAAGTATAATATCTGGATTATTCTAATATCTTTCAGAAAACATATACAATACGTAAGACGATGAATTTTATATCGCTGACGATGCCACGAATCTTACACACTAAGGATACTCTTTACTACTTCAAATATGAAAATGTATAAGCGTATATAATATTGTATTATTATTTAGACATTCACGATAGTGCTGCTTAAACCAACAAATAATATCCTCAAAAATTAAAATTCATATATTGAGATATATGAATGATTTAGTCAGGATATCCTGGAAATATGGAAGTGAATGTGCAACCTCAGTTCACAGATAGTAGCCTCTCGGTTTTGAGGAATACCAGAAATAATCAAATGACGCATGTATCAATCCGAATTCTGTTGAAATCTGTGAGAAATCAATGACAACAAGCTAATTTTTCAAGCCTGTCAAATATTTTGATATTGATTCCAACACTTACAAAACATTTATATTAATAGGCCTAAACATAAATGGATGTGAGCTTCCAATGAATTTACTTATATTCTCGTCCTTCCAGAAGTAAGTATGTTGGATTTAAATATATTAAAATATGCTTTTGACAGCAATTTTTGTTCCATAATTGTAGACATATTTGCCAAAGTTTCTCTCACTATTGCTAAGTAGATTCTTCGTGAATATCTTCAGTAATGGGCAATGCTTTCAGAAATGTAAAATAAAATCAGTTTATTTAAATAATAGTTTTTTTTGCGTTTGAATTGGTATTTTATAAATCTTTCCGCATATTACCGTTTGTAATTGATTGAATGGTGATTTTCTAGGCGTAGCTTAGATGTGGCACAAGGTCGAAAGTAGGAGGCACACTGTGAGGATCGAAACCACTACTCAGTTTTAATTCTTCTAGCGTGACATGCATACTAACCATTACACTACACTAAAGTGCCTTGAGGCTGGCTGGCTGATTCGTTCCTTCTCAGTAATGATATATGTTCGTTCTTTCCCTCATATAAGCCTGTTCTCGAAATACATTACATTATCGATAACAATGATTAGCCAGAGTACTCTTGAATCATGTCTCTATATCAGACTTGCAAATGAATACTGAGTCTCTCTTTGATCACTGAATTATCTCTAATTCCTTGTCAATATAAAAAGAAAATCTACATTCATAACGTCATTGAATTATTATTTAGACATTCACGATACTGCTGCTTCAATCAACAAATAATATCCTCAGAAATTAAAATTCATATATTGGGATATATTAATGATGTAGACAGGATATTTAAATAACGTGGATAATTCTATAATATATTTAACAGATGTACTACAAGAAATGCAATATTTACAAGGGTTGGACAAAATAATTGAAACACTTGAAAAATTCAAAGAACATTTATTTAATATGGAGTTGGCCCTCCTTTAACCTCAAATACGGTTTAAATACGTCTAGGAATGGAATCATACAGTTACCTGACTTTATCCAGAGGAAGCTTCAGCCATTGTTCCATTAACAACTGCTCCAGCTCTTTAAGATGTCGTGTTTTGTCGAGGATAGCGGATTCTAACTTATCGCTCCAGAATGTACCACAAATGTTCAATAATATTGATATCTGGAGATTGGGGAGGCCACTCTATGTGTTATAGCTCAATGGCATGCTCTTTATACAAATTCTTAACCACTCAGGCGTTATGTATTATCGTCTTCGAAGATGCAGTCACTATCAGGGAATAAAGTCTGGGTCATTGATGAACATGATCTCCCAAAATGTTCAGGTAATCTTTGTTGTTGATTCTACAATGCAGGACAACAGTTCAGCAACCTTAGTGATCGAGGCTCTTGCCATGCGTGCTCCTACAATTTGCCCTTTTTCGAACTCAGAGAGGTCATGCATTTAGCTTAAATTTTACTAAATTCTAGAAATAAATAAAACAAAGACAGTAAATTGGATAAATAAATGTATTTACAATAGATATAACCTGGAATTACAAAGTTTTAGTTAAGCTTCTTAATATAATAGGTCTTTGAAATATAGGAGTGGAATTTGCACCCGTTCTAATTATTTTGTCCAACCCCTGTACATCGTCTGAACATTGAAATGATTATAAATATAGTAATAATAAAAAGTTGTTAATACATCAGGGAATAAAGAAATTAATTACAACTGAAACGAGTTATAATAGAATAGAATACCATTCGGAAAAAAAAACATGTAAAGACTAGGAATATATGAAAATATCCAAGAACACCGAATCTTATGAAGATAAGTGGATTTTTACATGATAAAAGAAAACTCAGTATTGCTAAGCAGAATGAATGTCGTAAATTATTACATTGTTCTCAAAAATAATCAAAATTTCTCTTTGCAAATTGAAATAGAGACAGAACTAAAATATAATGTCTGAAATATTGATGTTCTAAGGAGACAATATAGAACATAAAATGAATACCGAATCCCTTGAAGAATACAGCAAAGGCTACCAAAAGTATAACAATGAAAAATGTGTAACATAACTGCGCTGTGCATTTTCTAAAAACATTTCTTTACTATTTGTTCTGATGCGCTTCCCACATTGGTACCTGAACTTTATGTATTTAAGCGCACTAAAAGATCACGGCAGAAGTTCGTAATTTTATAGTTAAAAAGGCTATATCTAAATGTAAGTTCTATGATAACAGATTCTTCCCACACCCTTCATAATTGTGGAAAATTGCTTTCCGGTCAAAATCGATATTTAAAAGTTAAATGCAATTTCTATCCTTATCTTGTCTTCTTAATGTCAGTTCTGTTAATGTTTGCTAGCCTTAAAAATTAAGTAATTCCAATTTTTTGCTGAAAGATCAGCATAGCATGATGAAAAAAGCGCCAAAACTTAATAAAAGCAAAACTTTTATCGTCATAATTTTATTACTAAGAGGAAAAACAAAATATTTTTTATATTTTAATAAAAAAATTAATCTGTTCTAGCTTGTTCGGAAGTTTGGTTAAAAATCCTGTTTTCTTTGGCGTCAGCGCTCGATGTAATATTTACAATTAGTGTTTTGCACTTTTTTTCTGGTGAAAAACATTGATTTTGAAATTCTTGCAAAAAACAAATAATTGTCGTATTTCAATGGAAATTTCAGATGTTTTTTACAAATGAATGAAAGTATTTATGAAAGTTTTTTATTAAAAATTATGTTTCTATATATACAAACAGATGTAAGTGGAAATAAAAAACAAGCACATATAAACACAAACATAAAAACAAGCATGTAGACAAGTGCTCCCATATAGACCAGGAGTATAAATAAATATACTCACTATCCTAAGTTTAGGCATTTAAATTCTCTATGGAACAGTTTTCTAATTTTATTAATTTGAAAATTCATAGTATTCCTTACAAACATAAGCCATCATCTCTGTACAATCCAATGTAATTTATACTAATTTCACGATATGCAGTAAGAGTATATAATATAAAAAGATCAAAAAAGTCAGAGAATTCTGCAGAGTCCAATGATCCCATTGTGATGTCAAAATAAAATTTAAATATTAAAAAATATGACTTATTCATATTTAGATGACCCTTTTAGAAATTATTTGTGAATAAAAATATGAATCAAGCGGTTAAATAAAAATGCCGAATTTTTTTTCCATTGAAAAACCAGACACGCTGGATAACGGATGTTTATGTTTGTGAGCAACAACGACACCCCACCTAAACTTAACCTTTGTAAGTAACATATATTGGATACATGAGTTGTCTAGGGAAATTAAAACTCAACCCCGCCTGATCAAAATAGATTGAATTTTCCTTAAAATTTATAACGCAATATATTAAAATATTAGTTTAAATATTCATGGAGACCTACCGGATACTATTCGGAACATACGTGTCGACAACGCTAATATAATAGCATCAACCACGTGCAAAAAGGCTAAAAATAATGGAAGCCTTATTAATAAAAACAAACAAACCAACACTTAATAATATTAACTTTGAAGCGGACATAATATCTTGACCGTGTTTTGAAACTAAAAAATTGAAAACATTTTATAAAACATACATACAGCAAACTATTTCTAATTTTAACAGTTAAAATATAATCCTTGACAATATAATCCGAAAGCGCTCGGATAAAAAGAACATTCGGAGAGTTTTTATATAATTTATCATCCGAAAAGAAAGAAATTATTAGATCGTATGAGAAATTGTATAAAAAAACTAAATAAAAGCACATTGTCTGTCGTATTTAATGAAATGTGCATATATATATATATATATATATATATATATATATATATATATATATATATATATATATATATATATATATATATATATATATATATACAATTACTTGGATGGAAAAGGATATACGTGTCCGCTTAGAGCAAGCTTTTTGAAGAAAAAAAGTCACCCGAGAAAGGCCGGCGGTGTCATTCATAATATTTGGTGATATATCAAATCAGTAACAAAAAAATTAATAAATATTTTATTACAAGAAAGATTTGTCACAATGCTACTAATATCGGGTGAAGACATTTCTGCTGACTCCGAGAAAAAATATGAACTCCATTCTTAATAAATTACATAATAATCAAAATTTCTTGCCGATTGTAATGATTTACCCTGGGAATGAAAGGATTTGTTACGACTGATAATGCTTGCTTTAGACTTAATCTTTACAAGTCGTTTCCTATGTATGAGGACAAACTTATAATAACCCACTACAGTCAAAAAAAAGAAAAAAACACGAATGTACTAACCTAAACTGCTGATACGAAGAAGTGGCTTTTTATGAAGAAGTGGCTTTTTATGAAGAAGTGGCTTTTTTATGAATATTGCTTATGCTTAAATAAAAGAAAAGTTTTGAAGACACTTTGTAAGGAAAAAGCTGCGGAAACTATGTATTTCTTTACAGTTCCTTCAGACGATTTTTAAAATTATATGCTCAAAAATTTGCAAAAGATATGAAATTAATTTTTTGTGTCAGTACTCATCACATCAAACCGCACCCACCGCAGTGTCTTTTTCCAAAGAGAAAGTGTAAAATCAACATGCCCTGATGCTAATACGAAGGATATTTTACTAAACAGGCTTACACATGCTTATACATACATATGGATGGACGCACATATTTTCGCGCACACAATTGCCATATGTACCGCTTTTGAATATATATATATATATATATATATATATATATATATATATATGAAGAAATATAGTTTTAATTTGTGCTATATTTATAGGATACAGTGCTCAATATCAGAGAGCTTATGCAAATATAAAAGTGTTCAATGAAGTCAACATTCAGAGACGACAGGCTGTTTCATACTAGACGTGCTCTCGCGATTGCGTCTAGCATGAAACAATTTGTCGCCTCTGAGTGTTGTCTTCAATGGTCACTTATATATATATATATATATATATATATATATATATATATATATATATATATATATATATATATATATATATATATATATACATACATACATATACATATATATCTGTGTATTTGTGATTATATTATGTCTAAAATTCATATACGTATTCATATGTGGGTACTTAAGTATCCATGAGGTAAAATTCACATGTGACAAAAACTAACTACGCATAAATAAGCACTGATTTATATGAGAACAGAATATATATTCATTTTTACCCTGGCTTTTTTTGTAACTCGCACATATATACATACACAGAGTGCAAGCTCGATTTCATAGATGTCCTGTTTTACTTTTCTTTTTGAACTCAGCGTTTACTTATTTATTTTTCAAATCAAATGTTCTCATTTTTGATTTATTTTTTAATTGCTGTCTCTTTTAGCTAAATATGTTACCATTTCACCGAGTCACAGTTATTTTTTTTAAATCGGCAGTAACGTTTAGCAGTAGCGTAGAATATTTCTCTTTTCTCGTTCTTGGTATTGTTCAACAGACAGAACTAATCCTCAAATGACAAAAATATCATAAATCTACCGAATCAAAATATTTCACCCTCACCTCCAATTCGGAGTGTATACCATTCTACGATTCATTAAATCTCAAAGCATATATTTTGTTACATATATTTTCTTCTTTAAGCACACTTAGTATCGTTGATTTTAAAAGTATACACATGCACACATCGAATCTGTTTCTAGTGCATATACTAAAAGACAACGCTCTGATTTGTAACGAGTTTCATTGGTCAAGTAAAATGCTAATATGCTTTTCGAAATATATCTATTTCCTTAACTAAATATATTCGTATAATATGTTTCCTTTTGATTTCTTATGATATCCACTGGTGTAAACACAGCGATGGCAAATGTGTATGCATTTACTGAAAGGAAACGTGCGTGTGCAACCAGAATATAGGAAAAAATAACATTTCGTGTTAATTTCATTAGTAGTCTAATCATTGAGGGATTAGGGATTGGAGACAAAACTCAAGCATTTTGGATGACATTTTTTTCATCCGTTTTCAGTTGTAAGATTTATAAGTATGTTCTTTTTCTTTTTATCTTTAAATTTTGAATTTTTTTAATTTTCTTTCTTCTTTTTGTATTTCATTCCTCATTATTTTTGCCTCGATTGCTTCAATTCCCTGTGTCATCCTTATATTTGCGTCCATATATGTTAAGTTTTATTAACGTGTCTATGTTTTAGGATGCTAATTTGTTTGTCGTGCCATCATCTGATATCCTGTTGCTTGAGACCTGTAGCGTTTATGTATAGTTTTCATATCAGCATTGATTTTATCGGATATATTGCTATTTAGATAAGAATGATGATAAAACATACATGCATATATATACAAACACACTCGGACCCACACACACACACACTCACACACACAAAACGCAAACACATATATATATATATATATAATTTCTCCTTCCGTTATTTTTGAATAAATTTATAATGTTAAAATCATAATGACTGATTTAATATCAAATGTAAAATTTCTATTTACTATATAATTTTAACTTAAATTAATATATATATGTATAAATATATACACATGCATATATATATATATATATATATATATGTATATATATATATATACACACACATGTATAGATACTTATATATATATATATATATATACATATATATACATATATATATATACTTAAAAAGATAAAAATATACTTGTAAAGATATACATATAATTATAATTATAAATATATATTCTCATGTGAACATATATAAATATATATACATATATACATGCATATATCTATACATATATATATATATACTTACATATATCTATACATGTAAATGTATATATATACATATAAACATATATCTATATATATATATATATATATAAATATATATATACATATGTAGGTATATATATATGTACATATATATGTATATATTTGTATATATATGTATGTACATATATAATTATGGATGTAAATATATAAAACTGTATGTATGTATATACGTATGTATGGATATATATATATGTATGGTTGTATATATATATATATATGTATAATTATAAATTTATACATATATATATATATATATATATATATATATATATATATATATAAAGAGAACATTGACGTCAACACTTAGGGGTGACAGGCTTTTCCATGCTAGAAACATGAAACAAGAATTTAAAAGTTTATTTCTTCATATATATATATATATATATATATATATATATATATATATATATATATATATATATATATATATATATATATATATATGTATATATAATGATAGATTAAAAGACACCTTAAAAATGCATATCGGCTACAATTCGTTTCATGAATATTGTTAATTTAAAAAACGTTTTTCATGCTTTCAATACAAAATTACTTTCAAATATATATATATATATATATATATATATATATATATATATATATATACATGCATATATATATACATATATAAAGAGACAAATGTTCTGAGAAATTTAATAATGTATTGGGAGACTATACTTCCCCCGGAAATGGTAAAATATTTAATATGTAACTTAATACACGAAATATTACTAAATTACTGTTTTTATATTTTTCTTGATTTCAGTAAGATAATACATTTGAAAGTAAATATATATTCTTTGAAAGAATATGCAATAAATTTTGTTTTGTCCTTATAATATTTATTGCGAAAATATAATTTTAAGGGAGAGATAAAATTCTTTACTAGCACATAAATCTGTGTTCCATTAACAAATATTTCAAGTATTAATTGATGCAATAACATTTAAGTTAATAGACCAATTAAGAGGGATGTCATTATAAATTCGATATAGTGCAAATTTGAAAAGTTTTGGATAAAATAAACACATTCCAAATTTTCAAATGATAAAAATTAAAAAAAAAGAATGAAAAAGTTTATATATTCACCCCCACCTTCAACGTATAAATAATCAGCTTATGGTCTATAAATAAACGTAAAATATCAAAATAGAATTTTTTTAATTCTTTTTTTATTTTATGTATGATTTAAGAAAACGTGAATATATTTTTCCCTAGCGTAAACGTGCCATGCAATTTTTTTCAAGGCACCTGTAAGTATTGAGTGCATTATTTCTTCCAACTATTGAAGACTTGTGCAAATAATTTCCACTCGTGGACTTTCATCAGTTTAGTTAAAATATCTTGATTAAATCCTTTCGCTTTTCTGCCCAAGGGAGGAAATTACCTTCTTCAATAAATTGTGAAGAAGATGGTCTGGTCGAATTTCCGGGTGAAAGCATTTGTGTGCACATGTTAAAAAGACAAACCCTGAATAAATTGGACTGTTTAAAACAAACTAGCCTAGAATGTTAGAAAATATTGATTACATGAAAAGAAAGTTGATTATCTGAGGAAGTGGATGGGATGATGATTAAGTAAAGATAATGAAAACCTAAATGAAGTGATGACGTATGTATTAAGAAACTTGCAATTCTTGGCTTTTTAGCTGATATGTCTATGAAAGCGTTGCGTAATTACGCATGTAGATTTAGAAACCCGACCGACATGCTTCTAAAATATCGATATACATTTCTACCATTTCTGCGTTACTAATATATATATATATATATATATATATATATATATATATATATATATATATATATATATATATATATATATATATATATATATATATATATATATATGTATATATAATTGTTTGTTTAAATATTATAACATAAATATGTTATAAAATGAGGACAAAAATAGCCATTTTGTTTCAACACCTCCGGTGTCTTATCAAGTAATGATGTTGAATGTAGAATAAAGGGTTTTAAAAGTTTCAAATTAATTAACGATCCTTCATAAGGGGAAACACTGTTACATAAGCAGGAATGATCAATTAAAATACAAGTATACGGGAATTGAATAAACTTGTCAACAAACTTATAATAGGTATTAAAAGCTTTAAAGTTGAGGTTTTTCTAAAAAAGAATTTATTCTAACCAATAAAAATTAAATTATATGATAAAATTTGATATTAAATTTAAAGGTAGAAATTACCATTTTTAAAATCTAAATTTAATCTCTATTACGTTTATAATTATAAAACTACTGATTAGAAAAGAAAAAAATACATGTTATTCAATTTATTTTATTTTTTCATTGAAATTACGTTAGAACATACGTTAAATTCACCTGGTCTTCCCGAGAAAAATGTATAAATTTTAATTCCAAGTGTATGAATAGGATGTTTACCTCATGCGTAAAACAATATACACACTCAGATTATAATACGTAAGCACGCAGACATATTTAGATATATACACACACAAACAGGTGACGAGTCAGGAGACATCTCCACAGCCCTCTATACATAAAAAAACCAAAAAAAAACGGACACATACATACATACACAATTAAATGTCAATGCATTTTCTATACACATAGACATCGATAAATACATCTCCACATACATACATACATACACAATTAAATATGTATGCATTTTCTATACACAGAGACACCGATAAATACATGTACACACATCCACATGACATAAACATTCTGATACAACAAGCAAGAATATTCAAGACTGAAAGTAAACGAATGCTAACCATTTATTAAAATATAACTTATACGGGCTAATATGCATAGATAAGAATGGTAAATAAACCAGTGAAACAAAGAATATTGAAAGGAAGGACATTAAAACATATATACGTGTTTAAAAACAATATTATCTAATATATGAAAAAACGAAAATTCAAAACACACAAACATATATAAAAAAATGATATATATATATATATTTTAACATATAATTCAATATAAGCCTTATACATTAGGTGATAGAAAATAAGAACTACCTACATATATAAGTGTACAGTCACACATATTTTCATATATACACATAGAGACATACTCACAAATATACGTCTACAAATACCCACACACACATATATATACGCATACACATATGTATATATACACATACAGAAGTAAGTATAAACACATCAACCCACACAGCGAGGTAAAAAATATAAACAAACCAATTATAAATATATATACATACATGCACATATATAAAAAAACACATATACATACATATACACATACGCACATACATACATAGACATACATCAACATATGCATGTATACAGATACGTATATAAACTAAACACACAAATATACATATATACGAACACATATACAAACACACGTATATACATTAAAAAAAAAACATATAAACGTAAATTTAACATACACCTATATAAATATATATAAGCACATACACATCCATACACACACACACACACACATATGTATATATATATATATATATATATATATATATATATATATATATATATATATACCCATACACACATATATATATATATATATATATATATATATATATATATATATATATATATACATATACATATACATATACAAACGTACATACACACATAAAAATAGAAATATATATACAGAAACCTACAAATATTCTAACAATATTTTCTTATTGACGATAAAATATAGTAAAAGTTCATATTTTTTTTTAAAAGGAACCACACAGAGTTGTTGATTAATTCTAAAAGCAATAAAAAATCCTTATCGAAAAAAAGTAGATTTTAATTAGTATCGATGATACATTCCTTGTCACTAAGATATACATACAAATACATATACTAGGACATACGAACATACATCCACATATACAAATATATAATCATGTATAATACCCGTATCGACAAATCCATATATATAAGTACACTCCTATCCTCGCATATACATATGAATACACATACATATATATACACTTATACGCACATATACACTTATGAACACAAATACATATACACATACACATATATATATACACATATATATATACACATACTCACATATACATATATATATATATACACACCCACACACAAATATACATACATATACATATATATACACAATAGACACAAATCAAAGTTTACATACCTTCACATACACACAAACAAGAATGTTGGAATTTATTCTTTATTCCGTATGCACCAATCCTAGACTTATATATATATATATATATATATATATGTAATAATTAGGAGGATTTGATAAATATAATTAAGTAATTCATCGAGTCTGAAACCTCAACAGAATGCAGAAAGCACTGGACGGTCGTTTCGTCCTATATTTGGGACTCATCAGCAGTGCGCATCCACCCTTGAAACCCTGATAGTTAGGTTGTCACACTTTGAATTCACTGACTACCATGCATCATGCTTTCCTGTAGCAACAGTAGTCATATTTACATTCCGCATTATTTAAAATATCTATATACTAACCATGAGTTTATTTTCTATAAATTTTGGACTTGCAATGGAAGTACAAATTTTAAATGCTTAAAACTTAATTACTTTTTGTTGTTGGCAAATCATTCACTCGTCCGAATTTGTAATGTAAAAATATTTCTTATTTTTTTAATTTATATCCTCCTCCGCAATTTTAAAAATTAATTTTTCATTTTGCGCTTTAAATTTGATATATGAAGGATATTACTGCTCATTATTCCACAGAAATATTATCAAATGGCCGTGTCCAGTATGCGTGAGATTTAACAACCGCTACATGGCTGCGAAATATTTTTCTCCTATCATTTTATTCGCCTCTTTTTTCGCGCTTTTATTATGGTCAAGACAATGAATAGCTTCCACAAATCTAATTAAGATGCTACATGCTATATTGACTTTTCCCTATCTTGAATAACTCGACACTATCTATCCGTGCTACGGCCTGAGACAATTTAGTAATTTATTTCCTTTGGCAATGATACAAATATTATTTTCCTTTTATTTATTATAGAAAAACGTTTGAGTCATGCTCAGGCAATTTACTTATATTCAGGTTTAATTTTGCCATTGACATTAGGTAAATTAACAGCAAATATCTTTACGTTTAATCTCCTCGTTGTCGTTGCACATTTCAATATTAATATGGGGATTAATTTAATTAATACCAAGTTATATGCAGGATTCTTTCAGTTATACACTGTTGACATTCGGACTCAAAAAAGTCGGATAAATTGCAGTTTAGCACCCGCGCTCAGTTTCCATTAAAAATTTCCCGAATACTTACATTGTGTATAATTGTAGATGCACCATTCGATTCTGGCTTGATAAATTTGATAAAATCTACAGTTTTGGAGCGTTGTTTGCATATATTCGCTGTGGAATAGCTTTGATCGTAATATCCCCTTGTCTTGATTATTGCGCACGCTATGTAGTTCTCTTCTGCAGTAATTGAGAAAGTAATATCAGTAAACGAGACCGTTAACTACGTTCTGTTACGCGTTTAGCGTTCCTCAGCGAATGTATGCAAACAACGCTAGTAATGACTACTGGCAACGACACGAATGAATCCGAGCTTTTATTGTTGAGATGTTCAAAACAGTAGATTTTTCAAATTTATTAAGCCAAAAGATAAAAGTGATGTTTATCAGCCCTAAATAAGGAAGTTTACAAAAGAAACAAAAACTTTACGCTATAAATTGATATTAATTTATTTTTTGATTCTCTAAGACGGAGACCGTATATATGTATTCAGTTTATTGTTACATAAAATATAGCATCTTAAATACATGAGAGATACGAGGGAGTGATCAGAATTCTTACGAAGTTAGATAAGTTATACTGTCTTTACTCATATAATTTGATTCAATGCACTCATTTACTTTTATATATTTTATAAATTAAGACCTAATCGTAATCAATGCTTACCGCACACGGCAACGCCACAAATGTCAATCCAACTTATTAATATACGATTTCTTTTGCTTTTAACTTGTTAACGCAGGTCTAGATATATTTTTAGAATTTTTTAAAAGTATAATCAGCTAGTAATGAGAATTATTGGTTAGCTATGCATAAGTAGCCTTTCACTACAACAAAGTTGCAATGATTTGAGGGAACTACCCACGTCTGCTACAATTCCTTGAAATAATATCAAGCGCTGTGCATAACTGTTTGACACAACAAATGCAGTCTAATTTCTATCAAATGGAGATAATTCTGGTTTGGTGATGGCTACTTTTCTCTTATGCATTTAATCAATAAGATTTTATGTAGGAGAAAAGAGAGGGGGAGAGAAAGTAATGGATAGCGGTTCAATTTGAGAAATCGGAGAGCCGAGTTCGAATTCCAGAGGATTTCATTCCATTCACTTACTTGCTTGCGAAAGGCATGAATCCATCTTATCTGTTTCCCGACCTACCAGTAAATTGCACCACCTCATCCGCTATCCTCCAATAATATATACGGATAGTCGAAGAATTGAGCAGCTCATCATCCATTTGAAAACTTCGGGAGACTCCAATACATTTTATATATATATATGTGTGCGTGTGTGTGTGTGTGTGAAAGGGAATGAGAATTTAGTGAGGAAAGACAATAGAAAAAAAAGAAATGGCGATGACGTCACATTTAAATATGTGAAGATTGTCGGAGACAGTGAGCAATAAACTGGGAGATAAAATAACCCAACAGAATTGAACTTACGGTTGCATTTAGCTACTTAAACAGTAAAACGGTGAAATAGATTTTGTCAACCTGGTAGCACACTTAAATTCATGTATTCGAGGCACAGATGAGAAAAGCTCATCAGAACAGCGCCAATGAAAATATTTGTAGAAAATAGAGAAGGCAGCCACATCCCTTCGGTTAGAAAGTGACTGTAGTCGAGATGTCTGGTCGGGATAGATTCAATGATGAAATCCCACTTTGAAATTTATCAGGAATATATAACGATATACAACAGGCGCACCAGGTCAGATATGACAGCAAAATTCTGTGCACAGACGAATGTTAGATTTGTAAATGTGAAAGATGAATTATATCTTCTAGCACAAAACTGTGAACGAATTTTCATAGCAGTGGATATATCAGTTGATTCTATATAATTTTCCCCCTCCATTTCATCTAGCTATCCGGGTCCTCATGTTAAGCATCAGTCATGATAATTGTTTTACGTTATTCTTTTGAACGATGAAAATTCTGGATATACATTTGGGAATAATCGAAATTAATAGTAAAAGTCAAACCATGAATAAAAATGATTGTTTGTACGGAAATAAGGACCTACGTACATCCAACTGTTTTTAAATTAAGTGGGGGCAGAAGAATTATCGTCGAACTTTTTAAGGGTACGCTTATATATTGATGCAATACTTAAAAGCAGCGATCAGTTTTGATTGCTTAAGTAGTTTATTTTTGAGTATCGCATCTACTCCTCCCTGTCTACAGTAATGATGGCCCAATGCAGGAATTATGTTAAATGTGGAACAATAGGTCGACTTTTAAGCTAGTCAGGATAAAAGTGGATAGTTTGAGACAGGCCAAGTCAATCACCGGACCATAACCCAATAGAACATTCGTATTTCATATAACTAAGAGGAAATTTAAGAAAGCGAAAGAAACAAAAACTGAAAGAAGTGTCTGGTAAAGAATTACAAATGAAGAATACAACTGTTTGGCAATGTTAATGGTCCGAAGGATTGATACAGTTATTGAAAGTAATTGCCATGCAACCAAATATTAAACGTTATTTAACACTATCTGTAACTATAATTTGGCTCACCTAAAATGGGTGCTCTGATGCAAAACGTCCTAGCCTGTTTAACACATCTAAATGCACATATCTGGACATAAAAGCTGTAATTATGAACTCTTGTCTCATATTTATATTTTGAGATTTTCATGCCGAATTATTTGATAGCATATCAAATCGAAATGCGTAATTGCGTAAACTGTCTCAAATATCTAAAATGACCCTTTCAGGTTGATTTACCGTAAAACAATACAAAACAAAAACAAGTAATCACATTATTTTACTCATTTTTCTTGTAATAACATTTCGGCTTGCGCTTTCGGGACATCATAAGTTACTTATCGACCCGAGTAACATGCAAGGATTTCTAACTGAATCCTTTATTTAATCTACCGGGTTATATATATCCTCTTGAAAATGCCTAGGGATATTTCGCAGCTGAGATTTACGACTTCTCAGTTATTGTTGACTCTCTTTTCACCGATTCTACGCTTGCACTAATTGGCTCTGTGCGTGATCTCACAATTACTAAGTATACACATTTCACGAATCTATAATTTAATTCCCAAGTCTTTTGTAACAGCAAATTTCAGAATATTCTGTAGAAACTCGACATGATGCAAGGGCGGCAGATAATGCTGCCAAGATACTGAAAGAAATACAGCAAAGAACACAACGAAATAAGTTCAAATGCAGACAGGTTAAAAATAAAGAGTGGCTAAAGAAAAATGTACAGAAACAGAGAGACTGAGTAGCATAGAATATATACATAAATAAATAAGGCAACTAACGGAAGGGAAGACATGCTCGTCAACTGGTTACATAAAATTCATGGATAGAAAAATTCTTCAACGCTGGAACGAATATATTGGAGAACCATTCTACGACGAAAGAGAATAATCGGCATTCCATATAAACACTGACTGGCCTGAAATTATAGAAAAAAAAACGAAATAGAAGCTGCACAGGCAAAATTCAACAGAAACAAAGCAGCAGGGCCAGACGGATTTGCAACAGAGATGCTGACAGCCTTAGGTAATTTTGGCACAGACATCATTACAGAAATAATAAATGAAATCTTCAAACAGTGTGGATATACCGGAATATCTCAACAGATCTATTTTCATAGCAGTGCCTATGAAACCAGGTGCAAATGAATGTGAACTCCGACGCACAATCAGCCTAATGAACTACATAACAAAACTCAACATACGTATCCTGATGAATAGAGCGCGCTGCAGCTTCAGGCCAGAGATAGAACAAGAACATACGGGCCCGGTAAAGACACCGGAACAAAGAACCCGATATTCATGCTCAGAATGTTATCAGAACGGGCAATACACAAGCAGAAGGACGTGCGACTGTGTTATATAAATTACACAAAAGCGTTCGACAAAGTACAACACAAATATCTGTTAGATCTGATCTTCAACATTGACATATTCGGGGAAGACATTAGAATAATCAAAACCCTCTACTGGCAGCAAACCCCCTGCATAAATATGAGTTCAGCAGACTTAAAAAATAGAAAGGGGCGTAAGGCAAGGATGTGTCTTCTCACCGCATTCATTCAACCTATACATCGAGGCAATTCTGAGAGAATTGGAAATCTTACCAGTATTCATCATTGGCCGCAACAATCTTAACAAGATAAGATACGCAGCTGACGCAGTGCTGGTAGCAGACACGGAAAGCAAACTACAAAGTTCCTACAGAAGGTAGATAAGGAGAGCGAGAAGGTACAAATAGAATCCACGAAGACAGAATGCATGATCATCAGAAAGATGATGAGCTCGTTATGCGATTTACAGGTCAAGGGCAATGATATCAAGCAGGAGCGGGAATTTAATTATTATTTAAGTATTTAATTAATTTAATTAAGTTGAAAATCTAGATTGGCGTCTGGAACTGGATCTGTTCCAAGTGAGGTCATGTATAACGGTTAGACGGAGGATAATGTTAAATTTTTTTGCCTACAGGTTACAGGATGTGGTATGTATATGAGGTTATATGATTGTTAACCGGCAGTGATTTGATAATTAATGTTTTTATCTTTTCAGAGAATTAATGGTGAAATATGAATTAACATAAGCGAAGAAGCGACATGCTGCAATTGTTGCGATTCACGCAAAAATCCGCGATTTGTGATTGCACATTTTATTTTTTAAGTTGCCATTTCGTTTATGTACAATGTTTGGTAAGAGATAGAAGACTACAGCGAGTATGGGCCGTCTGTAGCTAATCACAAATTGCCTCACTGCATTCGCACACTATCACTACACCACGATTCGTACAATGGGTGAGGAACATTATCGATGCGAATCTCGAAACGCCCAGGATGGCCACTGACTGAGGTCACCAGGTGTCCGAAGGTAGAATCCGCAACGTAGAGCATTCGGAAGCATACGTGATGAGGATAGGGCAGTTCATGTTGGCAGACAAAAAAGTACAACGGTTGCGTCGAACAAAAGGATTACTGAACAAGACGAAACAACCAGAAGAACCCGGCATATACTGGTTTGGGTTTTTTTTTTCAGAGGAAATTATGAATAAAACAGGAAGTGAAAAACGTGGTTGTGAGTTGATCCGTTTGACCCCTCCTCCATTTTGAGCACACCGACGTTCTGCTTCCATTGTGGTTTTGACCAATAATATTAAAAACCCAGTAAGCAATCCCTTTGTTTACGGATAGACGGCTTGTAGGATTTTATATATATAAGGACTCCAGGAGCTTGAAATGATAGAAACCGCAACGACTTACACCAATATGCCTTGTAATTTAAATAAGAAATTAAGGTTGCTCCTTGCTATTATAATGTTCTGTACAACAAGGAATTTATATATATATATATATATATATATATATATATATATATATATATATATATATATATATATATATATATATATATATATATAGGATACAGGTTAGATTCCTGTCGGAGAACGAAAATTATATATATATATATATATATATATATATATATATATATATATATATATATATATATGATTGTCACTTAGCCGGTTGAGTTATTTACAGATTCCCGGCTCCAGAGTTTCGTAAGTGGACATGACCTTCCTCGGAGGATAGGTGTACCACAGCAGTTGAATGCTCATAATTTTCGGTTATTTTTTTCATAAATTGGCAGTGCTGTAAATTTCCCCCCTCTTTTTTGTCTGTACCTGTTGGACATCCTGATCCTTTGCCATTTTCTTAGTTTCCTTTTTCACTCGCTTCTAACCTTTTACACTTCTGTTTTAATTGTTGCCAATTATTACGATATCTAATTCATAATTTTTGAGCATTCTAGTCTTTTGGGTTAGGGAACATAATTCCTGTAGTTAAATTTGATGGTGTTATTTAGATTGGATGTTAGTGTTATTTTTGTTATAATTGGTTTTCTTGTGTATTGTTTTAGTTCGCTTCGTTATCATTTTCTCCGTGTTTTCCATGCACAGGTCTAATTGATATTGATTGTATTTTTATTGAGACCTTTTTTTTATATTTTGCTCTTTTTACTGAATGTTCGTCAATTATTTTGAATATTTTCCTATTTTGCTTTTATAGTGTAGCGGCCCGTGGGGGTGAAGAATTGAAGAGATATCAGAAGGTTAAACTTTCCTGCTGGCCGGTCCAGCTACATGAGAAAGTTGGACTTTAATTAAGTCCAAAGAAGAAAAAGAAAACAAACAAGACCGATATATATGTGTAAACAAATATATATTAATAACAAAACAAGTTAAACAAAGACATGGGCTGTTACATAGAGTTTGTATGGAGAAATTATGTGTGTGTGTGTTGTAGTGTTCGTACGTACGTGTATTGTTCTTAGCGCGTTCCCAGAATTTCGGAAACGCTTTATCTGTGAGAGGTCACATATTGGCCTAAGTGGAAAAAGAGAGATTTTACCTCGTCTCTGCGCGAGGTAGCGGCCTGAGGGCTAAGTCGAAAGAGAGAGAGAGAGAGAGAGAGAGAGAGAGAGAGAGAGAGAGAAGTCAGCCAGTATTTATAGCCACGGAAGTGAGGCCCCTGTTGAAGGATTAAAGAACTGAGGGGGAGTTAACTGCAACAATAGTATTGTTGTAGGGGAACCAAATTATGTTTCTTTATAGTTGTTTTTATTGAAATTGTTTCTGTTATTCTACTTGTTTGAATGTCCACTGTTTATTAAGAATGATTCATATGTTTATTTTTCATTGACTGCTAGAATTTGTTGAATTCTTTAATTTATAAATATGGGTATATTTTTGAATACGTTAATAAGTGGTTTGAAAATTTTGTTTAATGTATATTGGGACGTAGTTTACTGACAGGTTGATGGATCCCATTATACGTGTTGGCTAGGGCGACTCGCCAAACTCCCACTGAGGACATATGTGTACCCTTTTCTGAAGCTATGCTGATGTAACCTTAATTACAGTTTCTGAGGTAGGGCGCATCCTCTACCTCGACACAGACACACACACACACACACACACACACACACACACACACACACATATATATATATATATATATATATATATATATATATATCTCAATGAATGATTTACGTTATATAAATTGAACACGCACCACATAATTGATATATATATATATATGTATATGTATGTGTGTGTGTGTGTCTGTGTGTGTGTTTGTGTGTGTGTTTGTGTGGAGACATAGAGGAGAGAAATATAAAAGTGCGTGTGTTTATATTTACACTAATGTCCGAAAACTTGTGTATATTTCCATATTTCAGGATATTCTAATTTCCTTTACAAAGACGTCTTAAATATAGATGATAGTAAGAAACGGATAAAAACTCAATATACTTGAAGTTTAAATCTCAAATTTGCATCGGAAATATCCTATTTATGTTTTCAGTAAATACGTGTTCAGTATAGACACATGCAAGGAAGTGATAATGTGAAACTCTGCCCATACACCGCTATAAATATTTATGAATCATGCTTATTTTATTTCAAAATCGTTAATTTATATTTAAATATGATAACCGGAGTTTAAATGATGTAAATATATTGATGCAAAAATCTTATCCAGAATATAAGTAGAACTTGTTAAACTTTTAATCAAAATAAACAGTTTCAATTCATTTTTTTTTATTATTCATAAAAATATAACTAATTTCAATTGCATTTTTAATGATTTTACATACTTTACTATTTTCTGGAATATTTTTTTCAATTGATTTAAAACTATTTTTCGTATTTTTGTTATAATTATAAGCTGGATTAAATCAAATTATATTTATTTTTTTATTTTTGTATATAATATTGTTAGCTATGTTTTCTAATTTATTCGAATAACCACTATAGCTGAAACATTTTTTTTAATTTACATTAAATATTTTTATATTGCTAGAATTATTTGCAATTCTTTTATTAGTAGATATTGGTAAATGCTTAAATGCATTAGTTGGCTGAATTTAATGTGTGTTTATATCGCTGTGTGTGTGTGTGTGTGTGTGTGTGTGTGTGTGGTATCTTTTTTGCTGTCGTATATGCTTTATATAATATATTAATTAGATATTGCGTCTAGAATATTTACTATTTTAGATTAGCTTTTATGGCTTTCTAATTCTTATCTTGTTAAATATTTCTATTATTGGTTTTCTCATATTTTCTGTTTTTCTACCGTTTTCATCATAACTGCCACTTTATATGTCAAATTTCGAATTATTTATTTATTATATTGATTTTCTACAATGATTAGTTATGCCTAATTCTTCGTCTTGAATATTTATGTGATGTACTACTAAACTAACTATCAGGAGGCATTTATGCTACCTCCGGCAGAGTCGCTTGCCTTGGGTTTCAGCCCAATAATAACACTTCATGCATTTACTACATTACATTTAGTGCATATTAAATTTTTATTATACTTGAACAATATTTTTGCTTTTTAAGCACGTATTACAAAGCTGCATGTTAACCTTTTCGGTTTTCCCATTTGGGGCCAGTACAAATAGCTTATTTCCCAACCCTTGAACAATCAACATAGATCTCTCCGCGAGAAAAGTATAGTTCCATCAGACGTAGTCTAGTTAATTTCAATGACTGAATTTGGTATTTATTGATTGACATTGCATAGATCACTGTCACTGGAAGCTGAAGACTTTCGAACTCAAAAGGTAGATATGGAGGAATGAAGAGGAACCTAGGTATTAAAACTCTTTCCACCGTCCCTTAACCAGTAAGTACCTGTGCTTCCAAGAGATGAAGAAACATCTTATTGACAATGAACATTGTTCCATTATAAAGCTTTTATAAATTTCCCAATAGCATAACGAGTACATTTTCGTTTAGTTCCAGCTTGTGTGATGGCATTCTAGGAGGATACATTGACTTCAGGAACTCTACTGGATAATTCACTGTCTGCACTTGTTCAATCCCAGTGTCAATGGAAAAATATTTCATGTTTTCTTTGGGAATTTCTTGGAAGGTTTTCAGGTTTCGTGAAGTTTTTCGACAAATTCGTGAACATCACTCAATAACTGGTTGTAAGCTTCTTCCGAATCTATCTCCCTTCTTTGTCATTCACAATTGTTAAACACTAGTCTGAGTAAGTATTTTTTGGCTAAGTAATGTAAATTGACATTTTATGTTTCTGTGTAAACATAAAAGAAAAATATAGTGAATTACATTTTGATAGAATTCAAACGAAACGATTATCAGACACGATCCCAAAACATTGCTGGGGGGGGGGGTGAATCAGTTTCCATGCAGAATTGATTTTTGTTCACAGATCGACAAACGCTGTATTTCCGATACTAAACATGAACCACCATGCGTATAGAACATGGGGATAAGAGAGAGAGAGAGTGTGTGAGTGATGTCGGAAGAGAAAGAGAGGAAAAGATGAAACAGGGGAGAAGAGAGAGAGAGAGACGGAGAAAAAAGAGAAAGGCGGAGAAAAGAAGAGAGAGAGAAAGAGACAGAGCGAGGCAGAAAAGAAGACAGTGAGAGAGAGACAGTGTATGCACGCGTGAGAAACACGCAGACCGAGAATATGCGAGCCAGAGAGAGAGAGAGAGAGAGAGAGAGAGAGTATGTACGAGTGTAAGAAAGCCAGAGAAAATGAAAGAGAAAGCGATTCAGAAAGTGAGAGAATAAGAGTGAGGCAGTGAGAGAGTCTAAGAGAGAGTGAGTGAGAAAATGAGAGAGCGTATAGGATAGTTTGGAATTTAGGGAAAGTATCTGAGATCAGTCGGATATATAAGTATCGGTTACAATATGCGTTATCTAATATGAACCTTCCAACCAAGAAAAAGAAAACCTTGTGATCATAATGTACATAACACTTGAAATAGTTTTCTCATGCATTATTTCATGCATTTTTCCATAATGGGCCAGAATAAAGGAATTCGTTTGAAGAGAATATTTCACAGGTTACACTATGCTTGTGAGCGAAGAGACACGGACGGAGCGAATAACACATAATGCTATTGGGATTAAATTAAACATCTGGAGATTAATTTGCTCGAGATAACTTTTGCTTTTTCATAAATCGTCTACGATAGCTTTTTTTTTTTTTTATAAATAGAAACACTAATTGACATAGCTATTTCATTGGAAAGAGTGTAATACTGAAGACAAATATCAGTAGTTCATGAGCAGTAACTGATATTGCAGTTTCAATATTACATCTGTTGGTCGATTGTTACGAAGTTCTGTGAAATACAATGTGTGTTGAATAATCATTTAACTTTCACAAGATTTTAATATTTGATCGATTTTATTTTATGTATCAATCTGCCTATCAAGATGATTGCAATGCTTGTAAGTCAGCCAGCGTCCGCTTCTAATATCACCTGCCTGATTCCTCTAGTTTCCAGTTTTGACGAATAAAGCTCAAAAACTTACATATACCTATTATAGAGGTACTAATAGGGCATAAAGTGAAAATGGGGTGGGACAACTCTTCGAAAATAGTCCCATATTTCTGAGACACTGATATTTGCCTCTTTATTTCTGTCCACATCCCATCACAGTCAGATCTACTTTAGTTGAAATAAAGTTTACCTAATAATTCACATTTAAACATACGTCAACAGTTACAAACCATTTGTTAACGGCCCAAGCATTTGACCGGCTCCAATTATTGGTTGGTTTTGGATACTTAGTCACTTTGAGACGATGATGAATTTAAATATTAATATTTGTGATGTCATAAGAAGAAAGGTGAACAGAAAATTCTTCCACTGCACCTTTAGCACTGTATTATTTATCAGCTACCTTCAACACTACTTTATTAAATGAACATTTGTTGCCTAAATTCACGCTTATATATATATATATATATATATATATATATATATATATATATATATATATATATATATAATGCTAAGCTCTTCGAATGAATAGAGCACTCTGTTAGCTGGTAATGCTTATGTCATTTATATAGTGCGTTAATAATTCCGTAGCGTGCGCTGATAGCCTAGGGGTAAGAGACACCGACTGATGTAAAATCGGTCAAGGTTCACACCCGTCTAACCACACTGAAGACCTGTGAAAAGATCGGTCTGTGGATGACGATACATGCGACTGTGCGTCTGTTGTGCACTTTGGAAGAAGTATTTGACGGTTGCTTAGTAATGAATAGAGCACTCATTAGGTCACGAATATAATGCGTTAAAAATTCCGTAGAGTGTAAGTAAAAATTCAGTCGGGATAAGTAAGATCCGACTGATGTCAAATCTTATTATGATTGTTTGTATTTCAATAAACATTTACATTTCTTTATTTTAACAATTAATTTTGTTTACAACATCGCATTAATTGTGATTTAAAGTATGAGCAAGCTTTTGAGCTCATATATATATATGTATATATACGTGTGTGTGTGTGTGTGTGTGTGTGTGTGTGTGTGTGTGAGTCAGTCAGTGAGTTCCAACAGATTAAAAAATGAGAGATTATTTGTTTCTGAATTTGTTGTTCACAATGAAGGATATGCATTTTATATCAAATAATAACTCAAATTGATGTTTTATTGTCTCTGCTTCTTGACAGGACATATACTTTGTGTGCATCTTTGTTTGTCTAAAAATATACCTCACTGTATAATGAATATTATATTCTTGATTTATCGCCTGAACGAAAACTATACATATTATTTCTCCAAACTGCACATAGGTAAGTCTATGACAAATTTAACATCGTATTCTAGCTCAAGTATAATTTTGGTAAGTATAACCTATATTTTAATTACTATAAGTTTGACTGCTGAAAATAATTTTTATTCTAAAATTAATATTTATATTTTGGGGTTCCTTAAAATCTGGTGATAAATAAATGTTTCTACCCACTTTGAGGACTTTGGGCATTAATAGATTAAGAACAATAAAGGCTATAGATTAAATAATAAGATCAAGTTAGGGGATAGATTAAACGTTCGGGGCACTGCACGTTTGTTTTGAATTCAGAATGTTCCTTTTCCCAGACAGGCTACTATACCAAATCTTCCTTGCTATCCTGCTAACCCACAGCTTTAAATCACATCTTCGAAAGATAAAATAAGAAATTTGAAAACAAATAAAACAAATGATTGCCTTCTTATCGATTTTGTTCTCCCTAATCATCATAACATTAAAGTCGAATATAAATGGATATTGATCTTTGGATTGATGTTATGAGTATATGGGACGTTCACGTCACTATTATTTCAGTAATCATTGCGGGTTTGGGATCTATACAAGCAAATTTAAAGTCGCACATTAAGAAAATCGAAATAATCCTGAATATGCCATCGTTTCAATTGTCTGCATTGCTTAGCTCTGGAAATAATGTCCTGTTTCAGCTCGTCTGACTTGATTGCGAACAACCATAATTTCGTCACATATCTTGAATCAATGTTTGCTTCGGGAGAAAAAGAAAAGATGGATGGTTTTAATAGTTGTCCGCCGAATACCTTCGGTTCTGTCGTGCTGCTGGCACCCCGCCTTTTATGCTATTCCAATACGGCCAAAATTTGCACGTGTGCAAATATCGTCTCATTTTGGACGAGGTAGGCGCGCTTAAATTATATCTTCAATAGCGGCCATATTTCGTTTTGTCATCAATTTGCAGGCAAGACACGTTCGCGCTCGTTTCGAATTCAGATATAAGTCATGTCTTTCGTCACATATCTTGAATCAATGTTTGCTTCGGGAAAAAAAGGAAAGATGGATGGTTTTAATAGCATCCAGATAATTTATCGGAACATATAAAATATATATTTTTGAACGAAAAATATTGTACAATTAAATGACGTGCGTAAAACCAAAAAATCTTCAATTTCGTAATTTTCTCTTTAAGGAATTTTGCATATTTCCCTGCTTAATCAGCTATTTCAGTTGCTCTCAAGATATCACCTTATATCGCCTCATCATATGAACATATATGACACTATATGAGCTCAAAAAGGACACTAAAATAACAACACATTAAACGCATTTGTTGTTCACAGTAACAAAACGGAACACAATATTGACACAAGGAATGCTACTTTGATTAAAAGAGAAAATAATCCACTGAGAGGAAAATGTCTGGAAAGCATCTTCATTGTTAGTTAAGACAATAAATTTGCGTCCAGCGTCTTACACTATATCACCATTCTTGATAGATGTATTTTCAAAGTGTGGGATTGTTAGGGACAAAGTTGATGGACAGAAAAAAAGAATACAGATGATTTTGGTTAGAGTTAGAGAAAAAATTATCTGAAAAACATTCTTTTAAAAATTTTAAAACTACATGATTCTCTTGTTTCGTGCGCATGCGTAGACGTGGCAACATCAACAAAGCCCAGTCCGATGAAATCTTAACGGATGAAACGTCACAAAAAAGACTTTCCTGCTTCACATATTTTTCTAAAAGACATACTTTTATATATACAGTGCGACAGGCGGACGTAAAAATGCTATAATTTACTCTCCAGAATACCGGAATATTTTTCCCTAGCTTTTCATCTCAACGAGTTGCGCAATTTTAGATGCCGTTAACTGTAATGAACAGGTTGCTGTAAAACTTTGTTTCTCATTTAATGTTTACGCTGAATCGATAATCTGACTTAGATTTAAATTTCATTAACCTAGAAAATATTCATACTTTATATTTTTGTTCACCATTCGTAAACGTTATACGACTCACATTCGTCGAAGAATAAACAATATAAAAAGAAATAATGCAAAACGTAATATTCGATCAATATAGCTAAGGAACTAGCTTGCTATCTCTCTCTCTCATATATATATATATATATATATATATATATATATATATATATATATATATATATATATATATATATATAGTTGACAGTGTGTCAGTGAACTGAAAATATATTCGTACAGTTCACTTAACCAAATCACAATTTCAATGATGCATAGCATAGAGTTTGATTTCGGGAAGTAGATCGCAGGGAAAAGATTGCAACAAACCCTAATATACATAAAGGAAACTAATCACTCTCGTTATCACATCTTCGCGAAAACTCCTTTAGATCAATAAGTCAATACAAATATATATATATATATTGCATATATATATATATATATATATATATATATATATATATATATATACATATATATATATATATATATGTGTGTGTGTGTGTGTGTGTGTGTGTGTGTTAGATTTTGTTTAATTTAAATATCTAAACTTGGATGGTATGAAAATAGCACCGATAATACAATTTGTAAATAAAAAATATTAAACAAACCGACATCAGGGAAAAAAGATTCAATAAAATAAAAGACTATAAACATCCGAGCCTATTGAAAACAATCAATTGGCAATGCCATTTCTAGCGAGAAGAAAAACACTGACAGGGCAACTTAAGTTAAAACTTAAAAAATCTCATTAAACTGAGTAGAACAAAAAAATTTTAAAACTAGTGAGCCAGAACTTACATTACATAAATTTCTTCTAACGGTTCATCAGGGTAAAACCGGCTTAGCCCAATCGATATTATAATGGAAAAAATACTGCCACCAAGAATAAAAGAATAGCAGAAAAACAAACCAAATACAAAACAAATAAAACAAAGCGGTCAGGTCGAATGTATTGTACTGGAAAAACAGTCGCCCGCACCAAAAAAGAAAAAAAAGTATCTTCTTATTCAAGTAATCAGGCATTTTTGTGTCTACACCTATTAAGAATTTTGACCGCGTGTTACATTTCCTTTGTCTCTATCCTGCTATTCTCTCCGAAGCTAGGCGTTTGAAATACTCTAGCTTTACGTTAAACTTAAATTAAATTAATAGGGGTTACACAACTGCTATTAATTTAATTAAAATTTTATGTTCATACGTTATCTTATTTTATCTATTATATTTGTATTATTATAATAACATATGTGCGTACATTACTTTTAAATAATTTAGTTTAACTTATCCTGTGTGAATGAGCCATAATGTGGACTTTTTCTTTTGTATAATAATACATTTCTTCATAACATTCTATATGAGTTTTTTTTTTAGCTTTTTACTGTGTCTGCTATCAACACAGTTTCAGCTGCATTCCGTATGTTGTTCAGATTCTGACCATCAATAATGAATCCTGGTATGAATTTTACTCCTCTTAGAATCTCCAAAATGGATAGATTGAATGTCCAGTGAGAAGATACATCCTTGTTACACATCATTTTCTACCTTTTTTTATCTAAGCTAAACTCATTTTCATCACGTATGCAAGTAATTTGCAGTATAGTTTCTTGATTAGTCTAATATCATTCCCAAATATATCACGGTTACTGAACAGCTCCAATATGACTTTGTGGTGTATTATATTGAGAGTCTTTGCGTAATCTATAAAACATAGCTACACACCATTCTGAATTTTTCTGATGCTATTCTGAGCATAAATATTTCGGTACTTGTTTCAATGTCTTTGATGAACTTGCACATTTCTTGCGCGATTTCCAGTCGGATTCTGCTGTGTGCACTATTCATCACTTTCATTTTCAGGCTGATTATCCTGATGGTTTTCGCATTCGTTTGCAACTGGCTTTTTAGGCAGTGCTATGAAAAGAGACCTGCTTAAGTCTTCCAGTATATCACCACTGTGGTCGATTTAATTTATTATTTCTGTGATCATGTATATGCAGAAATCGTGTAAGATCTCCAGTATCTCTATTAAAATTCCCTAAGGCCCAGCCGCTCTGTTTCTGTTCAATTATGCTTTGATGATTCCACTTCGATTTTAATATTTCTGGTCTTTCGATATTTCTGTATATTGCCACTTGTTGTTCTCTTTCATCCTGGAAGAATTCTCTGATACATTCGTTACATTTCTGGAGCACTTATTTCTTTCTTTAGCACCAGTGGTACGTCCTTGGACTTTATGCATCCTATTGACGAGTATGTCTTCTTTCTGTTAGTTCTCTTATTTTGTTATGCATATCTGCATTTTTTCTGTTTCTGTAGATTTCTCGTTGAGCGATTCGTCTTTAGTCTCTCTTCACTTGTTGTTTATTACTCTGTGTTCTGTCCAATACTCTGCTTCGTGTATTGGCAGGGTTTTTTCTTTGTTCGTCATCATATCGATAATTTTCTCTGTCATCCATTCGTTTTCTTCAAGTAAAATCATTTGAGATATTATCAGTTCCTGCTGTTACTAAAGCTTCTTTTTGAGTTTCCATTTTCCTTTTGTTCTTCTTTTCTGCTTTTCACACTGCTAATATATATTTCCTGCAGATCCGAATCGGTCGTATTGTAATTTGGGTGATGTTTTACGCTTTGTCAATTTTCGTAGTTTCACTCTACGCTGACATGTAATTGAAATCTAATTATTCCAGGGTCGACGCTTGGATAGGGTATATAGTTTAAAACTGCATTCTTGAATCACTTGTTGATTGTTATATAGTTGATCTTTTTTTCATCTCCTCTTGGAATCTTCACGTCCATATTCGTTTTGTGTATTCTTGAAACCATCTGTTGGTTACTACCTGGTCATTGGCCGTACACCATTGGACCTGCTTTTCTCTGCGTTCATTAAGGGTACAGCGTCCGAATTTGCCAACAATTTCACTATCCTTCTCATTGCCTTATTTGGCATTCAAGTCTCTCATGACAATTATATTTTCTTGCGATTTGCAAAGGGCGTAGAATAGAACCATTCAATTTCTTATTATTTTGTTTGTCCTGTCGGTATAACTATGATGACTATGTTGAAAGACTTTCCATTCAGTTGAACTACAACAATTTTTTCAGTTTCTTGACACTATCCCAGAACGCGTTTCCTCATGTCTTGATCTAGTATCAGTCAAATTCACTGACAAAATCTCTATTGTTTGCACCCCCGGGTTTTGCATACTAAAATATTGATATTGAAAATCCCCATTGTTTGTTTAATATTTTCTAACACTCCACAGTGGTTTAACATCCTATCCCAATAATTTTACTTTGTTTGAAGCGAAAACTTAAGCAGATAGACCCTAAGTGTTGATTTCTATGTTCACTTTTATATCTACACACGCTGTATCCCTGATATTGAGCACTTTATCCCATAAATATAGCACACTTTAGGACTATATTTCTTCCTATATATATATATATATATATATATATATATATATATATATATATATATATATTTCATAATTTTCTGTGGAGTACAATATTTTAATATGGAATCAAAAACACTAAAGCCTATTTTACTTTCATGATAAAAGTATAAATCAATGAGAGCCGACGGATTTCACCCTCATATTATGTCGCAATATAAATTATTATTGCTATGTGAACCTATGCATAATAGTAATGGACTAGCCCGTACCCCATAAATACTGCGCCCCAATAGGAAGCAGTAGTGAGTGAGTGAGTCCTTTTTGGGCGTCTCAGCTATTCGGTCGAACTCTCTGCCTCTGAGGCAGAGGGGAACTCTCTGCCTTTGGGCAGAGAGGAGCTCGGACGAGGCTCCGCCGAAGGTCAGAGCCTCGTTCGAGGTGGTTGACCACCCCGATCCCGTTTATACGGGTTCTACGGGCAATTTTTGCCCGAGCCTACGGAAAGCCCACATTAAACCGGCCTTGTGCCACATTCGACACACGTGGGCGTGTTGTTAAACATCGTGAGTGAATGAGTCCTTTTTGGACGTCTCAGCTAGCCGGTCGAACTCTCTGCCTCTGAGGCAGAGGAGAACTCTCTGCCTTTGGGCGGGGAGGAACCCGGACGAGGCTCCGCCGAAGGGTAGAGCCTCGTTCGGGGAGGTTGACCAACCCGATCCCGTTTATACGGGTTTTTCGGGCAATTTTTGCCCGAGCCTACGGGCTCGGGAAGCCCAAATTAAACCGGCCTTGTGCCACATTCGACACACGTGGGCGTGTTGTTGAACATCGTGTGTGAGTCGGTCAGAGACAGAGTCGCGTCAGACGATTACTGTCAGACATTGGAATAGTGATACTTCGAGACAACATAGTTCTCTCTAACTAACCTGATTATTATTACTAACACTTCTACTCTTTTGTACATAGATTCTATTTGTAATATATATCTGTTATTCCATACCTGTGTTCGAGTTATTCTTCATTGGTTCTACCTTGGATCATCACCGTGGTACAAGGACCTGGATCATCTGCATTGGCGACGAGGTGACCCTTAAAGGACAAACGAACTCTATTCGCGGAGGACATTCTTTTTGCTATACGTCGCACATGAGTGGCGACCAGGAAAACCCCAAAAGAAATACGAATTTTCTACGCGGAGGACATACTTTTTTGCTATTCGTCGCACATAACAGTGGTCGACGAGTAAACTCTATAAAAAAAAAGTTCCACGAGATTCTAAAAAGGAATTTCTTTACGTACACAGGTTACAGAATATCAGGTTACACAAAAATATACGTCAACATGGAAGATTTCAAGTCAACCATTATGGAGCTTATCAAAACCCAATTCCTACAGCAGCAAAAGAACGAACATAATTTTTTGACATTGCAAGAATTATTACTACGTGTAATGTCAAATAGGGAGCAAAAATCCGAGAACGAAACGGTTATCTCACAAGACGCAATTAGCAGTACTATCGAAGTTTTCAAGCACGCACCCGACGAAGATAAAACTTTTGCAAACTACTTACGAAGATACGAAGATCTATATGAATTTGACTGCAAAGATTGGTCAGACGCACGTAAAGTACGCTTATTGCTAAGGAAATTAGGGACATGTGAATATACCAAATTCGTACATTATATCCTTCCAAGAAAAACACGAGTTTACGTTCAAAGAATCAATTAAACTGCTAACGGGACTTTTCAGCCATAATACTTCACTATTGCACAAAAGATGGAAATGCATGAAGCTTACAAAAAAGGACAACGAAGATTTCATAACTTTCGCGTCCACCGTCAACAAATATTGTGACGACTTCAAATTATCAGAACTCAGCGCGGACAATTTCAAATGCTTAATTAACGTCCAAGGCCTGGTCTAAACGAAGGACGCGGAAATGAGACGCAGAATCCTTACTAAATTGGAGGGTGAAACTGATTTGACACTGCAAAAGCTAGCCGAAGACTGCCAAAGATGCATCAGTGTAAAGAAAGACTCAGAAGACATATAAGCTGGCATAGCACACAAAATTTTATAACTTTCAAAATCAATATAAAAAACTACCACCCAGTCTATTCTATCGCTGTGGGACTTGGCATTGGTTTAAAGACTGTACATATCGTTTCAAGACATTAAAATAGTGATACTTCGAGACAACATAGTTCTCCCTAACCTAACTTGATTATTATTACTAACACTTCTACTCTTTTGTACATATATTCTAGTTGTAATATATATCTGTGGTACAAGTATCTGGATATTAACAATTATAAAACACAAATAGTATGAAATATTAATGGCGGGTTACAATCCAGATTGAAAATATGTCAAGTTGTAATGGACACTTCCGCTGTTTACAGAACATAGGCTGTCAACACCGGATGTAAATTGTTTCCAACACTTTCAACTGAAAAATCGAACGTGCACGTCTCAAGATGGTAAAAGAATCACTGCTAAAGTTTACGGCACAATTTTCGCTTTTAATGATGTGCACTGCAATATATATATATATATATATATATATATATATATATATATATATATATATATATATATATATATATATAATCTGAGACACAGAGAGATTATGCAATTATACTTGAGCACAGAAAATTAGCAAAAGCATAAATAAAATATGTTTAAGTAATATTTGCCTTAGGCGATATTTTAACCTTCTCATTAATCCTTCAGAAGCTGACAAAGAAAGGAAACTTGCACACCGTACTCATATCACTAGATATCAGCTGCAACAACTCAAATATAACCATAATATCTCTTTTTCTAAAGAGGACAAATCAGTAAGAAAAATTATCTTCGCTTCAATATTCTCCATATATCAAATAGTCTCACTTAAGCTGTGATAGAACTTGATGATTTAGACACGATGGTAACGTCATACAATAAGGTCACTTCAGAGTCACTGTCAACGCCTATGCAGCTACAGTGGTCAAGCTCCGGCCCAATTTGGTAGCCGTATATGCTCGAACAGAATTGCGTTTCCTCCAACATGATATATATCTAGCTACCCGAAGATTTCCATGTGATTTTTACATAAATGACGTTTCATAGTATGCTTCGTCTTCACTGGGCCGCGTGTACATTCAGGACTTAGGCGATCATAGTTGTTCACATTTTATTTTCTTTCTAGGCCTCAATAGATTTTTTTTTATTTTGGTTACCACTCCTAAATTTGTTTCCACCATACATTTACACGTTTATCTAATGCGTTTTGTGAATTCTTCCATGGCCTCATTTCTCATTAAGTGCCCCAGAAATTTCACCTGTCTC